>BPLS01000175.1:224779-373945 GCA_019656275.1 Rhododendron kiyosumense | reverse complement strand
CCGTCTACGATTATCTCGTGGGTAACTCTTTGGAGGAGCAATCTCACCGTCTACGATTATCTCGTGGGTAACTCTTTGGAGGAGCAATCTCACTCTGTCTCTCTCACCGATCGATAATATACCCCCCAAAAAAACTCAGAAATTACAGAACTTCATCTCGTGGTATTTTTGTCTAGGCTCGCCTTGAAAGGGTGGGTTCGTTTATCTAGATCCTCCAACTCTACGTACGCAGTGGAAGGTCAGGCGCTTACGGTTCGAGCTTGAGTACAATGAGTGGGAGTTTTCAATGATGGTTCGGACTAGGTTGAACTACTATGGAGTTGATCAGTCAGAGGGTACTGTGGTGGTGCAGGTGCCTTGCGACCGGTGGGAAGAGAGAGAGAGGATGGATAGGAGAGAGAATGTTAGCCCAAAGGTTTTCTTTTAATACCTTATTGTTGATTTTGAATTTTTAATGATAAGAAACACATCTTCAATTAAGTTTATTTTGATTAATTGGTGTAGCACTTTAATTACTGGGTTCTTATCGCACTATATTAATCCTGGAGTGTGTACTTAATGGTTCGGTGGTTCCTCTTAAATTCAAGGTTTGCTTTGGTGAAATATCTTATGGTCAGCTAAGCTAGATACTTGTTGCACATGATTATTTATAGATAATTTTTTTGTCACACGACAAGTGGTCAAGCCTTCAATAAAGGGATGAGGAAGGGGTACCGCTAAGCGGCATAAAAGTGGGGCAAGCTCAAATGGCATTAACCACTATACCAAATGCTCGCGTTTCTAACAAGAATCGAATCCTCATCTTCCATGTGAAAGAGGTTAGAAAATGCCATTACGCTACAAAAACAGTGGGCCCCTCTCTCTCTCTATAACAAAAGTAGTTTGTACGTTGTTGGTGGGATGACAAGGATGCATGCAAATGTTTCTATGTTGGCCCATTTAATGTCATCCCACATTGCACAAAACATCCCATAATATATGATTCGTTTCTTTTGTGAACAAGTGACTGTGTGCACTATGTCAATTAATTAGATTTAATTGTCCTTATCCAATGGTGATGTGTGTATAGGAGGGTATGATTTCTTTAATTTGTATCCTTAATTATTATGTGGTGTGGACCCGAGACCTTATCAGCATCCAACAATCACATGGTCATGACTTCTTAACTACCGGCCTTCACACCCAAAATTTTAAAAGCATTGATGATCATGTTGAGTCATTTACCCACTTATTGTTGGAGTATTTGTACTTCCACATCTTATATATGATCTTGTTATGTTCAAATCTTTTGGAAATATATCAATGTTATTTTGACAATTAAATGTCCAAACCAATTTACATGTAACCCAATTTATCCTAGTGTTCTGAAGTTAATGATCAGATAAAATTTCGGTAGCCTCAATTTTTATTTATTTTTTGGTGGCCATGAAATCCTTGTTAACATGTGGCTACTAATATAGGGTAAAGCATAGAATAAAGGGTTGACCTGGTGGTCAAAACATGAACTTAGGAGTTTTTTTTAAGATTTTAGGTTCAAAACCGTGCAAGTGTTATCAATTCATTTGGCGCCAGTCCATATGGGACTTTGCCCAGAGTTTGCCAAATTGTGTGAAACCTCTGGAAAATGGGAAGTGAAAATTTCATGATTCACGTGGTGTCTACATATATATACTCATTACCATAACGTGGTCCACGCTCTAAAAGAACTCTTAAATGAGTAGAGCAGAATAGGGGTGATTTTAGGCACAATTTCCACATGGCTAAACTTCGGGCCGCGTGTTTAAAGGGTCTCATGGTAAATTTACTAAACCGCGTCTCATATGCAATATCAGAATCAGTGAGTCAGATTGAATTCAAATTTTAATGCAGTGTATTTCCGGGTCTGCGTCCGCATATCTTGAGATTAATCTTTACAGTTCCTACCAATCTTTGGAACGTTTTTATGGGAGCCCAAGGTAGGGTAACCCGTGGGAAGACTCGAATTAGAGACCTGAGGGAGCAAATTCCAAAGTCTTAACAGTTGAACCAAGGGGTTGGTGTACAACGAGGATTTGTTGATTATGCATTGAGAGGAGAAGGCAACTAGTTCTTTTTTTTTTTTTTTACTAAACCCGATCAACCCAATATTATTAATAAACTCAATCAAAGTAAACACAGTAAAATAAGAGGAGACACTACCGTTTCAAAATACAAAAACTAACAAAATAAAATAAAATACAACAAAATCAAAAAGAAAAAAAACCACCTGAAACTACGATGTCAGAATCGGACCTACCCCAGATCCAAGCCAAAATGGGGGCATCATAAAGCTAAACAATAGCACAACTTTTGGAAAAGAAATAGAGAAAACAAAACTGTATAGGAACACAATTTGTTTTTCGTCTGGAAAGCATAAACGAATTTAAAATGCCCATATATCATTTCCGTGGCTCCACGCGGACCCATCTAAGGTATGTTGACCTTTTTAAACAAAAATTTAATTTACACAAAATTACACGCAAATGCAATAGAATTCATCAATGCTAATTCGCTCATGTCAAATCAATATGGGCGAGGTAGCTCTGATGGAATCTATAGCATTCACAATATCTATGGAATTACACACGTTGGTGAGTATCTAGCTAGTTTATGCGAACTCTTAAGTGTTTATATAAGTGTGTGTAGTTTTTTCTTTTCTTTTCCCTTTCTCCTAATGTAGAGTTTAATTTATGCATGTAAGGACCAAAAACTCTTCTTTTTTTAAAAAAAATACATGATTCTCTCTTGGTCGCATAATCAGCATGAATGAGCCCAGACGAAGTTTGAGCACGAGTGTAAAAATATCTTTTGAAAAAAATTAAAATTTGTGAGAGCAAAAGTTGAGGAAAAAATCACAGTAAGACAAAAATTAAGAGCACAGGCAGATGGTCTCAAGTTCTCAACCATTTGACTTAGACCTAGCATTTCCAATGGGTTGCCATTTGGCAGAGCCATACTTTGGCTTGAATACCAAAATTCTGTCATCCAATGGGGAGCCATTTCCAGATCAAAAAACCAAAATTCTCTCATCCAATGGCAGCTATTTCCAGACCCAAAAATTGCTTGGACATTTTTAGTCAAATTTTTGGCTATTAAAATGGAATTTGCATGGCCTTTTCTTTTAAGGGTTACGATAATTGGGATATATGGGTGTGATCCAACAGCTAGAAGGAGTAGCGGCCAAACAATGACTTTAACCGCAACGGATTAATTTTGCGAAATTTGGACCCAATATGTAACACAATAGTAAGCCAAAAAATTGAACTCCTAATATGTAACACAATAGTCAGCCAATATCCTCGGTTTAACTCTTTCAGGAAAAGAATTTTGTAAAATTCGAACTGTCTAAAACACTTTTGTACGGTGAAATTGAATGCATTGAAGAAGCAATAAAACTTGAGCGGTGAACATAGGCTTTCGATTTCCTTTGCCATTTTTCAGTGCCGGGTGGGTATCACGTGGTACCCGCTCGGCGCATCCGAGCCGTCCATTGCGTTTTTTGATGGCTTGAATTTGGAAAGAAAAGAGGAGAGAGAAACGCTGGGGTGAAGGGAGCGAAAGAATTTCAATCTGAACCATCCAAAAATGTATTGAACGATCCGAATGTACTAAACAGGTATCACGTGGAATATACCCGCTCGGTAGGGATAATATCGGTTCGGTTCGGTCGGTTTTTGGCCGGTTTTTCCACCGAACCGAACCAATCGGTTTTGGGAAATAAGGAACCGACACCGACTGATGGAGGCATAAAACTATTCGGTTCGGTTGTGATTAAAGTCGGTTCGGTCGGTTTGCGGACTTGGGTTGTTACCGGTCAACACCAACAAGAAGATCCAAAGACGAACCTGACGGGTCTTGACTGTCGAATGGATTACGGACCAGTCGTTGTGATCTTCGTAGAATAGGGATCGAGATTAATCTTCATATCGAACTAGGAGTGAGAGATGAGAGAGAGAGGTTCTTCGATTCGATCGGACTTGGAGTGAGAGAGGGGGGGGGGGAGGGGGTGTGTGTGTGTGGGTGGTCTCTGATTTGTGCAACACCGTCGTCGGGAAGAAGTGCAGCGATGATGCCATGGCAGAAGCCAGAAGGAGAGACGTACAAGGGAGAGAGACCATGTGAGTTGGGTCCAGCTTTTGAGGAGATTTACTCCGGTGTGGAAGGGCACACACATGCATATGATCTGTTTTGAAATGAATGGCTAGGATTAAACATGCTAGGAGTTATGTTTCGGTTCAGTTCGGTTGATTTCGGTCCTTTTCACCCATAAATCAAAACCGAACCGAAACTTAAATTTTTTCAGAATCTAAAACCGAACCGAACCGACCCGACTGACATACAAAACCGACCGAAATTACAAAAAATCATTCGGTTCGGTCGATTAATTCGATTTTTCGGTTAAAAATTTCATCCCTACCGCTCGGAATCGAAAAATTTCTTCATAGCATGGGCCATGGGCGTGGTTTTGGACAGCCGTGTGAGCCCCGATGACTCATAAAATATAAAATTTCCGAGTCAGCACAATCTTTCGGCCAAAAAAAAAAAAAGAGTCAGCACAATCTCTCTCCATCTCTATCTTCGTCTCTACACGTATCCCTCTCTCTCTCTCTCTCTCTCTCTCTCTCCACATTCTTCGCCAATAAATACCTCTCATCTCCTCCTTCTCCAATCCCTCCGATTCGTGTCCCATTCATCTACACTTCTACCAAAAACCCCTCTCTCTCTCTCTCTCTCTCTCTCTCTCTCTCTCTCTCTCTCTCTCTCTCATTGAATTCCAATTCTCGCTATCCTTCTCCGCCATCGACCATGGATTCCTGCTGCAAATCTCTTCGCGACTCTTCTCCTTTCGATTGCCTCCTCTTCGGTACCTCTCTCTCTCTCTCTCTAAATTCAAAAATGCTAGTTGTAGAAACGTAAACGCACATTCGCCATTCATATTATACATCTCGGTAACGTCTAATTCCTGGTTTCTGAACTTGTTTTCAAGCAGATTTGGACGAGACTCTGTATCCTTCGGCGCTAGGGATCGGCCAAGCCACCAAACGAAACATCGATGGTTCTCATTTCGTCAACAGAATTCTTTTTCCAATGTCCAAGGCCGTGTTTGAATTATCTAAACAGGCAGATTGTGTTCTAAAATTCCGAAAAATTAGGTGGTCTCTTTTTGTAGAATTGGGGAAAGGAAGGAGGGAAAAACAAATCCTGTCCTGGAGAAAACTTCAACCACTTGTTTTGTTTTTCTCCTTTTTTGCCTATTTTTGGTTGGAACTGAAGACGAGAAGGAAAGATGAAAACGATTTCTCTTCCTCGTTTGGTTTTGAGACAAAAGAAAAGAGAAAATAGCAAAACAATGAGTTGACCACGCAATGGTATTTTCTTTCTTCGTTTCCTCTCATCAAACCAAACAAAACAAGAGAATTTTTTTAAAATAAATTTTCCTTTCTCTTTTTCCTTTTCCGTAGGACACGGCTCGTCTGCAGTCCACCGCAAGTTGCAGGAACGTAGTTCAAGTGATCGCAACTATTGCGTAGTGTTTTTAAGGGTCGAGATTTGTCAAACTAATTTGTCGATTGTTGATATGAACACCCCAGATTGAATGAATTGCAAACGCTTCAACGAGAAGCTGAAACCTTTCCTTTAAGTTCCAAACAAACTGTTAGTCATAGGGAACGTGTTAAATTCCAAACAAAGCATAAGATACTCCAAACACGGCCTTACACTGAGCATTTCAAGTTCATTGGAGGTCTTATTGGGAAATCTTTCGATTGTGATATTTTGCAGATTTCCTCGTCGAGAAGTGCGGATTCCCTGTGACGCAAGCTCCGACTAAACGCGTGGAGCTTTTCAAGACTTACGGAAGCTCTCTCGCCGGTTTAAGAGTAAGCAAATTACGTAATTGGAGCTCATGGTTTTGCTGTTTTTTTTTTTTTTTTCACTCGTGTCCGGGCAAAAAATAAATTGTCTGGATTAGCATATGTGCGCCTCGACTAATTATAGAGACCAATGTCGTTGTCCAGTAGCATAGACCCAATTGAAATTGGGGCAAAGCCTGTGAGGATTTTTGCTTGATTTTGCTCTGTTTCTTCAATTAAGTACTGATTTATGTTTGATTTGGCTATGTATTTGCAGTTATTAGGCCATGACATCGACGCGGACGACTATCACAGGTAATCTAGCCATTTTGCTCTCAAATTGAAGCAATTTTAGATACAGTGCTCATCGAAACATGTTCTTCCTCTTTGTTTTAGTTTGTCTACAACCACAAATACTTACACGTAAACTCTCTTTGTTTGATTTCCAAAGTTCGAATGTCGTCATATGGGTAAGGAAAAAACCAGATAAAATCATGAATCCAGGATGACCTAATCCAATATGGCCGGTTTCGTTCGGTTTTTAATAGTGTGATTTGGTCTCGGTTGAAAAAATTTGAAACTAAATCAAACAGTTTAATTTCTGGATTTATGCTCTCAATTCTGATTCCAGACGAATCAATTAGTAGTTTTTTTATTTTTAGTGAGTAGATATGTTCAATTTTTAAGCACTTTTCGAGGATGTTAGGAAATTGTTTCAAAACCAATTTTATTTTACGTATTAGTATTTCGTAAGAATCTTCCTTGATTCGATCGGTTATAAAATTATCTCAGTTTGAAGTAAATTCTGGTTCAAAATCGAAACCGAACTAAAGTATGATAATTTGGATTGATCTCGTTCTATTTATGTCACAAGTTGATTAGGTTCTCAAATTTAACAGAATTAATGTTGCTTTCAAACAGTTTCGTGCACGGAAGGCTGCCGTACGAGTCGATCAAACCAGACCCTCAACTTCGAAACCTTCTGCGCAGCATCAACCAAAGAAAAATCGTAAGCTCGTGAATCCATACGCAATTCTTATTTTCAACTTTGACAAACCTGAGTTGATCATATCAAATTTACCACAAAAAAAAGAAGTTGATCATATCAATTGGTGAATCTACAGATTTTTACCAATTCGGATCGGAACCATGCGATGAAGGCGTTGGATCGGCTGGGAATCAGAGACTGCTTCGAAAAAATCATGTGCTTCGAGACATTGAATCCGAACCTCTCGAAATCGACTCGTCCTGATGAATTCCCTGTTGTGCTGAAACCATCACTGGAAGCCTTCAGGATCGCTATAGATGTCGCGGAGATCGATCCCTGTCGTACGGTACGCCGCGAAGCATGTTGTTTAATTTTTGAAAACTGTGTTTATGATATTGATCGACGATTGTGATTGAATGACGTTTTTATTTTTATTTTTTTCTTTTCAGTTGTTTCTCGACGACAGTCTCCGGAACGTCGCCGGCGGCAAGGCCTTGGGTCTCCGAACTGCTCTGGTAACACTCTTGCTCTTGGTTCTCGTACTACGCTTGCGCTTTTAATTAATACTCGCTATTGCGGATTTTAATCCGGATCATTGATTACTGAGATGAATAATCCGGTGCGCTTAGCAGGGATCGCTTGACAGCATCCCGTTCCCATTTTTTTGTGTTTAATAACTCATGATTTGTTTTCTATGATCCTGGCTGTGCTATAGGTTGGGAAATCAGGGAAGTTCAAAGGAGCCGATTATGCATTAGAGAACATAAACAGCCTGGCCCAAGCAATTCCAGAAATATGGTTTGGTGAAGGAGAGAATGAAAATCATAGGTTGAGCCGAACCAGAAGCCAAATTGATCCCGCACTTGCTACGGCATCGGTTGGGGCTTGATCGGTTTACTTCACTTTCACGACCTGCCCTTACCAAGCACTGGGCCCCACCTCTTTTGTACAGATGAAGAACTTATCAAACGGTTGCGCGAATTAGCTTATCTGACGTAGTGCAACGTCTATTCTAAAGACCCTAGTCCTATTTTAACCAATGATGTACAAAACATTACACCACTTCTTCTATGCGACGTGGCATAATCGTTTTTTAAAATACGTTCTTGGGTGTAAAGTTGCACATATTATCTTAAATATGAGTGTATGTATGTGATTGCAAAGAATAAAAGTGATTTAACTGTATTTTTCTTGTTAATTTGTAGTAAGTATTATGAGGACAATCAATTGTTAATCTGAATTGGTTGTGTTTTGGACATATTAACCGATAAAGAATATCACACCTTTTTGGAGGAAGCTATGGTACACAGGGTATACCGTATGTCTAAGTTATGACAATTTGTGATTTTCATTATGACGATTTTTGGTTTTCTAATGCATAATTTTGATGGTAATTACGACTTCTACTTTAAAATTTACCTATTGAACAGGTCATCAGCAGGTTACTCATAGTTAAAAAATATTGTTATTATATAACCATAATTATTCGTACCAGAAACCATAATACTTGTACCTCAACCAAATATATGTGTACAATATCACAAATTAAATAATACTACCCACAAATGTTATGACAACACCATAAATTGGCATTATCTTGCCACAATGAGGCGTACCAAAAATTCTTTGACACGTATGATATTCCGTAACAAAATCAAAATATGTCGTATCAAAATCAATAATTGCTGTACCCAAACAAAATACATGTGTAAAATACCACAAATTCAGTAAAACAACCAAATTTGTTATGACATCATCTAAAATTGTCATGTTCATACCACAACGTGTCGTATCAAAAGAAAACATATTTAAATATTACAAATTATATAACAAACCATAATTTGAAATTTTCATACCTACAACTGTCATAGCATAGCAAAGGAAATTGATTAAAATATTCCGTAACCAGACTAAAATACCACAAATTCAGTAATATAACCAAATTTGTTATGACAACACCATAAATTGACGTCTTCATACCCACAACGTGTCGTATAAAAAAAATTCAATCGGAATGTTCAGTTAATGATAGTTATAATCAGCAAAATACCAAACCACAAATTCAGTAATATAACCAAATTTGTTATGACAATATCATAAATTGACGTTTTTATACCCACAAGGTATCGTATAAAAAAATGCAATCGAAATGTTCAATTAACGATAGTTATAATTAGCAAAATACGATACAACAAATTCAGTAATATAACCAAATTTATTATGACAATACCATAAATTGACGTTTTCATATCCACAACATATTGTATAAAAAAAATTCAATCGGAATGTTCAGTTAACGATAGTTATAATCGGCAAAATACCATACCATAACTAAACGTCATTAACGAGTATATTTTTAGAATGATCGATCATAACTGTTAGAATATCAAGTCATACGATATTCAGCATTGTCACCAAAATTAGATATCGACAACTGCGTAATCAAAAAATATTTAATATATCCAGATACATTAAAGTCTAGCAATGCACCACCCGAGTCCCATGTAAGGCATTTTTTTTCTAATTAATTGGAACCATCTATTTTTTACATATGAATAGATCACATGTACCAAGAATGAAGTTGATCGCTTATCATTAGACCCTTAATCAGACAAAAAAAAAATCCTTTTACGATTGAATTCGGGTGCCGATAAAAGAGCTTTCTAAACCCTATCGAGCCAAA
Organism: Rhododendron kiyosumense; assembly: GCA_019656275.1. Taxonomy (NCBI): domain Eukaryota; kingdom Viridiplantae; phylum Streptophyta; class Magnoliopsida; order Ericales; family Ericaceae; genus Rhododendron; species Rhododendron kiyosumense. Next base: position 364,404 of record BPLS01000175.1, on the reverse strand, counting down.
AAATTACGTGGATTATTTAATCAACAAATATAATGAAATCAATAGTTTTGATCGTTATTATTGTGTCGCGGTTGCAAGTCAACCGTACATTCAGTTACAACAGAAAAATTGGTTTTATATCAAGTATATTAAATGTACAATTCTAAATGTTCTTTTGGTACGACACATTGTGGTAAGAAAATACTAATTTTTTGTGTTGTCATAACAATTATGTTATATTATATAATTTGTAGTATTTTACAAATGAAGGAGAGGGAGAGAGAGTCAAGGAAGAGAGGATAACCTATGACTTGCTAAGCCATTTTTTCATTTTATTAATTGATTTAATAAATGGGTGGGCCAGATTATTCACGTTTAAATCCAAGGGTTTAAAATCATGGTGCGTACGGTACACCTCATAATAAAGGGTGTGTACCATAGGACTACCCATGCTTCAAGTATCTGATCAGCTTACACGTATCTCAACCACTCTAATTTCACCCCAATTATTTGCTAGAAAGTAGAAGACCACACATTTAGATTTAAATAGTTGAAGTTTCGGGTCATTATTTTGTTGAAAAAAGTATCACCGTATCCAGATAAAAATATACACCGTCAATTTGGCATCAAAGGTTTGAAAGAGACTGAGAATACACTTTATTATTTCACTAGAAAATTTAGCTTTCTAATCCACGTAATGAATGAACTTGGATGCCTCGAAAAATCCATGATAGTCGTGACCTGCGAAGTTGATAGATATCTCTTTCATCCCACGAATTCTCTAATCATTCAATTAAATATCCCTTATTTTGCGGGTAATCATATTTACTTATACATCTCTCGAGATTTGATCACATCACGAGGGTTCAATCATGTCAAGATTTAACATTGCAGCATCGGTCGCCAATATTCTATTCATATGCACCATAAGTGTAATTATGTCATTCTCGATGGTCGGCCCATTCTTCTTAAATTTTTGGTCGAGTATTTTTTGCGTTTTGAAATTTTTGTGTAGCTTTTCATAGTAACGTTTTTAGATTAATCATTTATCTCACGAGAGGAATCAAAACAGTATAAAAATGGAAACAAAGGTTGAATTTTTTTTTATATAAAACGACAAAAATATCAGTTGTTATGAATATTTCGTCGTTAGTGATTTTTATTTTTTATTTTTACTCATACTCTTTTTACTTTAGACTCTTCTCATCGAATCAGATGATTATTTCCGTTGATTCCCATCACGCCGTCAACAAGGGATGAAATTGAGAGAGAATATAAATTATGTGGTTAAAATTACATAATTAGTATTGGCGAGACGAAACCGTAATTTTATGTAAAGTAGAGTAACTATTTGTAAAATTTACCGTAGATACTAGTATCTAACACCCCATCTTGAGTGCGCGGGCAAAAAAGAGCGGTCGAGAGAGAGGGAGAGAGGAAACAGTTTGGTCCATTGATAGAGCTAGAAGAGGTAATAGTGATATCTCTCTCTCTCTCTCTCTCTCTCTCTCTCTCTCTCTCTCTCTCTCTCTACTTCGATCTATCAATTTGTTGGATTTAGTTGTTTCTTTGGATGCTGTCTTTTCGTCTTCATGTCTGGATGTGGGGTGGGTGTGTGTTTTTGTCTCTTTCTTAAATCTTGTTAAACGACTAGTGTTTTGTTATTCTATTCATTGGTGAATGAGAGAGAGGTAAGCCGAAACCGTGTCTCTAATTATTTGGACGAGGGATTTGTAGCAAGGTTCTAATACCGTAGCAACTAAATTACAGATTTTTCTGCTGCTACAGTTACTACTGTACCATTGAGATCTCGGGTAGTGTCATCCTCCAATATCAAAATATTTGACATGAATATACGTTTATATAAAAGATAAATGAAAATGAAAAGTAGTCCGGTACTGTTGGCCGGTACCGACCAGTTCCGACCAATATTTGAGCCGAAATGCAATCACGGTTTAGAGTACCAGATTTGCTAGGAAAAAAATAGTACGTACCAGTACAGAATTCAAAACCATGATTTGTATAGGTTCTTGTCGATGGAAATGAGAATGCAGGGGATTTCCTTCACAAACTGAAGTCTGAAGGTATGTTTCCCTCATCCTTTTTTGCCATCTACGAGTTACTTCCGAAATCTTGATCCAAACTCAGCATATAGGTGACAATTTGAAGAACTTTCGAGGATAGGGGAAGAATATCCCTGGAAAAGGAATGCTAGCAATGGCTCTTAGTTACGTAGATTGTAAATCTGGGCATAAAGAGAGAGAGAGAGAGAGACTAAATTTGAGAGTTTTAGTTGTACCATCCCAAAAATTTTCTTCAAACGAACATCAATTTGTTAGATTCCGGTAATCTACCCCCATATGGTATCTTTAACATTGTCATTCATAGTTGATATGTCCTCCAGCCAAATGAGTATTACTTGCAGTCTTCTGGTACAAAAGAACAACAATATTGGTCTTCTCTTCAAAGTAACTTCCGAGCGATAGTTTTTTAATTATGTTCTTACAATTTAGAGCAGAATGTCCAGATGAAGTGGAAGAAACAACCAGAATGCACATGTATAACATTGAAGATCATACGATAACATGAATCATAGGGAAAGAAACCTTCCAAGGCAGTAATTGTGATGGTTGGTTTACACAGTTGTGGTTATTCTTCTTCCTCTTTGGTTTTCCCTACAATCGTGCATAACAGATTCAGCTAGTTTTATTTCTTACCTTTTAGGTTGCTGGTTACCTTGGGGCCTAAACCACTTGAGCAAGACACTGATGCCAATTGTTTGATATTGCACAAGCTTGTACCCCTACTGTTTCCCTACTTATTTTCAATTCAAAAAAAAAATCGAAAGTATACAAAACCAAACTTTATTGACTTGTAGAAGATACTTACAACTTATAAAGGCTTAGAGATACTGGTTTTAAAATTGCTTAGGAAAAATCTATATCGAGACACTGTTGGGAATTCCCATGCCACTAAGTCCGATAGCTCTCTGGGAATTCGATGTGCTAGGATACAGCAAGGTGTATGGCACTTTGACAGGCCCTAATCGGTTCTTCCATCTCTTGTCATTGTTCTTCACCTTGATACTATTTTCTATTTCCACCAGCTTCCTTCCAAATCTCCCAAATGCTTCAAGAGGTTGGACATCCGAAGTCCAGTCAGAACTGTCTCGCTGTCCTAAATAAACCTCGTCTGCTGAATGGCGGGACAGAATCTCTATCAGCCCTATGCCAAGTAAGGTTTGGAACTGAGCCGTGATTGTTTTGAGGAACACCGAGTCAGGGTTGGATTCAAGCTCAGCATATTCAGGAGTCCCTGGCACAGGCATGAACCGGCGGCTTACAGTTGGGCGGTTAGGGAGATAACCAGCATAAGGCCATTGACCGAAATTGACTGCCGCGTGAAGGGCAGAAGCAACCCATATGATAATGGTGCATGTTTGGATGAGCTCTGTTCGGGTCTTCATCTCTGGCCACCACGGCTCATCCTTCTTGTCTCCATGGCCCACATTGCGGACCTCATTCCACCACGTTTGGAGTTCAGAGTCACCTTGTATTAACTCGTCAGTGTAGTAGTAAAAAGAGCAGTATTCGCGGACCCAAGTTTCGATTGCTGACCAGATTTCAAGTCCGTCAACGGCATATGGATAATCCTCTATCAGAAGCCTGAGTCCATGTGGTTGCGTTGAGTCTGGAATTGCCACCCCTCTGGAAAAAGCAAAAGGAAACGTTAGACTTTATGAAGTTTCAATACCATTGACTTCTTTTTGCTTTGGAAAACGATTTGCAAGAACAAGTTCCATATTAAAGGATGAAGCAAAGATATTTTTAAATTGCGCTATCTTGTGACGAGTCTTTTGTATAGCAATGTGAGGACATATCCTGTTTGTTTAGAAATTCTGTTTTTTATTGCTTTGCCCTTTTTCCTTTTAAAGCTTTGTGACTGACCTTTTGAGCAAATCGGCTGGAAGTGCCTGCTCGGTGAAATTCCAGTTCTTGTAAATAACAGCAGACAATTCCATTGAATATTTTGCTGGAAAAACTGTTGTCTCAAGCACCCCGCCGGCATTGATGACGATCTGTCGAGCCAAGGAGTTTATATACATTGTGTCACGGCAATGTGGATGCAAGAGCTTATATATTGGGTGAAGCACGCTCAACTGCCTATTTGTCGCGATAACAAATGGCTCTATGACCGCGTGGGTGTTCAACCTGCACCGAAATCATAGTCTTTCAGGTGTGCTTTCCAAACTAGAGAAAGCTCTTATGGTCCCCTTTATGTAAGACTCAACTACGTTAGTCTGTTATTCAATTTTGAGATGTCCCATAATGCAACTCTATTTTGGAAAGTTAAAGATCAAAGATTTGGAAGAATTCTCCTTTTTTGCCTCTCTTTGGAATTGGAGTAAACTATTCCAAGGAATCAAATATATCGCAGAAGGGCAGTTTTGAAAAGCTTGAGGTTTTTCAACTGCAAGGACTATCTTTCCTTAAAGAGTTGGATTTTCCAAAATGGACCAACAAAAAGGACGGAAGAGAAAGTGCAAAAGAATTATACCAGTGGCTAATGAGCTGATGATAGCCTGAATCATTTACAGCAGCATAAGCTTTTGCAAGCTGCCAAACTGAACCTTCAGTGCCATGCTCTGCTGGAGTAAAGACTTGGCTGGTGGCGCCTTGATGGTCCCCTTGTGGATGTGGTAAGCTTAATTCGATCGCCAATGGCTTCAAAGTTCCGTCGTCTTGAAGTAAAAGAATTGTTCTGGTGGCATAGGTCTTTGTGGACGTAGAGTTTATCCGTCTCAGGTATGGCATTAGTGCATCATGATGATCCAATATGAACAGCTTTTTATTCTTAATCACCTGTAGTAACAGTTACTTTCTATTCGTAAGTTATGGACATGACAACTGGTTAGTTTTTATGACCAAATTCATGGGGAAACAAATTCGGTGTAGGACAATACTTGATCTACTATTAGTCCGTTCATGTTCTTCTCAAGCTGCTCTCTGGTCATCGAACTGGTTTGATTACCGTATACCATAGGGTCTAGCTTGCTAGCTGGTGGAAACTCCTGAAGTAAGATTTCTAATGAGAACCCGTAAGATACTAACAATATGATTTTACCAAATTAAAATTTTACTTTACTTGGAGGCAACGGATGACAACAGGGTTTGTTCCGGCTACCATTTCTCGTGCAAATTCTTCATCTGTCCTCCAAGCCGATTTATCCGCTGAAAAACTCCATGAAATCCTTTAGAGATAGGAAATATTATATTTGAGGATCCTAGTTAGATGTGGTGATATACCTTTGATTACGTCGGGCATTGGGTATTTGAGGAACCGCTCACCGTCAGAACGGGCAAGTTCCTTAAGAAACTCCCCAGGGATACAAGCCCTTATTTCCTTGTGATTGATCCCATTTGGCAACTTAATACCACCTTCGTATAGGTTTAGTACATCTTGAAAAGTGTCGAACTCGTTTGGAGTCTTATCAAACAAAGATGCAATTTCCGGCAGCAGTAGTTGTCCAACAGACTTAAGTGCATAGGCAAGGAAATCTGACAGTTTCACTTTGTCGAAGCGTTCATCGCTCGGGACATAAAAGTCCAAACTCAGAAGTGGCAATCTGCTTTCTGTGTTAGGATCTGCAAAGAAGATACTGGTAAAAGTGAGGAGCAGACAAGAATTACCAAGACAAAATGCTGCTAAAATATTAAGTTCTGGTAAATTTCATAGCCCATTGCAGAGCATGAACTAAGAAGAGCTTAAACCATACAATTTGCCTCTTGTTCACATTTTTGGTTTTGTTTATTAGAATACTTGATTGGTGCTAAAAACAATCCACTTTTCAGGAGTCACCGAAAAAGTATTTCCAGTTTTAGAACATAGATTTCAGGCAATTTTGAAAACTTCATAGAAACGGTAAATGCTCAAGCGATTTTCATTGTGTTTGTTTCTTTTTTCAAGCAGATCCAACAACCTTCTTGTTGTGCAAACTGAAAGCTACATAAGTAGGTTTCTGACCAGATTTTGTTGGCGCGCGGCCAGTTCTCCCTCTACGGGGATATGGGTATTCCTGAGACCCTCCAAGGACTGGACGTGCATACTCCCGGCCCTTGTCTGGCAATCCCAAATTGTTGTAGTATGCATAGTCATATACTCTGTCCCACTCCTTGAGCATGCCCGAACCAGTTCCTCGTAGATCATTCAATTCTCGCTCCCTATAATATCGCAGTGGTTCTGGTGTATCACTTGGGAGATAGGTCTGATAACAAAGTCATACAGTTGTAGTTAGCAGATGTACTTATTACCTTAACCTGTCTAGCACCCTTTCTGGAGTGAGTGATTGGAGGAGAAAACATAAGAAATGGAGAGAAAGAGAAAACTCTCCCACATCTGCTTTAAATTAGGTGAGAAATGAAATTTATTTTTTTGTATTTGTCATACCACCGGAATTGCCCCTCCGCCCTCAAAAGGTGAAGGAAGAAATAACCCTATTTCACATTCTTTGCTTTCTTTGTAATGACGAAATACAATTGATTCTTTCTTTTCTCACCTAGTTTGCCTACCTGACTGTGGAAGCCAAACAAACTTATACTAACGACTATAGTTTTTTTGCAACAGTATCTCTCATAAGGTTTGTTGCTTCCAATTAGAATTACCTTATTTGCAAAGAAGACGCGGTCATGTTTATAGCGAAATGCTGGGTAAACCCAAGAGCTGCAGACAAAATGGACTGGACCATGCCCTGGTACATCTTCTAGGGTCACTGTCTTCAGGTAGAGCTGACTGTGGTGGTGGTTTCTTATTATGAAAGCACCCGGTATGCCCACGGACTCATCCCAATCGAATGTGATGTTGAACGAGTCGTCTCCATCTATCACCGAGATTTTTGCATTCCAGTTTTCAAGGTACGCTGGTTTTCCGAGTGTCCCTCGATTTCCATTAGCTAAACATGTAGAGAAAACGTAATTTTCACCTTATTAGAAATCTGATATCAACTTAAAACCTAGTCTCCAATTCTGAATCAAAATTGACAAGTATCGAGTAGTAGTTCTTTAGGTTCATTGGTATCATCAAGTAATTAGTACCTCTACGGAAATACATCAAGAAAACATTAGGCCGGGTGCAGTTGTCAGGAAAAGAAGAGAAAGAATGAGAATATATATTTTTTTATAACCGGATGTCCGGGTCAGCTTGTGCACACCTCAACTAATTCTATAGCCCTGAAGTAACAACCGGACATAACCCCCAATGGTCCTAAGGTTTGGAATGTTTGGCCTCCAAGGGAATGGAACATGTGACCTCATGGAGGAGCACTTATTGTTTTCTCGCAACCATTTGGCCAAACCCCTGGAGATTATATCTAGGGCAAAGTCCACTTTCATCCCGTGGTTATCATCACGTACGAATACTTCGCTCATAATTCAAAACTAACCACATAATCTACCTGTGGTTTTGAAAATGTGATGATAGACCCCTTGCCGTCATGTTTTCTATCCATATTAATGGATATATATCTCACACGCCTCTAGACTGTAATCTGAGTTGTTCATAATATATATTAAATAAAGAATAGAGTATCTCTGTAAAAAAATTTATCTTGATCAAGTATCAATAACCCAGTGATCTAATTTTTAGTAAATTCAAATTTTAATTTTTAATTTCATAACAAAATCGATTCGACCATGAGCTTTTCATTTTTTGATTGACTTGAATTTTGGCATAGATGTAGTACTCATCAAAATTTATAATATTAATGGTTTGGAATCAATTTTTGATATAGGGGATGGTATGGTTAGATTTAAATAAAAAAAAAAGAATTAAGGAACATGCTGACGGTATATCGGTCTTTCAATATTGTGTCTGTTAATATGGATAGAAAATATGACAGCAGAGGGTCTATCCGCATATTTTCAAAACTACAGGTAAGTTATGTGATCAATTTTGAACCATGAGGGAGATATCTGCACATGGTCATAACCACAATGAGTCAAAGTGGACTTTGCCCTTATATCTAGCATATTTAACTTTCCATTGCCCAATGGGATTAGTTTCCCTCAAAACTTGTCATATGAAAAATAAGATTTTGCAAGATATCTTATTTGCACAAATTTAACCACCATATTTTGTCTGCCTGTAGTTTCCCTCAAAACAAGTTTCTTTTCCTTCACTTCATTTTAACTCATTTTTTAATGGGAGTAGCCTTGCAATACAATATTCCCAACAGCTAAACGGAACTAAGTTCGCTATTAAGAAAAAAGTTCACAAATTCTGCTACCCTATTCACTTGCTAATCAACAAAAGAGGATAATTAGAAGGCTCTGGTTTCATTACCGCGCATGATCGGCTGGTAACCTAGGTTATCCAAGGCCTCGAACGCAATAACTCTTCCTAAAAACGCAATAAAATCGCGAAATAAAACTCTAAAATCAAGACACATTCTGTAACTCTCAGTCATTGTCCTAGTATTTAGAGTAAAGACCTATCATTCAGGCACTTGTTCTGGAAGTGGGTACTGGTCGGCAATGTCCAGTACTCTTTTGGTTCCACGGTATGGTCATAACGAAAGTACGGGCCGCAGAGAGAGAGAGGGAGAGATATGCTAACCTTGGTCTCCATGAAGTGAACTGATAAGTTGCAGTGAAACACCTCTCCCCAGTAACTCGTAAACCCGGTCGACAAACGAGGCCCCCAAGTCTGTCCAGTCAAGAACATTCTTCTTCATCAAAACCACTGTCCCCTTGATCTTCTTGCTGGTGCGGCAGCCATTGTTATGCAGAGACTTGTGTGGCCTGCTTCCAAAGCACATTCCCTCTGCTTTCTCACCAGATGAGCAGTTCCCCATTTCAACACACCCTCTCTTTTTGTATCGGATACCCTCTTTTTTTGTATCGGCTTTTAAAGGGGGTGCAAAAAGAGGACTCCCGGGGCGTATTTCAACACACACTCAGCCTAGGCAGCAGCATAAATTGAAGTGAAATCTAGAGAGAGAGAGAGATTAGATTTGAACAAATCTAAGAGAAGAAGTGTGATTTGTGTAAATGTAGTATATGACAAGTTGTATTGGGAGATGTCCTTTTATAAGAAAAAGAAGAAGATGTACTAGGAAACCAAGCCCAACTACTGGCCTCATAGAATGTGTGGAGAAAACAGTTCCAACTAACTCTCATTGGCCATGCAATTAATGTAGACTTGCAGAGAAAACTAAGGACCAGATACCTTTTCCATTCAGTCCCATTTGGCATATCTTCGTGGGAGTATTTTATTTTAATTGTATGTAAAGAGAAAGCCTACCCTTCAAACCGCACAAGTTTATCGCAAATTATGCGTGTGGGGCCCACTCGAGAACTACTCAGTTTAGTCTCTACGAATTCAGAAATAAAAAAAACTTAACAAATATTTGTTGGAGCTGATTTTTTTTTACATAAAAACCTATTTTACATAAAGAGCAAGCCTACCCTTCAAACCACACAAGTTTATCGCAAATTACGCGTGTGGGGTCCACTCAAGAACTACTCAGTTTAGTCCCTACGAATTCAGAAATAAAAAAAACTTAACAATATTTGTTGGAGCTGATTTTTTTTATATAAAAACCTATTTTACAATTTAAAGTATTTTTCTATATTTTGTGGGATCCGTAGTGGGCTCCACACGCGTGCAGTAGACACGTGCAGTAAAACTTATATGGTGACTGTAGCACTGATATCTACCCTTAATTGGTGTCAACATGACTATATACCAAATTCATTTTTCTGGCGCTTAGCTACGGTGTCAAAAAAAGAACAGGGAAAAGATAGAAATGTGTTGTTGCAATGGTTTGGTGTCATTTTGGCACAATCTTAAGGCTTTTAGTTCCAGAACCTAAATTAAGTACTTATTTTTTACGAAGATAATTTCAAGTTAAAAAATAATATGTTTACGCAAATAATTTTTCTAACAATATAAATCTTATTCGATAGATCTCATTAAGATCTTTTAAACGATGCAAAAAAAAAATCAAAAAATTATTTTTTCATTTACTATTAATATTGCTGATCTTGTTTTTCAATGCAAATCAGTTGGCTAGAATGATGCGTGAGATTTGGCACCACCAAAGTCGGTGTCGAATTCAAAGCCAAAGTTGGCTATTTGTCGTTTTCCGCCCCGTGAGATAGCAACGGATGGAAAAGGTATGCTTTGCCAAACTGTGACTTTTGACAGCCTGAACGACTCCTGATGGGTAGACTTGCTCTGGGTGTTGTAGTTTTAGCCTAATTGGTTTGTTTCAATTTGAATGCTACGGTACACACCCCTGCACCATATGCACTCGTATAATCAAACCATTGAGAGTCGTAACCAAACAATCGAAAGGCATAACCAAACCATTGAGCGGCATAATCAAACCATTGAGCGACGTAACCAAACATTTCCTTCGATTGTTATGCCTATTTTGTAAAATGTTACGCCTGTTAATGGTTTGGTTATGCCTTTTAATCGTTTGGTTACGTCTCTCAATGATTTGATTATACATATCGTTGCATTTTCCTAATCTAAGTGCATGGTTTTGTCTTTTGGTGGGAGAATGTCTTTGTCGATCATGTCACATATAAATGATTTGTCAACTCGGCTGTGTTTTTTTCCTTATAATAATAATTATAAAAGTTGCTCAATTTGGTGAAATATATAAATCCATTGTATGTGGTGAAAGATATATGTGGATTATCTTTATGGATGGGCCTCCATTTCTCTGTCTCCATGCACTTTTGCGTGGTCTTCTAGAACACTAAAATATTGCTTTGAACTATTGTTACATGAGATAAGTTATTTACGGCAGCAGCAATCAATCGCGACCGTTTAAAAATGTTCGATCTAGACGATCCGGATTTTAATGAAACTGTTCCGGAAAACAATGGAAAAGATGTTGCAGTTGGCTCTCTCTCTTTATTGTAGTTGGATCTCTCCCTGGACTCTGGTTTACCAAAGCAATATTAGTATTTTACTCATCTCTCTCTCTCTCTCTGGACTCTGGTTTACCAAAACAATAAGTTACGAAGTGATCCTAACCAAAGCATCTACCAGAGTTTGAAAACACAAAAAGACTGAAGGCAAATGTCATTACGATAACCAACAAGAAAGAGTAATTTTTTACTCAAATTGCAATTGAGTTACGTTGCACCAGATGCTTGCAGCCTTAGGGTAACTGTTATATATTGACCCTGTGCTTTATTCTAGTCGAAGGTCCCGGTTATCTAGGCACACTTGTCGGGTTTGTGAAGCCTAGTTCGATAGTAATTAGTCTGTTTCAAAAAATAATTATGTAAAATTTGAGGATACGTATTTTGCTATATGCAGTTGTGATCTCTGTTCAAATGTATAATGAAAAACTATCGTGAGCTGTGAATGTACCAAAATCGGAACCACGTAAATCGTAGTGTCGTGATTTGCTTTCCTGTCGTGTTTTGCTTGATTATCTCTGTGTTATTGTGTGTGCGGTTCTAGGTCGAATCCATAGTATTACTCTCATACGTAAACCCTAGCACATATTATTTGCTCACATACTCTGCTTGCTTCTCTGGGCAGGAATCATTACGGACACAGATCAAAGTGTACAAATTCAGAAATAGATGTGTTCAGAACTGTCCGATACACGTGAGCGGCGAGTCTCATATGGTGGATGCGGACCAGGGCCCATAGACATTGGAATATTCCGGAAACAAATATGTCCGGATTTGTACACCTTTTTTTTTTAATCAGAAAAAGGATGGGAGGGAGCAACCAGCGTAACAACCTCTATTGTCACGCCGGATTTGTACACTTCGATTAGTATTTTTGTATAGTAAAACGGAAATTGTCAAAGACTATACATAATGAGAACGGGCACATATGTGGATGTGTCGACATAGATGTATGAATGTATGCTAATAGGCAAAGAATTACTAATAGTATTTTGCATGCACTGTAGTGGACCGGACAATATCGTTGGGTACGCCCACACTACTCCGCCGAGTTGGATCCTATAGATCGGGGTTGTGCCGCTCGGTGGACATGACTGCTCGCACGGGTATCACTTTTGGGACTTCTCTGGTGCACCCAACTCGGGATCCTAACAAAGTCGTTAGGGAACAACCAACTTGAATCCAGCAGTAGTTGCAGCTCATGTAGGGAAGTTATGGTTTGGCTTCTTTCTTTCTTTTCCTTTTTCTTTTTACATTTTTTTATTATTTTCTTGTGTGTTTGGGAGTTGACATGGAAAGGGGCTAGCTTGTTATTCCTGAGGATGAAAAATTATAATCTTGAATGATGATGGTTACTGGAACCACTGCATCAGTTTTGTTCCCAGCCCAGCCCAGGTGGTTCAAAAGATTTAATTTGGTCTATGCATGTGCCTGTGACCGAGTGCAGAGGATGAGCTTTATTGGGAACCTGCCAAAGATGGAGCATTTCTCGGTCTAAAACGGCTTACTTTGTTCAATTTTATGATAAGTTTAGAGAGGATTTAAATAACGAAAAGTCTACGCCTCCCGCTCCTTTTCACCTTTCCCTTCGTCACACTCAATTTTACCGTTCAAAATACTTTTGAACATTACGGATTCTTTTAAAATCCGAACCATTGATTGCTGAAATAGATTGTGAGATTGGGGGAGCGGTGAAAATGAACAGTGGGGGCATTGCTCCTTTATCTGGAGGGTGGTGCATGGGATATTGGCAGTAAAATACGTGTCGATGAGGCGAATAGCTATTTATAAAAAAATTATATACAATCCATGAATTCACAATCCACATTCCACGATGACAGATCCAACAAAAAGGTTGGACAGTGATACACCCAAAAAGAGGCCATACATTGCAGACCTCAAAACGGGATGCAACTGCACATGAGGAAATATGTTAAGAAAATACAAGCTCACATTGCTTGGGTTTTAAATCGGTCATCGGTGATAATATAATATTGGGACCTCTCCATCTAATAGCTTAAGCTTTTTGAGTTGTATATAAAGTTTTCACGCTCGAATTAAAATGCCCGTTGTATGAAACAATGGAGCATATGTTTTTCCAATGCTCTTTCTCCATAGATTATGCATGGAGAGCATCACACTTGGGTTTTGATTTTGAGGTGGGTGGGCTCATGGTGCTGGGGGGATGGTTGGCAGGGTGGCTGAGGGCGGCACCAAGTAAGACCCTCATTCGGGAATCCTTTGTGTGTCTTGTGGAATGTGTGCATGATGTGTTCGCAATAAAGTTCGGAACAGTTCGATGCACTTGAGTCTCACGCAACAGATGCGGCACCCGTACACAACGAACAGTTTCAGACACATTTACATCTAGATTTGTACACTTTGGTCTATGTTGGTGCTTGGTACTGTTGCATAGAAAAATACGAATTATCATAGACTTTGCGGAATGAGAAACCGAGACGCATGCATGCATGCGGATGTGTCTACTCAGATGTTTTTTTTTTTAAGGAAAAAAATAAGCTCAAGAAATCTACTCAGATGTACGTTGAATATTGTATGCTAATACGCAAAGAATTACTACTAAGATTTTGCATGCACGCTTTAAACCCTTGACCAAAACGGTGTGGGTATAGGGAATGGGCAAAAGAGTATTTTCTTTATGAAAGTTATGGTTTGGCTTCTTTTTCTCTTTATCTTCTCTTCTTTTCTCTTTTTTTCACTTTTTTATATTCCGGAGAGGAAGACTCAGACTCTTACCTTGAATATGTTAATGAGATATGTTGTTACAAGAAATTCAATACCTACTAACTCGGATATCCCTGTTCCGCTAAGGTTCTTATTTTGTAAGTATTTATTTTTTGCTTTACGAGACATGTCATTCTCTCATACTACATAACTTTTAATTAAAAAAAAATAAGTACTATTTTTCTTAGCGGAACAGAGTCTCAAATTTCCTTTTGGTTAATTTGAGAAAATTATGGAACAATTTACTAGAGAATTACTTGATTCCTGCCTCCGGTTCAATTCTTGCTTATTTGAACAAATTCAGAAAATTTAATGTCTTGTTTTGGATTCAAACTTGGGAAAAACTTTCGAACTCAAAAAACACTCATTATCTCTATTTTCAATCATTACTCTCATTTCTCTTTCCACTTATTACCCATATATATCTCCAATCATTACTCTCATTTCTCTCTCTATCTCTCTTCATTCATTATCTCTATCTCCAATTATTACTTTATTTTCTCTCTCCACTCATTACCCAAAAAACCAAACTCAAAAAAACTCCAAAACCTATCCGAACAAAGGGCTACAAACTCCAAACCGGAGTCCGTCAATGGGAACAAACCTGCAATATATAATTGGTTTTTCCATGTGGTTTGGATAGGAATCAGAAGAATACTTGCTTAATTAATTAGTTCGGTAATGTGATTGTGGTTTAGATGGGGAGTCAGAGAATTATTTTTCTTTTCCAACTTATTAGTGGGTTGATCCAAATTTCCTTTTTCTATAGTTTACTCTTGTTCTTGACAATCCAAATGAGTCGTGTTAATAACAAATATCCAACACATGTTGGAATATAACATATACTAGTAGTATTTAAAAACGAAATCAAAGAGTCAATATTTGGAGGCTGACAGGGTTTCAGCCCAAACTTGTTTTCATCTCATTGTTAGCTAGCTAATTTATTTACTTGCCACTCCAAATGATCATTCCTACGGAGTACTTAAATTTAAACAAAAGTCTACGAGCACAAATTTGCACACAGTTGTCTACGAAACCATGAAATATACAGTATTTGGGCCCTTATATAGGTATTGAACGAGGACAGAGCCGTGTTCCTAGCATTGCGTGAATTGAAAACATTTAATCTCCAAAATAATATGAGGTGTCACCGTGACTAAATGGATGCTCAAACTTTAAGCCAACTCTAAAAATCTAGGCATTTTTTAGTTGAATCAGTGAAATTTCCATTTTAACCCCGATCTCTAGCTAAATTTTATGCACCAAAATGAAGCTTTTGGTTTACGACTCTGGCCTAGGGTGGCAATTTCCCCAAATCCAATGGGTAGCCACCCCGCCTATTCGAAGGCGGATATTCCCAGAATTTTTATCTAATAGGAGCAGGTATGGTAAAATTTAAAAAATCTTAGCTCGAATATGGGACAAGTATGATGTTTTGTGGTACCCGTACCCGCGCCGTAAGCAATAATATACATGTTTATGTAGACATATAGTATATTGTGGGTACATATACTTAAGATGTAAAAAATTATCCATGTATGGTATTTGTTAAAATTTTGTATAGTATTTGTTTGTGAATGGTGTATTTTTGTGCAACCTTCCATTCTATGTTGCATTTGGATAGTTTTTTTCTTCTTGTTGTATCACTATTGAATTGTCTTTTGTGTAGATTCCATCGTTCTTTCTTGTTGAAGTAGTTTGGATACGAATTTATCCAGATATACCCAATCTCCATTGGGATACGAGTGTGGTGGATTGTCCATTATCCCTACTGATTTTCCCTTCCGGGCATGGGGAAGAGTCCCCAATTGGGGATATGAGGCGGAATAGGGTCCCCGGACTCATACCCACAAGGCCTTTTTATTGTTGAAGCCCAAGTCCATCCCCAACATTTTACTGGGTACTTACAGCAAATCCATTGGAAACTCACTTCGGTGGAACTTTGTGCCAATTTATGCGTCTCAGACTTGTTCCCCTATTATTCCTACATCCTTAGAGATTCCTATACATCTCATATATATTCCATGGATATGATATCCGATTCCCTCCGTTTCTAAATGGTAGTCTACCATGAAAATACGTGCAATTTTCTAACCAAAATATAAGGTGTTTCTGTGCATGATTTTTGAAATTTCTTGACCTAATTAAAGAACTAAATGAGACGTTTAACTTGGTGCCAAGAAATTTAGAAAGTTATGCACGAAAGTACCTCATATTTTGTTTGAAAATTGCAAGTATTTTCATAATGGACTACCATTAAGGAACGGAGGGAGTATTGTTCATCTTCGGGCAACATACAAACACTTAAATTTTGCATCCAATTTTGATATCATAAGAAAGGAGAATAATTTGTCAACTCTTTCATCAAATGAAACATGGGAGTCCATCATATTGAAATTTTTCATTGCCACACGGATTTGGTTTCTTCAAATTCTGCAACCCCATTTTATCTCGGCCCTTTGTTAGAAGCTCTGATACTATGTTTCAAAAATGAATTGACAAGAACGTTGCTTTCATTAATGTGTATTGTCTAAAACATAACTCTAGCATGCTTTTATGTAGACTACAAGACTTTGTGACAAAGAAACCTAGACCAACTAGGAAACTTGCATAATAAAGAAACCAAGACTAACCAAAAAAAAACAAACATGAATAATATAGTCTAATACTAAACAAGAACCATAATAATAAACCTATAAATATGATAACATAATATTTTCTAATATTATATTAACATTCTCGCTCAAACTCAAATAAATCTACCAACTTGAGTTTGAAAAAAAATCAAGAACAATTAGCAACCATGAGAAGCCAGAAAAACTAAGAGAAATCAGGAGCCAGGAAGTTCAACCAACATAACGGCTAACGGACAAACGCAAAATCTTGTCTGTTTTAGACTTTTAGTAGTACAACTTTTTCTTGAGAAATGAGACCTCCCAATTACTTTTGTGATAGCTCCCTCAAATTTTATTCATTGAAGGTAGAGCCTACAAGTATTATACTCCTTTGATTACCCAGTTGATGGGTAGAAAATAGGCAATTCACCGGGTCAAGGTTGATCCCTGGACCCAGGGGTGTGATAGCCTGTAGTGTATTCTTGGCCGATCTGACTGTCCATTTCGGTAATGAACGGCTTGAATTTTCATTGGATGTTGGAAACTTGGGATGGCTTAATAAATAGCTGTCACTTTCTACTCTATTCGTTTATTGGAATCCCTCAATTTTTTTAAATTAAATCGATATGGTGATGATTTGTTAAAATATATTGAATCATGTGATCCCAGAACAAAACAAATACTCCTACTTCACATAAAAATATTAGTGAGAATCTCTTTCTTTTTTTAGGTTTAGGGATTTTTAATGCTTTAAGTTGAAATAAAACATGAAGCACCAATCTAATCATTGAGGTCCATTAAAAGAAAATTCTATCCATTGAGTAATGTTAAGAGGCATACACAGCTATTGGATTTGTCAAGAGCTAATCCATAAGAAATTTGAGAACCCATACTTTGTCAAGATGGTTGTCTCACCTGCCTTCCCATTGGAGGCATGAGTTCAAGCCCCACAAGGGACGCAACTGGTGTCCAGGGCTATGAATAGTTCCTGGACCCCTTGTGTGCTAATATACTAACTACTAACTCCCTCGATTCCACAAATATTTACACAAACTCACTCACATTCATATTAGAGCCCACACTACAAATCCAATGCATGTGGACCCCACCAAAAGATGTGAACATATGTGTAAAATGTGTATAAATGCTTGTGGTTAAACAATAATTGATTATCCATAAGTATATTTGTTCGGTGCGCATGGATTGTATTACAGTATTCAATGTCTTCAATCGATTACAAGAATAGCAAAATCAATTGAGATTCTAAATTTCGGCCAAGGTTAGTCTAGTTGATTGGTAGACTGTTTCACAATTTATCAGACCTCGATTCTTTAAATTAGGATGCAAGAAAATACAGTATTTTTTTGTAAATTTCTAACGTCAATGGCTTGCCTTTGACTAAACCGGTGAGAAAATTAATTGAGGTGCGCGTAAGCCGATTTGAACACCTCTCACCATGGAAAAAAAATTCAGTGCTGAGTGGATACCACGTGGTGCCCGCTCGCGCATCCGAGCCGTCCATTTCATTTTTAAACGGCTCAAATTTGGAAAAAGAAAATGTTGGGGTGAGAGGAGAGAAAGAGTTTCAATCTAAACCGTTCAAAACTGTATCAGACGGCTAGGATGTGCTGAACGAATACCACATGGAATATACCCGCTCGGCACCGAAAAATCTCTCCTCACCATGAATCCCCAAAAAAAAAATCTAAAATTAGTTTTTTTGGGTAAATTAGTTGAGATCCGCGTTGTAAACTACTAGTAGTGGTAACCGGTTAGAATCCTTCGGTTATCGTGTTACAGTATTTTATTCTGTCTGGGCTTTGTACATACGTTTCATTATCAAATCTACGGAGTGTGTATAAATACTCCTATAAATCTACGGAGAGAGAGAGAGAGAGAGGGGCTCAAGCCGTGGATCTTAACGCTATCGATTTCACGTTCGTGTTCTGGGTCTGGCTCTGATTCCTAACACAGATCTGAAAAGATTGAAGGAGCCATTCAAGACCCAGAAATTACCTCTAAAAAATCTCTCCAAATCTCCCACCTTTCTTTTCTTTTCTTTTCTTTTGTTTTGGGTCAAACGGAAATTCACCTTTCTTTCTTTTCATCTTCCATAAACCATCAAAAGTTTTATTCTTTATTTTCTTGATGAAGAGCATCAAAAGGTTCGATAGTGTCTATCTCATCACCCCTTTACTTGTCCCGATGTCTTTTTAGCGAACCAAACCCAGTTTACAGATAAAGTTATATAGTTATATTAGATATATTGCATGTATGTATAGCAAATGAGGAAACATCAAATGGGTTCGAAGAAGAAAGCTGCTCGGCACAAATCTCCGTCTCCTTCTGCTTCTCAAGATACGGATATGCCGATCGAAGGTAAGTGCTTCAAGTTTTTTTTTTAAATGATGAATTTGGGTTCTTAAGTTCAGAAAAGGATGAGTTCTTTGGGTTTGTGAAATTTCATGACTCTCTTTATGGGGTTGGATTATGAGGTATTATTGATTGAAGGCTGCTAGAATTTTCTCTTAGAAAAGGTTAGCTTGATGTGAGCATGAAAAGCTTGGAAATTTGGTTAGGAATTGGGGATTAAGTTTGGGTGTTAGGTGTTAGAGTTATGGATGGATGAAAGAATGCAGTATTTACGGACAAAAGCATTCGGTTATTGAGGAAAAATGATCTTACTTTTGATGTCTAACCAGGGTCAATTAGGATAGAAATACAGCACTGGGTCGAACTCTTCTTTACTTTACTTTTGATGTCTAACCAGGGTCAATTAGGATAGAAATACAGCACTGGGTCGAACTCTTCTTTACTTTAAAGGCAATAGCTGTGGTTTATTTGAGCAAAAACTCTGAAAGGCCCACACACAATGTGGGGGGATTTGCCTGTAAGCTGAGATTGGTTCCCAGTGATTACTCGTCGAGGTGCTGGAAGCTGGTCTGGACACTTGAGTTATCAAGAAAAATATGGGTGTGTGTGTGCTCGTGTTTGTGCATCCGTTTTGGAGTGAATGGTTGTGTATTAGGAGTAGGGCCGGCTCTGAGATTTTGGGGGCCTAAGACTGATGTTGACAATGAGGCCCTTATTAAAATTTACGACAATAAAATAACAAGTAGTTAAAATGATTTTTTCAAAGTCAAATGCATGTATTTGACAAGGAAAAAACCCATACAAATACTAATTTCAGATCCTGTTTTCTCTTCTTTGATCTGCATTTTCTTTTTCCTTTTTTGTTTCCTTTGATTGAGCAAGTCAAGTTGGGCCCAACCATTGGGCCTATATCTCTTAAGTGTAAAATAAGTGGTTTGGGTATTAAAATGGGCCTCTAGTGTTGCTATACCCAAAAAAATTGGACATATATATAATAGGTATCCAAAATAATAGGAGGCCCTAATTTTTACACATTCTTGGGGGCTTAAGGCGCCGGCCTCTTGGGCCTTAGCCCAGAGCCCGGCCTGAATTTAGGAGTGTCTTCAATTGGCTACAGTAAGGATGCTAAATCTGAAAGGAATGTATTATATTCGGAGCGAATTGGGACCATCCGTTTTGGTTTTGTCTCCTTGGTCTTATTGGGTTGTTACCAGATGATAGTGACCATGCCTAAAATGTAATTTTGTAGTTTATTTATTGACAAGAAACTGGACTGACTGGTATTTTGGTCAATTGTTGAATTTTATAGCCAAATGTGGAATGTATTTTAAGTGATGACTTGGGTATGATTTTTATCCAAGACGATAAAAACTTGGATGGATGTGGGTTTTACGTGCCCCTTTCGCTAAGCTTTTCTTGTAAGCTAGTTTTGTGCTTCACTTCTAGTAGGATTTGTAACCTGTTTTAGTTGCAATTGTGTGCCCTTTTGAGATGTGTTTTATGCTTCATTTTATATCTTTTCCCTTGGCTATAATACTACGTTCTTGAATCTCTCTTATTTTAGTTGTTACATTAAAACTCTTCATTGATCGAGGTTCGGTGTCTCTATTTCAACTGTTTGGCAGTTTCGCGTGCAATGTGGACTGGTTTTTTTTTTACAATGAAAATCTCTGGTTTTGTAGCTACTCTAATTATATCAAAATCAGAGCGTACAACTTGATCTAAGTCAACCCAAAATGAAGAGATGGTGGTTACAGTGTTAATCTGAGACAAAAAGTAAATTGCAGTAGGGAAATTTTATGCTTGAAAGGAAGGAAATGCTTTTAGATCTTAAACCATCACCTTATAGAATTGCTACTTTTTTGCAGGTCTGCATGCTAAACATCAGCAGGAGCTAGAAAATTTGACGCTAACAACACAACCTTTCAAAACATTGAAGTTTTTCATTTTGGCTGTTATTAAGTATCTTAAGAGATCGGTATCATATCTTTTGGCACATGGTGGTTGGCTCATGGTTTTATGCAGTGTGATGGTGCTTGTTGGAATACTGCTTTTTACCATTGATGGTCCTCACGAAAAGGTACTTGTTTGATTTTCTTTGTTTGCACATGCCACTGTCTGTTTGTCTCTCTACTTTCTGGATAAGAATCTAAACGGACTTGATAACCACGCTTATCCTAACTATAGTAGACCAAACAAACATTTCTAATGGGAGCTCCTCAGTTGTGTATCCAAATTTAGAATTTAAACAACTCCACTGTGAGTCTCTGAGTTCCTTTTCAATAAATTTATGGTGGTCCCTTTCGTCATTTTGCCAGCTTATTTGACTCAAGAGATCTTTGCCACATGGGATGAGTGATTAATTCATACTCCATTTTTTTGTTGCAAGAATCGCATAACTTTCTGGCATACATCTGGTCAAGATTCTTTGGTTATGCTTGCATTTAAAGGACAGAGATTTATTCTTGACCTGTTTTGCAGCATGTTGAAGAGTTTCATGAATATTTGCAATTTGGATTGTGGTGGGTGGCTCTTGGCGTTGCATCTTCTATTGGCCTTGGTGAGCGAAGTTGATAAACCTGTACATTACGAATTATTATTCCTGGTCAAGTTCCTTTCTATAGCGCAGCCTTCTGGTTGGTGTTGGAGTGGTGATCTACGTATTGCCATGTTGGTATATTAGCTAGCGGGCGAGGGACGGATAGGTTATTTTCTTTCATTATAATACGTGCTTATGCCAATAGTACATGTAGGATTAGCTAAGGTTAACTGGAAGGTATAAAATTTCGATTCCGCTTATGTTTTACGTTGAAACAGCCAAGACCTTTCTATTTCCTAGGAGACCAAAACCAAACACTGGAGGAACCATTATTCTAAGGTTTCTGCAGACGGCTACCGAGACTCACTCAAACATGTCGAAATTTAATGAACCGCACTGAAACATTGAGTAAATGAGTTTTCTTTACCCGTATTGGAAATAAGCAGAAATAACATCTTTTCATACGTTCCCATATTCTGTTGACATTTCCAGTATGTTCTGGCTACGCTTTCAAAAATTTCCAAAATGTTTCCAAACAGTTTCCGTTTCCTAGATAACTGAAACATCATACCTAACTTAGTTTTGATCCTTGGTTGACTTGTGTTGTAGTGAAATGGCATTTGGTTTTGTGCAGGTTCTGGTTTGCACACTTTTGTCCTTTATCTGGGGCCTCACATTGCCTTGTTCACAATAAAAGCAGTGCAATGTGGCCGAGTTGATCTCAAAAGTGCTCCATACGATACAATACAGTTAAACAGAGGCCCATCATGGCTTGACAAGGATTGCTCAGAATTTGGGCCGTCATTGTTTTCATCTTTGGATGGTTCACATGTCCCATTGAGTATGATATTGCCTCAGATCCAGATGGAGGCTGTTCTATGGGGCATTGGGACTGCACTGGGGGAGCTTCCTCCGTATTTTATTTCAAGAGCAGGTATGTATTTGTTTTTTAATGTTCTTCGACACCAAGAGGTTGTAAACTAATGTTTATGAAATAACTAATTGGAAGGAAGATTAATGAGGAAATCGTATTGAAACCATTTCAACATTTCTGAAAACCAAATAGGTATATGTGAAATTATCAAACAAGGTTAAGATTCTTCGAAGACATTTTAACCTTTGAGGAGGCCTTGCATTTTGCCTTTATATAGATTGTGAAAACTACTCTGTTCTTGGAAAAAGGCGGACGTGTGAAGGATATTGGTAATGCATTTCTGTAATGTTCTTGGAAACTTCTGTAAGGAATTTCCCTATAAAGCGGCCAGTTTTCGGGAAACACTTGTGAAAATATTATCCCGAGTTTCCGAAATAATGGATTCTTGAAGTTAACAAAAACAGTATCATATTACCTTTCTTTTGTGCAGCCCGTCTGTCAGGCAGCAAATTGGACACGATGGAAGAATTGGATGCTTCATCAACTGAAGATAACGGAATCATAACTACTCATCTAAATCAGATCAAGTGCTGGTTCCTGCTGCACTCCCAATATTTGAGCTTCTTTACAATTTTAGTGCTTGCTTCGGTGAGTTTTGATTTCCTCCCCATTTTCTAGCATCACTTCTTCCTATAACATGATGTGTGATTCCTACCTTTTGGCATTTGTAGTAACACGATTTTAGTTTATCCTAACGTTTGAGTTATGTATTAATATCAGCTTTGAACATTTTACAAATTTTTATGATTCATTCCTATTTCCTATAGCCATTTGTCCAAGTGAGTAGTTTGGAGTTGATCTAGACCTTTTGCGTCGGCATAGTTATTAGTAATGTGTTTTTGCTTGAATGATGTATCTTTTAGGTGCCAAATCCTCTATTTGACCTTGCTGGCATCATGTGTGGACAATTTGGGGTTCCTTTCTGGAAGTTTTTTCTTGCAACATTGATTGGGAAGGCAATCATTAAAACTCACATACAGGTTCGTGTCAAGAATTATTTGGTGCAGGAATCTTATCTTTGGTTTATCTAGCTTTTGTTGTATTTTGACTTTTTTGCTCATGATTCCGGCACTTGGAGAATGGATATGTTCTTTGTTTGCTTTGGTTTGAAGGAAAAAACGATTCAAAGGCTATGAAACAGAAGTTGACAATCTGCTGTTTATTACTATAAAGCTGGATAGAACCTTAAAATCAATCACGAGTTTGACTTCTGATTCAGCGTTTGGTTTGTTACTTTTGTGCAGACATTGTTCATTATATCCGTTTGCAATAATCAACTTCTTGACTGGATCGAAAATGAGTTGATTAGAGCGTTCAGCCTTGTACCTGGTTTCGCTTCCGTCCTGCCAACCGTCATCCCAACATTGCATGCAATGAGAGCTAAATATATGACAACCGCACCTCCTATGCCCTCAAACATCAAGGTTCTCATCTTTCCGTAGCTAATTTTCTCAAATCTTTGTTCATTTGCATGGATAGTTCCAAAGTTGGAGATGGTTTCTCTCCGTTCTTTTTGTAATTCACCAAATTTGTGTTCTGATTTTTTCCCCTTGTGTTATATTGATATTCCGCTCAGGCGAAGAAGTGGGATTTTTCGTTTACTTCGATTTGGAACACAGTAGTGTGGCTCATGATTATGAAATTTTTCGCCACGATCGTGACCTCAACTGCACAGAGGTATCTGAAGAAAGAGCAGGAAAAGGAAATTGCATCAAAGCTCCCAAATGAGTCTGAGCATTTGTCTCAATGAACTATTCAAGCATCTCTCTCTCTCCCCTCTTCGTCGCCATTCAGGGACTTTGTATAGGATATGATTAGCGGTTGACGGCTCTTTTGTCCCTCTTTAATTGGGTAAGCATTGGTTTTAGGCTGAAAATTGAAGTGTCATTGTAAACTACTTGGGAAGATTAGAATTAGAAACAAACTGATATGAAAGGCATAGATCATTTGCTTTGCTCCTCTTTGTTGTGTTTTGGACCCTCTGTAGGAGTATGTATCTGTTGATAACACACACAACAGCTTAATCCTCTCTCCCTCTCTCTCTCTCTCTCCAAGAACTAGGTGTCCACCTCCAGCGTCGTTAATTTTAGGGTCTCGAAATTAGTCGAGGTGCGTATAAGCTAGTTTAGACATTCGTTTATCGGGGAGGGAAAAAAGAAAAAAAAAAACCACCTCTGGCCTTCCTAGAAGTGCAGAATTTTGACACTCAGATCCCCTCATTTCAAGTCCAGTGGTCTAAAGCGCCGGCAAAACAGTACGGACAATTGACTAAACAATGTGAATAAATATATCAATGACAAAATTGCTCATTAAAAAACTACTATAAAAAAAAACCTTGGTTGATTTGGATTAATCAATTTGGAGAAAATCTTGTCAGCGCATTGAATAATGTGTCCACGTGGCGCATGTATTTTGATTCTTAGTCTTTGGTAGTATTTATTAATTATCCTCTTGATGCTAACATGGGTTGAGGCCCCTACTTGAGAATTTATTCAGTGATCCGGTAGCAGTGTTATAGAGATCTTAATTGCCTCTGAAGGATCACTACCAGTATAATTCTTCAAAACGCTCTGCACTTTGGCTCTTAGTCCTTGTGCTACGGTCGTGCATTGATTCTCGGCCTCGGGGGTTTGAACTATTTTGAATGTGTTTCCAATACTCTTTTATGCTCGCAAACCCGCAAGCGAATTTGTGACTTGGTGAAGAACAACATCTTGTTACAAAGTGGTCCCACATAATGAATGTATGGTGGAGAGGGTTTCTGGAGTAATGCTTCTGTAGCACTGGATAATCTCTCAGCCCTATTAGTTTCTCAATTATTAATTCCTAGTATTAAAATAAGCTTATACTAATACAACCAGAAAAAACAGATTATGGGATTTCCCTCAAAATATACCGTATACTCTCTCTCTCTCTCTCTCTCTCTCTCTCTCTCTCTCTCTCTCTCTCTCTCATTAAAATAATGACTTGAACAAATCTTGAAACCAACCCTAACCCCTTTGTCCTTTGTTTTTTTTTATAGTTTTGTTTGGTCAGGGATGATCCACTTACTTATTAATGATGCATTTTTCATTTGTCATTTTCACTTATGATCCACTCCCCTTAGTAAAGTAATCAAGATGCCGCATTAAATAAATATGCTGACCCCAACATCAAGAAGAGGGGATTTTAATCATTTTATATAAGAAAATAAATTCTTTACACTGCCGATGTAAACATTTGTTTCCTCCAAATCAATTGTATTGCGCCACGTCGCCATGTTTTATTAATTGGGACCACTGTTTTGACATGTGTTGCAATGTAATTGATTTGGAAGAAATAAATATTTACACCGGCGGTGTAAAGAATTTATTCTCTTTGTATAATCATATTTGCACAAAATGTTTATATTTAAATTGTACTGAAATAGTATACCCACTTCAAGTACTTTTATATGCAAGCCTTAATCCCTACACCCTCCGTCTCATAATGTTTGTTAACTCCGCAAAACGAGGACATAAAAATAATACTCTACAATTTTTGCATGAAAAATTTAATTTTGTTTCAACAACTTATTACATATTGATGATTTGTTTTAGTTTACAAAAAAAAAAAATATTTGAATTTTTTCTTAAAAGAAATGTATTATTTTTTAGCTCTCATTTTGCAGACTGAACAAACATTACTGCTAGTATTTATATACATTTGAAACATGCCGTGTCCCTATTGTCTAACTTCATATTGATATATAATCAAACAGGTGATGTGTCCTATTCTTAAAATTAACAAAATATTAGGAGTGTTGTTCCCATTCTTTTTGTCCCTCATTCTATTCTAATCGGATAAAAAATTGATTATAATTTATAATTAGTAATACTATTTATATGCAATATGGGACTTATTTGACAAATCTCAATGAGCTCTTTTAAACGATGTTTTCAAAATCACCTAAGAAATTATAGATTACAAGATATAATCAATTGAAAATTGACACGGACTCTCTAAAGAGACTAAAGAATGGGAACGAAGGGAGTATATTGTTAAGGATCAATTGTGTATTATTATCAACTAGAATCCACAATCGTACCCTTGAATCTTATCATTAGGGCCTTGTTCATTTTGGGATCTCAGAATTCCTAAACACGATCTTTAATAAATTTTCTCTATATATCTCTCTTCACCTATTAATCTTAAAAAAAAACCCTCAAAACCCAAATTGCACAGGCCCTAGGCGTTTTGGGATCTCAAAATCCCTTAACACGATCTTTAATAAATTTTCCCTATATATCTCTCTTCACCTAGTAATCTTAAAAAAAAAACCTCAAAACCCAAATTGCACAGGCCCTAGGGGATAGACCACTTGACCTAAGCTCAAGGTCACTTTTAGTGCGGTGGTTAGGTTTTTGGGCAGTTCCATGCCATTAAAAATTCGGAAATGATACACCCACCGCGGGTTTCCCCACCGCACGCACGCCGGGCCCACTCCGGCCACCGGACGGCCGATCCGAGCCGACCAAAAATTCTAAAAAAAAAAACCGAGTGGGCCTTCGCGAGAATAAATGGCATCCGACGTGTGTAGATGCTTGATCCGAACTTCCATTTTTAACGTCTCATATCATCTGATTTTTGGAAGTTCGGATCGAGCACTTACACACGTCGGATGCCATTTATTCCCTCTTAGGCCCACTCGGTTTTTTTTTTTAGAATTTTTGGTCGGCTCGGATCGGCCGTCCGGTGGCCGGAGTGGGCCCAGCGTGCGTGCGGTGGGCGTGCGGTGGGGGAACCCGCGGTGGGTGTATCATTGTCCTTAAAAATTGCCTTCGGGCGAAGGAATGTTTAAGTACGAACAAAAGGGTCAATTAACCTCTTGCCAGAAAACTAAAATTCATGTACTCCCTCCGTCTCAAAATGGATGACAATTTTTGAAATTCGTATCATTTTCCGTCACTTATATCTTTCAATCTATAATGTTTTTCATGAATTTGAAAACTTTGTATAATAGAACAATTCGAAAACTATCAAACAAGATCCATATTAAATATGTTTTGAGATCCATATTGAAAGATATAAGGAATTGAAATTGGCACAGATATCAAAAATTGACATCCAATATGGGACGGAGGGAGTAGCTTTTAGTAAGATGTATTTTGTAGAAAAGTATTTTTTAATAGAAAAGTTAAAATTATAATTTTTACAATTTTTTTGGTAATTGAACATGAGGAAAGTCACAAGGAAATTGATTTCTCCGTCCCCTTTCATCCTTTGCATGCAATTGAACGTGACGTACAAAAGCCGCTTAACTCCGATGTTGAACCCATCACTACACTTATAGAGGTGAATAGAGGATCGCCACGGCTTCCACCCGTTTGTCGGCTAGTTATCAAACTAAAAGGGGGGAGTCGGGTCCAAAACGAGAAGGACCAAAGTAAATGTTGTGGACCCGACTGACATAAGATAAAAATGGTGTGGACCCGTCGCCCAAGAGCCTAATGCATTCACGGCCACACGTAGCGGGGACCACCCACTGAACGGTTGGGGCCCACGGTCCTAATAGGGTCCTTCACACAAGAATTTGGGGTGCCAGCATGCGTCATGGCTGGGCTAATTCGGATCGTCCATGCTTGATAATGGATGGTTCAGATTGTATCTCTACCGAACAGATTTTCATCCATTTTTGTTCGGTGTAATGCGTCAAAGGGACGTCACGCACCCTGGGTTCCAAAATGTCATTCAATTGTAACTATTTGAGAGATTTTCGAAAGACGATTTCATGCTTACGCTCGCACTCTCACGCCTACATACTGTGGCGCATGCGCCCACGCATTATGTGACTTAGGTTGTTCATATGCGTAGGTTGGGTGGGGTAACACTGAATAATTGTCCCCATTAGGTGGGGCCAGAAATTCGTGATTTCCGGTTGTTTTAATTGTAAACTATTTCCTCCCTGTGGGATTTTTCAAGCAAAGAGGCTAAAGAAAGTTATGTTTGGGTCCCACTAAACGGTCTTTGTCATAGGGGTAGAATTACAATTTGTTTGAAATTTAGGGCCCTTCTGCACTTTTCTGTGTAATGATTTTTAAGTTAGTCATTCTCCCACTTTACCCCTTAGATGAGAAGAATTGCTGACAATGACCCTCAAACTAAATTCACATTGGTTCAACTTGGCCTTTTTTAAATCCAGGGTAGGGCTTAGTCCGATCGCTAACGTCCATCAACATATGACGCCAAGCAACACAAAGCAACATCTGAACCAAACTTCAGAATTGAGCTAAATCCATACTTGTATATGCAAACACCACATCGCAAGCTATATCCTTAATCTTCAATTTCTCCAGACTCAAGTGATCCTTGCACCTTATTATAAACCACAGAAACCGCACTCCCAGCACCTCTCTCATCTACTGAAACTCCTCATGCTATCTTTCACAGCCTCTATCCCCGCTCTTGTTAATGCCTTCCCTCCGCCTCCTCCATCCTTCCCGGCCTGTGCACTGTCCGATCTTGCGAACCCCCATACGTCAAAGTCCAGACCACCAATGTGGGCATGGTTTTTAAGACAAGAAAATTGAGGGTGTAGTGAGTCTAATTTAGGTGTACATTTAGAAGCTTCTCCTCCAAGTACCTTTGAGGAAGAGATATTATTATCTTATCCCCCACTGCCCATAAATTAACCAACTTATAAAAATCTTTATCTTGTGAAGTAGACACAAGCCACGTGTAAGATACTGACAATAAAAGAGCCCCAGCCCTTTTCAACAACCTGCTTTTGTCAACTCCACTGGTTTTTTTTATCCTTACACACACAAAGACAAATCACCACTGTCCACATTCGTTGTCTTCAAATCAAAAGCACAAAAAAGCATCCCTATGGTTGCAAGATTTTCGATTAGCTCCCCATCAGTAAAAGAGGAAGAATACCCCACCTCTAATGATTCCTCATGTGAACATCACTTTCCAATTTTAATTAAATGACCTTTAATTTTTGAAAAAAAGTCTTTTAAGTCCTAATTGTCACATTAAAAGATGCTTTAACAAAAGGGGTATTATCTTGCAATGAAAGATTTGCTTCTCTTAAGGTAAATATATTCAACTGTCTAATTCACTCGAAGAATGACAAGCTTCAAATTACGGAATAATTGGTGTAATGATCACTATTAGGTCAAGATAATTGACTTAAAAATACATTGACGCACTACTTTTAACTCCCACACCACAAATTTTGTGTTGAGAGTTAATCTGGTTGGTTGGTGGGATTTGCTATCCACAGAATTGACCAGAGTTTAATTCTTGCAGTAAGTTTGTCCACACAAACAAATAATGTACAAACTGTGCACAGATTTTGTTGCAGGGCCCACCACAGGTCCCACACAAATGATCTAAACTGTTCATTAAATGTAAAATATTTTTTCAAAGGGTCCTCGTGAGAAATCAAGTCCATCTGATAGCTATAGGTACTCGATCCGATCATCTAACTTTTAATTATCCAAAAATCAAAATTAAAAGTTAGATGATTAGATCAAACACCAATAGGTATCGGATTGAGCTGATTTTTAACAGGAATATTTGAAAAAATATTTTACATTTAATGAACAGATCAAATCATTTGTGGGAAATTCGTGATAAGTTCCACAATAAAATCTATGCACAATCTGTGTGCAATTGTTTGTGTGGTTTGCATTAATGTAATTATTGGGATCAAGTTGTGAGAAAGTATTTTTTGTGAATTTCTTATTCCCAACGTGGATGACATGCCTTTGAACGGACAAAAGAAGAAATTAGTCGAAGTACGCATAAAACTGACCCAGACGCCCCAAATCCTCGAACCAAAAAAAAATAGTCCCCTGCACTATGGTGTGCTTAAACTATACACAGTTATGGAGTGATTTGGTCCCACCACTTACCTCAAGCCAAACCCAGTGCCAGTACAATAAGTAACACCCTTAACTTCCTTTTAGGTTTAAAGGCCCATGGAAATCCACCTCTCGCTCTCCCTCTAGAACACACATCTCTTTGTGACCAATCCAAGCAAAAGACCCAAACTCACAACACTAGACTAGAAACTGCTCTGCTGTTTCTTCCCATGTCCTCATCTACTTGTCGCCCATATTATACTGCGACAATGATAGCAACATCCCGAAATTTGAAGTGAGCAAAGAAAACAAGGCACCTCCTTCTCACAACCACCCATTTTGCACTCAAACAAAACTACAATGGTATATCCCGATACACACACAGAGCTAGAGAGAGAGAGAGAGAGAGAGAGAGAGAGAGCATCGTAGGAAAATATAAATACACCAAAAACATATACCATCCATTACACCAAAAACATGCGAACAGAAGATGCTTTAAGCTACTTTTTATCTGAGGACAAGTTGAACCTCAAAAGAAGGAACAAGAAAGATTAGTAAAGAGGAGTAGATTTCCATTCCCTGCGCAAAAAACAAATTTCAAGAGAAGTCTGGTATTTCATTCTTTTGTCTCAAGTCTCTTACCAAACATTCCTCTCTCGGCATGCAAAAAATCTGATAACTTCTCTCTCAAAAACCAATGAAATTAATTAGACTTGAGACCAACCCTGTCGGATATACACACAACAGTGTACATAGATAGATACATTTGTATTCATTCATTCACAATCCAAGACCTGAGGAACAACGCGACCCTTTGCCCGTTTCGACTTCAAGTTGTTACCAAAATGGCGCATTCCTCATCCCAAAAAGTCCATCTCGATGCCAAGCGAGTGATGCTTGTGGTGCCCTTTTCCATTTCTTCTCAGGCTGCCAGCACGTATGCAAATTGTCATTTCCTGGTTAAGGAATCCCTGTTGCCTTCACAAATTACAATCCCCATTCAATATAAATCTCCAACAACTAAGATCATTTTCCACAACTAACTTTGGAAATTACGCAAGAAAAGAAAAAAACAATTATCATGTATGTCTTCCTAAGAGAAGTTACTGAGTTTCTTCTCACTATTTTATTTGGATGAGTAGAAACCTAAACATTGGGCAGTCTCAATAATTTGGAAAAATAGGAACACAACAAAATCAATTTTTTCCCTACCCCATCTCGCCATTTTTGGTCAAGAAACTGGAGAAAGAAGTGTCCTCTTTCTCCCCATTCATCAACCAATTTGTAAACCAAGCACGATTCCAATTTCTCACCAAATAAATCAATCAAAATGGGCTATAAAATAGGACAAAGGGTGCAATGTAATACTGTACTAGAAAGAAAGAAAGAAAAAAGAAGAAGAAGAGAATAGAACTACTCACCAGCAGGTTGTTTCTGCTCAGCTGGTTTAACCGTAGAAGGAACAGCATGAACATAAGCGAAACCTGGTGGCACAGCAGAATGAAGAATACCCTGTGACGGCGACGCACCACCTTTCAAATTGCTCGCAACAGCAGAGGTGGCGGAAGCAGCAACTGCTTTTGCATCTGAAGTGCTTGCATTAGATCCTGTAGCAGGAGAACAAAGCGACAACATCCCAGTAGAAGATGTCGCGGAAGAAACTGGTTTTGATTGTTCTAAGCCTCGTCTTTGTAAATAAAAAGGTTGTTGATTTGCAGCTTGGGTTTGCATAAAATGAGAAATGAACATCTGTTGCTGCTGTTGTTGCATTTGAGGCTTGGCGGAGGTGTTTGAGAAAGAGGTAACATGAGAATTGGTAACATGAGAATTGCTAAGTACTGATGAAACATTTCTGCTGCCAACTGACGCCGAGTTCTTGGGTGGCTGAGATGACAATGCAGAAGGTTGGGCGGATCTACTGGCAGCTGAAGCGGGCGTGGTTGTCGTCCTTGGGCTTGCACTGGCACCCTTGGAGATAGAGGAAGTTGTGGGGGAGCCAATGGCCATTGGAGGAGATGGGGCCTGGTGACTATTGGCAGCTTGTTGTCCTTGTGGTGGTGGTGGTGTTGCTTGTTTTTGGGTACCCCCGAAAGAAATCTGAGTTTGATTGTGTTGGGTTCTATTTTGCTGTTGAGGAGGAGGATTTTTCAGCGATGACGTGGTTGATGGGACCTGTGAGGCAGTCTTCAAAGAATTCTTCCACTGATGGGACTGACTTGAGCTGCTACTGCTATTTTGCACAAGATTTTGCTGGAAATTAGAGAGCCCATTTGGAAATTTGGCTGACGCCGCCAAATGATCACTGTAAACACTACCATTACTCGTGGATGGAGTCTTATTCCTTACAGCTGCAGCAGCAGCCACCAGCTGCTGCTGCTGCTGCTGTTGGTGTTGGTGTTGCTTCTGGAGCTGATGCATCACCTGCTGTTGATGCTGCTGAAACTGCATTTGAGCTTGCAGCGGAGAGTTGGGAGGCGCATTCGCAGTGGCCATTGCATTTGGTGTAGATGAGGTACGTGTGGCCCGCAGAGAAGCGGAGGATATGGAGTCTGGTACATCTGTTCTTGAGAAAACAATGGATTGCTGCCCAACAGTTGATGGCGGCTTCACCGTTGAGTTCTTTTTCTCTTCATCTGGGTTAGTAGAGGAATCGCCGACGGCGGAGGCAGTTTTAGCTTCCTCGGACAAGCGGAAATTCTTCTTCTGGTGTGCGGCTTGGGCGGCGGCCATCATCTGAATGCTATGCCTCGTAGAGTCTGGCAGACTCTGAAGCATTGCATGATTTTGTGCCACCGATGACATGTCAACGCCGCTCATTGACCCAAATGACATGGCAAAAGTCGGAGGGGTTATAGATTCAACTCCAGCCTTCAAACCCTGTTGTTGTTGTTTCTTTTCACCTTGATTTCCACCACCACTGACAGCACCACCTAAAACTGAGAGAGGAGCAGGGCTCATCAATGCAAAATTCTGGGTGTGAATTGGCATTGACATTGCAGCGAAATTCTGACCGTAGACACCCTTTGAAGCGCGAGAAACTCTACTATCAGCAGTAGAAGGGCTATCTTCACCACCCACCTCAGCATTTGGCATGTGTTGATTCGTCTTCTTCGGAGCAGGAAAGTTATGGAGGTTGTTCCCGCTACTGCCTTGTGGTCTCTGCTGCTGCTGCTGCTGACTATGCAAATGCTTCTGTGATGAAGAAGAACCGCTGGAGGTATTCTGTTGCTGAGCGGACAGCTGCTGTTGTTGCTGCTGCTGCTGGAGCTGAGCTGGGTGCATCATCTGAGAAGAATAGAAAGAACCGTTGAAGAAAGGCATTGCTTGAGCTTGGGTTCCTCGATATGTGGGTGGTGCTCCGACAGATGGAATTGGAAAACTGTATGGGTTGTTCTGTAATATGGCTAAGAACTGGGTTTCACTTGGGGGCATATTGGGGTAACTGAAAGTTACTGCAGTGGCAGCTGGGGGTGCTGTTGTTGATCCACTCACGGAAGCAGAAGTAGATGCGGTAGAGGCGGCTACATTTCCTGAAGACGTAGGAGGCTTAACAGATCCAGGTCGAATAGAAGCAGCCGCGGCGGCCGCTGCTGCCTGTTGCTGGTTCAACGGGAATATGAAAGCAGGTCCATGCTAAGGAGAGACATAAAAACTAAGTTAGACAAGGCTCTAAACAATTGATTCAGCAAACTAGAAAAAGCATTTGGGATTTAAGTGTTGTTTCAGAGAGATTTTCTAGAACATCATCCAGAAAACTAGTCTGGTTGATGGATTTGGAAAATTGGTATTAAGGAAATCTTAAGACCCCCCCCCCCCCCCCCCCCCCCCCCCCCCATTTCTAAATAAAACAGCAAAAAGAAAATCATTTTCTCAAAAACCACTTAAAAATACAAAAACAATTCAACATTTTGCTCTTCATTTGGATGCCTTATAGCTAGATAGTTTTTGAAACTTAGTTTAGAATTTTCACAAGGACAGTACCAGTTCTCGCGAATCAAATGTTATTTCCAAATTGTCAGAAAAAGGGGAAAAAATCTGATGCGAGAACCACGAGCATTTGCATTTTTCTTAAAAAAAAATTAAAAAGCATTCAGCAAAAATGATTATAAAGCGATTTCCAGAAACCCCAAATTAATAAACTTTTACGTGTTTTCAAAGTAGCTCCCTGAAAAGTGTCTGGAAAACTATTTTTGAAACAGAAAATGAACCAGCAAGTTCCAGAGGTGAAGGAAGAGAAGTACCAGTATATTGCTAGGTGCACCAGGGGGCAAAGCTTGCTGAAGCATAATCTGTTGCTGCTTCCTCTGTGCATCGGCAATGTTGTTAGCTTGAGACCCTTTGTCTTTCGCAGACTGACCAGGGAAGATCGACAGTCCCTGACCCTTTTCCTGCACAGAGTTCAATATTTTGCCGGCATTGTTTCCTTGCAATTCTGCAGATGGCATAAGATTGAGATTACAAGGTTTGGCCCCAAACAACGATGCAGCAGAACCAGCTGCAGGTGGCCAGAACGGGTTCATCTTCATGAATTGCTGGAGGTAATGAATGTTGCGAGCAATGTAGCAATGTGTTGCACACCTTTTAGGCCGTGGGTGAGAGAACAGTGGCTGCACAAATGCGCACACAGAGAGAGAGAGAGAGAGAACACAGATTCGGTCATGAGCATTTGAGCAACTTAAGGAAGCACCAAAGCATCCAAAAACAACAAAATGAAAAAACATCATCTCAATTAACCGATGCATGGCTTCAAGAAAATCAAATCCCATTTCTAACAAAACACCAAAGAGTTTGAAACAAACAAAAAGCTACGTCATACCTGTATTGGTGCAGGAGATACTGTGTTTCCATCCATGGATACAACTCCTCGTAAAGGTGCCATATATGTGCTACAAGAAGAAATGACAAATTTAGAGAACAGTTCATAAACCCAATGATATGGATATCTTGATAGTACTAATGGAGTGACAAAACCAACATGTAACAATTAAATCTGAGCATGCATACCCCATTGGCGGAAGCCCTCCGGGCCAGCTAGCCACAGACATGGGCAAAGGCACAGAGCCAGATTGAGCTGCAAATTAAAACAAAGCGACAACAATGTCAACTATAAGCAAAACCCACAAAGCCAAAAATCCCAGCTTAAAACAGATTGTTTCAAAGACAAAAGGAGAACTCTAAATTCCAAGAAAGAATCACTCCCCAAATTTGGGAAAACCCACTGAATCAGCAAAACCCACTGAAAAAGATCTTCTCCAATAGAGAATTTTTAACCTACCGATTTTTTCGGGATGCGGCAGCTCATCCTTTACAGGTTTTGGTTGCTGCTGCTGTTGTGGTTTATGAACATCTGGGTTTAATTTGACATCCCTTTCATGCTTTTCCAAATCAAGCTGAAGATTAATCTTCCTCTCCTTATTCACAAGGACTGGTTTCCTCTCCGATTCACCTTCTTCCACCGTCACTTTCGCCCTTTTTTGCTCAGGTTCCGCATTCACAGCCTCTTCTCTGCCTTTTATGGCATTTTCTCCTTCCTTATTCCTAGTCAACGGTTTCTGCTCCAAAACAGCCCCAAAATTGATTTCTCCTTCCCTTTCTGGTGATGATCTCATCTGTGGAGGCGGAGCCTACAATAAGCGGAAAAAAA
The DNA here is from genome assembly GCA_019656275.1 of Rhododendron kiyosumense. Classification (NCBI taxonomy): domain Eukaryota; kingdom Viridiplantae; phylum Streptophyta; class Magnoliopsida; order Ericales; family Ericaceae; genus Rhododendron; species Rhododendron kiyosumense. The sequence goes on along the minus strand of BPLS01000175.1, from coordinate 328,809 downwards.
AGTCAAAATCAAAAATCTTCACAAATCTCTAAAAAATGCCGAAGTCAATAGAGAAAAAGATAGTATTGAATCTTCATCCTCACCATCAGATCGATCTCGAATTTCTCTTCTCGCTTGTTTTCAGACGTGGAGATTGTTGGCTCCCTACAGAAAACACCCAAAATCTTTATTAGAGTTGCTCTGACCAAAAACAAAAGAACTGAACAGAAATTAATGAAAACTCAAAATCTTTTAACAATCCTCACGCTTTAGTCACTGTCGCAATTTCACGATCATTGTCTGGTCTAACCGCAGGCGATTCCTTCTTTGGAGAGGTAACCACCACCTCCTCCTTGGCCGGACCCACATCCCGGCTCGAATCCGGCAGCTCCGACGGAGATGGACCCACCTGAGAATTGGCAAAATCAAGTGGAACGCCACCATTTTCAGCTGCAGATCCCACATTCGGTGACGAAATTTCCTTCTTCGGTGGTAAATCGACCTCAACTTTTGTCATAGACGAAATTGGGCCGTGCCGAACACTGAAACTGCTACCCAGATTGTCACTTACTTGCCGCGGCCTTTTCCTCTTCGGTGCTGCTCATTTCAACCCACAACAAAAATCTCAAAATCAGCCAAATTCCCAGAAAATACTTGTTGCCCCTTTGAACTGAGTGATCTCATGAGAAAAGAAAGGTATATGGTCTCTCATCAAATCGCATCAATTTTTTCCCTCAAATCCTTTGTACCGAGGAATTGGTGTACCTTTGTACCGGTGTATTTTGGGTCATTAGATTGTGTGAGAATTTTTATGCGATCCAAGGCCGGAAATGCACCAGTACAGAGTTACAGAGGAATTGAACTCTCATTTTTTTTGAGAGAAATGGTGAGATCGTCCTCCTTTTTCTTTTCTCACCAAAACCCTCAATCCAAAAGGGGCCGTATAGAGAGGTAACTCTACATGGTATTATATACACGAATCGATTGAGCTGAAAATGGTGAAGAAACGGACCAACGGCAGAGAGAGGAGCAGCAGAGGAGCTTGAATTTTGGGGCAACTGCGATGTCGAGTTGGAGATCGGAGACGAAACCCTCGATTTGTTGCTGTTGTTGTTCATCTCTCTTGTATCAAGACTGACCGAATCGCTACCAACAACATCCTTCTTCGAAGAACTGCTGTTGTGCGATTGAGTCATCATCCCGTACAACACCTCCGCGATCTCTATCTCAAGCTCCTCCGGGTTCGACGATGCCGGCTTCGACGCCGATTTGGGCGGGCGTGGCTTCAACCCATTATTATTATTATTCGGCTTCTACATCCAAAAAACAAAATCAATCAGTCAATTGGAACAAAGCTGAGAGAACAAGAAAGAGGGCAAAAGATAAACTGAAACAGACCATCTTCTTGCGAACTGAAGCGTTGGAGGAAGACGGCGGCGAGACTGGCGCCGGCGACGGCGTTAGCCTCACCGGCGAAGTTGAAGTCTGCCTGTTAATTTGCTCCGTTCCGACTCCGCTACCGGAAAACGAGCACTCTTGCGGCCTTTTACTTGACGCTGAAAAAAAACACAAACCACATATTATTAGCTATGTTTTCCTCATTTCTTTCAACTCTTCAACATCAAACTTATAGTTTCACGAAAAAGCGCCAAACATGAGCTCCAACCCTTGCATCAAATTAAGGAAAAGAGAGTTTTCAGCAAATTTGGGAAAGAAGCTGTTTAGGAATAAGGTAAGAATTTATTGCAGAAATCTGAGGAAATGGATTAAAAGAGAGACCATTGGAGTGTATGAGCCTTTTCTTTCATCAAATCTGGTTGACATGGGCTCTCCGACGAACTTCGAGAGTTTTTTCATCAAACAAAAAAAAAACATTGGACTTGTGACTATCAAATCAAGCTTTGACCCAAACTTGAACTCAAATCTGATAAATCGGTGGACTTGCTCTTAATTTATTTTCATCGAAATCTTTTATCATCAAAATAACCCTGAGAAGAGGAACATAATTTTCCGTCAAATCAAGGAAAACAGCGATTTTGAGCGAATTTGTTGAAAGAAATTTTTCACCACCCCAAAGACTGGACTTGCTCTTATCAACTCAAGCTTTGACCCAAACAAGTCCTCAAATCCGATGGGTAAACGAAAAAAAGAGAGTAAAAATTGCAGATGGCTCGAGATAACAGAGCCGTCGTCTCAACCTGATCGAGCTTTCCTCGGGACGGTGAACCCGATCACTTGGTCAGCCGGTTTCCACCCCGGTCTAACAACATTCGCAGTCACAACAGCAGGCGGAAAGCTTTTCCGGTTGACGTACTGGTTATTATGATTATTATTCCCCAGCGCCGCCGCCGCCGGCTGATTAGACGACGGCGCCGTCGGAGGATACATCCTCATCCCTCCTCCTCCGCCGACTCTCTCGTCGTCGTAATCATCCTCCTCGTCGTCGTTCACGCTCTCCTCCGAACTTTCCTCGCCCACTCCGCTCAGCCTGTCCCCTCCCCCCCTCCTCTTCCTGTTCCGACTCAACCGCTCCCGATCCCGGTCCTTCTTCACCCCTCGATCCCGTAACCTCGCCGTCGCTTCCGTCAACTCCATGGGCCCACCGTCTTCCTCTGCAAAAACAAAATCGACTCCAGTCAGATCAGATCCTTGTTAAAATCGATTTAAGAAATACAGATCTGAAGAGAGAATAGAAACCTGGTGAGTCTCTCAAGCTGTTAGTCCTGTGTCGCCGCCTCGACAGGCCGTTCGCCGAGGCCGCCATGGTCGATTTCCTCGCTTCTCTGTTCCTGTCCATTCCTACACCTCAAAAATCGCTGCAAATTACGATTGTCTACTTGACTTGTACCGCATCACAAGTCCTTCTTCGCAGACCAATTCGCCGGTATAGCCGTCGGATTCGACGGAAATTGAAATACTTCCACAAATCTTTTGAAGCGCTCGCTCGCTCTCTCTCTCTCTCTCTCTCTCTCTCTCTCTGTGCTGCTTCAGTGCTCTTCTCCTCCCCCCCCTCTCTCTCTCTCTCTCTCTCTCGTTCTCTCTTATTTTCTCTCTCTCTCCACTCCCTCTCTCCTCTCCTCTTTTTCTGCTCTTTATCTCATCATCTTTTCGGTATTTCACTCTCGGCGATACCCACTCCAAACCCTAGTGGAAGGCTAGGATTCATTGCTTTTTGAGGCCTACGTTGATCTCAGCCCTTCACTTTCCGACAGATCTGACGGTGGAAACCAAGATTGCTTCCTACATGGCAAAACTACATCCGTTGGATAGAAGGCCCTGTCTCTTTCCGCATCGAACTGACACGTGTCGGTTTCAACCTCCTCCACAATCTTCCGTGTTTAACTCCACTACCGATCTCGGTCTAAATAAAAAAATGGGCTTGAATTCTCTGAGATGACCACATCATATGTTTGAAAAAAATGTATATACATATATATTTTTAGATTTATTTTGGGAATTGATTTGTTACTACTTTTTTTAATGTTACTCTCATTTCTCTCACAAAACAAATCCTCTTATATAGACACAAAAGAGAGTAACATTAACAGAAATGGGAGTGGCAAAATCACTCCCATTTATTTATTGTAATATACTTTTAACCGTCCACTTATAAAAAAACATGTCAAAGCAATCATTTACTTTAAATAAACCCCATGGATAATCAAATATCGATACATGTGTGATCGTAAAATGTCTCTTCGAAGATAGATGGTAAACAATTTAAGCTACTTTTTTGTAAAATACATACCATACGAATATGTGAATGCAAATATTCAGCTGACGTTTTATTCTATGATTTATATTTTTTTGTTTGTTGAATGAATTACAAGATTCGATCCATTAAAGTATAAGCTCGACTAAATTAACGAAACCAATCTCTTATTTTTGTTTTCAATGAAATTCAAAAATTGTAAAACAAAATATTTTTAACTTTTCAAATTGGTCTCGACCAGAAGAATCACAAAGATAAAAAAAATAAAAAATATTATCAAAGATCGGCAAGATTCAGAGAAATATTATCAACAAGAGAACAGTATACGATTTGAAGTTTTTAATCTAACAATTATTTTTTTATTTTCGTAAACTTTTCACTTTTGAAATCACTACATTTAAAGCAAACCCAAAGAAAAATTTCAAAGAATAAAATAATTTCCAAGCCTTATGAAAAGAACCAATTTGATTACCTCACCTCATTATCTTAGTTGCTTATTTTATGTCTAAATCTAATCACCTCCGTTTAAAATACTATATTTGCAATCAGAGCATTATAATATTAGAAGCAATAATAATAATAAGAAAATAGTGTGGTGTGACTTTTCTATTACTTTAATGACAATAAATTAAGTAAAAATAAAGAAAGCCCCTTGAGTGGTGACTGGTTATAGCCGGTGGGAAGTAAAGGCCTCGGTAAAAGCAACATGACAATCACAAGGAATCTAAGGGTGACCGCAGAAAAAATGGGTTCCGGTTTCATCCAGTCAAATTTTCCATTTGAGTTCGGTTCCACGTCCCCTTTTTTATCCCCCGAAATAAAATAAAATTAATTAATTTCCAAAACTGCCCTTGGGGTCCACAGTAAGTACAAAGCCGATCGAATCCGACGGGCAGGATCCGTCCGGTTATGAAAGCGAAGTTTATCCGCCGTCCGATCGATGTCTGACACGGAGATAACATTATTTAGAAAGCCCCCCCCCTCCGGGTATCCGAGCTGGAATGCGTTAGGTGGCGTGAGGCGCGTGAGGGATCTCGACCGTCGGATGGGGCTGGTTCGACGGCGGGGATGGGAACCGGAGCGGGAGTGGAAAAAACAAAAGGAGGAGCTCGAGTCACCGGTCACGGAAGTTCCGAGAAAAGCGTGGGGCCCATGATTTATATTTTGGGGTAGAACCCGGTGTAGAAAATTGCTCCTATTTTTTCCCACTCTCACTTTAGCACTATTTTTTTTATTGTGTCACGTTCTGTACACGTGGCGGATATGGTGACGGGCGTGGGTCCCATGTGGACAAGAAGTTTTTTATTTTGTCCGTGCCTTAAATATTGCATTAATAGTGCGCGTAATCAATATTGGGAAATTGATTTATTGGTAGGGAGTAATTTATTCAATAGTTCGGAGTACTGTTAGGCAGGACTTTGACCATTTTACGATCATGCGTTCCCATATGCCCATAAAAATATGTGGTTGTAAAATGGTATGGAATACCACGTGGCGGTATTCTTGAATGGTTGTATAATTTCACATTGGCAGGAGTCACTTTCGATGAAAAACAAGAAAGAAATATGTAGTCACTACGGGACCGGGGATATTGCCAAGAATCCCGGTGTCGAGCGGGATCGGCCGTTAATTTTGACATGAATGGCTCGGATTGAATTTGAGCATGCATATATATGAACCGTTCATTGCTTGGTCAAGTTTTGATCCATCGATTGCTTAGATGAATAGCCCAATTGACTGTTCAGGACAGCACAAGGTGCTTAGTAGCATCTCCCAATCCGTCACTAGAATATACCCTCCAATACCAAAACATTTTTGGCCGGTCAAAAAAACAAGAATTTAAAAATAATAACCGAATGGATATTTACGTGACAAAGGCCTTGTTGGAGCATCAAATAACACGAATCCTTTAGATCACTAGTCACATGTGACATGAACATAATCTTGTTTTATTCAATTTCTGATATTTAAATATGTATAAATGTTACATAATATATATATATTTTTTGATCAATTAAAATGTTACAATTTGAACGATGACTTTTTGCAAGGAGAGCCCTGGCTGCATCAAGTAGAAGTACTAGTTAGGTTGCTCACATAATTTTCCCAAGTGGCTCCTACTAAGTCAGGTGATATATCAGTAGAACCGAACCATGGCTCTCGCTTTCAATTTATGGTCTCTCGTAAATTTTAGTAGTTTGAGATTTTGTTCGAAAAATACTTTCGCACTCTTGCTTTGGCTCGTGTAAGCACATTATGTGACTACTTAAGGACACATGTGACATAATCGTATTACCTCAAACATATTTCACAATTCTACTTCAAAGATATGAGTTGAGTCTTTTTTCAAAGAGAATAAATTCTTCACACCGCCGGTGTAAACATTTTTTTCCTCCAAATCAATTGCATTGCGCCACATCGCCATGTTTTATTAATTGAAACCACTGTTTTGACATGTGTCGCAGTGCAATCGATTTGGAGGAAACAAATGTTTAGACCGACGGTGTAAAGAATTTATTCTCTTTTTCAAATTGACACCCGTAAATATTGTTTTATCGCATTTCTCTGTAACATCCTCATATTTACATAGCATTGCAGGGCAATTTATTTTTTCCCCAAAGAAGAGCCTTGAGAGCCCACATATCACGAATTAATTGGATTGATTGTTATTAAATTTGTAACCGATTCGCGTGACATAAACACGGTAAATCCAACATACGTCATAATTATTTTTCAAAATGTCTTTTCAAAAAACCCCGTACATCTTTGTTAATTTTATTTCATACGTAGCATTCCTTTAACCATAATAATTTTAAAACTCTTAAATAGAATCTTTGAAATTGTTTATCTAGACAAAGCTTTTAAACTTTTTTTATATGGCTACAATTAATCAAAATAACGTACGTGACTCCCGTAAGCACATTGAACACTCAAATCGATATTTATATATATACTGATAATAATCGCTATTTATGCAAACTCAAATCGTATACTTCATTTCAATCCCTACGTTTCAAAGATTCATTCATTTTTCTAAGAACTTTTTTTTCCCCAAGCTTTCTTCAATGGTCCTTGAATTTTTTACGAAATTATCTTTCGCTTCAAATTTGACAACAGCTTTGACAATCTCAAACGTTTATCGTCTCAAGACTCTCAAGTCAAGTATTAATCAAATTGATCTCCTCCCTCCTATAATACTCCAAATTCAACCGATCAACAACCTATAATCATTACAGAGACACAACTACAAGTTTACAACACAACGAACAAGGCCAACAAGTTGATGTTTTAAAAAATAACATAACACAACAAAAAAATCCATGTTTGGGTTTCTATGAAAAAAAAAAAAAAAAAAAAAAAACACAGCAAAAGAAAAGGAAAAAAAGAAGAAGCAATTTTAGTTTCCTACTAAAGTTATTTCCAAAAAACCAAAAAGGGTACCTACAAAAGAGACATCTTCATTTCACTATCTTCGATCATTGGATAGAAAGATGACATATCCTTAGGATAGAGAGATCCCACGGTTAAATACTTTTTTACCCTTGAAAAAGATCCAGGAAGGAAAAAGAACTGGACCAATGGGAGATGGATCCGTATGAGATAAGACCATATATAGATCAGAGTGTGTGTGTATGAGAGAGAGAGAGAGAGAGTGTGGATATTTTCTTGATGTAAAAACCCAACGAACTTTGATTGATCTTCAAGGTGCATTCAACGGTCCAAAAATTGTGGCTAGAATATATACGAGTAGAAATGATGATTGTCAAAGTAATCTTCTTCCAACGCATCACTTTCTTCCACCCAAAGAATGGTTTGGCCAGGTACCGTGAACCTGAAAAAATTGTTTACGTAAAATTACCTATTAGAATTTTACGGAGGACGACATTTCAAATTTTGGGATTATTAAAGAATTTGGTTATTTTTAAATTCAAGAGTTTAAAATTAGTCGAATTATCGATAAGCTGGAACGAACATCCAATCATTAAATAAAACAAGATACGCGTCGCTTTCTTCGTTTATTGGCCATAAAATAATGAAGTCTATTTCTTACCACATGTGTAAGATACTCCGTACTTACAATAATAGAGCCCCGCCCTTTAAAACAATCTACACTTGTCTTTCTCTCTCCTCTCTCTCTCTCTCTCTCTCTATCCAATCCCAACAGTCAAAACTACAACATTATCACCACAAATATAATGGCACATGTCAATAATTTTCAAAATCTCTCTCTCTCTCTCTCTCTCTCTCTCTCTGGATCTCGATAGAGCATATGGCATCTTATGTGTCAGATATATATACAGCGGATCGTTACAACAACAACCATAAGCAAAAATGCTTTGGAGAAGAGAGATTAGCATGAAGAAGCAAAAAAGGAATCATCTCCGCTACTCCTGCCCAGAAAAGCACAAAAGAAAGGTTGGTTAATTTGTTGCTTCATTCTCTTGCCTCAATTCTCATCATGGGCTTGTTATAGCATGACTCGCCGTGATTTATGGAAGACTCGCCGGAAACTTTGAAAGATTTGGAATCTATTGACGATGAAGAACTCTCCTCTCTCTCTCTCTGCTGCTTCAGAAATTCTCTCTCGACTAGGGGTGTGCAAAAAATTCGTAATCTTACCAACCCGACCCGATCCGAAAAGTCTTGGGCGGGGCCGAACATGTGGTTCGGTTTGGTGCGGGTTCATTTTCTGTTAAAAATTAGATTTCAGTTCAAGGTAGTGCGTTTTTTACCGGACCCAACCAAATCCGACCAATTCATATAAATGAATTCGGTTTTTGGTCAGATCCGATCCGATCTGATCCGACGTAAAAATTCGGGCTCGCGAACAGTTCTTACCACTTTTTTGGTTTGGGGCTAAAAATAGTGTTGCCGATATGTCGGTTCGGATTCGGGGCTGAACCCAACCCGCCCAACCTCTGCACACTCTCTCGGCCTGTTTTTCTGCTCTTTATCTCGTCACTTTGTAACCAACCAACTAAGGCTATGTCTGTTGGCTAGTACTCATGCATTTTATTAGAAAGTTAGAAGTTCGAATATTTCCTTCCTTAATTAGGCAAAAATTTTGGGTGATGGACAGTATTGCCATGTGCTGCCCGGCACTCTTGGATTTGAGGGGGCGTTTTTGGATATTTTGCACTTGCATTTAATGTTTTGGACGGCTTGGATTTGACGGGGCATTTGCACTAAAAATTTATCAAATCTAATCCAAGCCGTCCAAAAGTATTTTGTACGGCTCAGATGGGGTGTCGAGCACAACATGGCAAATACCCTCCCCGTATCCAAAATTCCTCCTTCCTTAGAGAGCCGAGAGGATTTTTCTTTTCTTTTTTATTTCTTCTATATGACATGCTTATTTCTAAAATGGGTTATTATTAAGCTTGGTTATCTCGTAAACTCTAATAATTGTTTCTTGTACTTTGTATTTTGTACATAATATAAATGATGTTTCTTCAATTAGAAAAAATTTCAATAAGCATATAACCACACTCGAACATTTACACATATTCATAATAGAGCTGGGTTCCATACACATTAAACACTTTTTATGTGTGGAGCCCACCCTATTGTGAATTTGTGAGTGCATAAGTGTTTTTGTGTGGTGGTTGTATTGTTAGAAGAAAAAAATCTCATATATCTTTATTTTCAGTTCTAGGCGACACGCACTCCAAGCCCAAGTGAAAGGCTAGGATTCAACGCTTTTGACAGACAAACCAATCCTGACTGTTCATTTCCCGACAAACCTGACGGCAACCACCCCTTCCTTTCCTAAATGGCAAAACTTCAACCGTTAGATGCAAATCCCTTGACTCAATTGATCATCTCACATTCTCACTGACGCATGTGCTCCTCGGCTACAGCCGGTGCGCAAAAAGCACATTTGTTTACCAACTACCATCACAAGCAATATAAAAGCCAATTATTCAGTATTTTCGGGTACCACGTGACATTATCATCCATACTCTCTAATGATAAAATAACGTAATCGCACAATCTGGGTCACTCTTCGTCTTTCAATCACCCAATAAAATAAATGATATAATATTTTTACCGTAAAATTTATCGTTACGTAAATAGCTAAGAATTGAGCCGTAGGCAACGCGATACACGTGGAGCGCTGAATGCTGCTCGAATCAAAAGGTGGCCGCAGAAAAGTCGTATTTCGGTTCCAACTGGTCAAAATTTTCATTATTTCACCACCACGTTGAATTTCCCTTCCCCCAAATCTCATTAAAATAGTACTAGTAAAATTTATTTCCGAAACTACCCTTGGTCCCACAAAAAGTACGACAGGAAATGAAACCCACGGCTGCGATCTGTCCGGCTCGGGAAAGCGAACTGTGACTGCCGTCGGATCGATACCCTGACGTGGCGATAGCATTATTTAAAGCCTCCCAGATTCCCAACAAGTCCTAGCTGGCAGATGTTCGGTGGTCGTCGAGAGGCGTGGGAAGATATCGACCGTCGGATGCCGACGATCCGAGGGTGGAGATGGGATGGGCAGCGCGGGCGCGAAAAGGAGAAACTATCACGGTCACGGAAATTCCGAGAAAAGCGTAGGGCCTACTTAGACAAAAAAACAATTAAAAAAAAGAGCGTGGGGCCTACGTAATTTTTGTACTAATAGCTGCCGATATTGAAATTATTACCTCGCTTCAAGCCTAATTTGTTTGTCAGGTAGTATACACGTGGCGGATATGGTGACGGGTACGGGTTGGGGCCCTCGCCCGGGAATCTATTCGATGTATCTTGTACATACCATCAAATCACTGGTAGTTGAAGCGTCTTGGATTTTGAGAGAGATTTTTAAATGATAAATTGATAAAACTCATGAAGAGCCGTAGACAGAGAGAGATTGGTTTTAGAGATCCAATCCGAACAAAGTCCGATAGAGAAATGTGATATATGTACTTTCTCATGTTTTCAAACAACAAAAAGTCTGAAAGCACAACTCCAAACCATAGAAATGCTTAGAGATATCTGATGGATGTGGGCCTGTGTCTACGAACGGCTTTAAGTGAAGTTTGTATGTTTGCTCTTCATAAAATTATAATTCCTCGTCCCTTTGAAATATTCATTATAATGAATCTTGTAGTTTCTAGATTAAGAGATAAAGTATTTTTCTATGTAATTTAAAAAGATTAAAGAACTAATTGAAATTTTGAATTCGGTGCAAAATTGAATAAATTATGCACGGAATTATTTTCCTTATTAGCTAAAAATATACGATTTTCATAAGAAATATTCAAATGGACGGGGGAGTACCATAATAGTTAAAGGTCTTTAAGCATCACGTGACTATATTTCAGTAACAACTACTTTAATAGTTTTTCTTAATTGCGTGCCCTCCAATAGGAGCACAAAGAGTGAAACATTAATCTACTCTTCCAAATTAAGGTGACGTGCAGGAATATTGGCTTGTAATAAGTCAAAATTACGAATTAATAAATTCAAGGGGAAAGCTCATTAATCTCATCAGATAATGTACCTCTATATATAAATCGAGGTGACGTGGAGTAACATCCCCAGATAATTCAAAATAATAAATTAAATTTCAAGAAAACAACCCATCTCCTGTTTTTTATAGGAAGAAAAATAAACCATTTATCCCATTAAAATATAAGGAAGATGTGCTTGTCTTTGTCTGTTTATTTATTACTCCTATTAATACATAGGTAGGATTATTTTAAGTTCATCATTATTCCCTATAGATCGGCAACAAATTTGTAAATTACTTGTAAACTACTCTTAAGTGGATTTTACTATTTGTAACCAAAAGTGGCACAATATTTTATTGAAAAGTGGAGTACAAAGAATTGGGCAGAACATATGTGGCCCATTTTATTTTATTTTTTAAAATTGTACTAATAGTCAAACGCACAGTATGGCAATGATGCACCGAATAATTCTTTATTCATGCAGCGAAAATTGTGCAGTTAAAAACATGGTAAAAAAACAGAAAGTCTACAGCTACCGAATCTAAAATGTGGTGGTCGGCCATTGCACGCTGCGAGGGCTCTCTTTGGGTCCTGCACGGATAATCCGAGCCATTCAATAATTTAACAAAAAAAAACCGAGTTGGCATAGCCAAAAATCAGCTCGATCCGATACATGTAGGTTCTCAGATCAAGCTTTTCATCTTTGGAAAATAGAAAAACCAATCTTTCCATTTTTCCCGATTTTCCAAAGATGAGAAGTTTGATCCGAGCACTTACACATATTGGATCAAGCTGATTTTTCGCGTAGCCCACTCGATTTTGTTTTTAAAAATTATTGAACGGCTCAAATCATCCGTGCGGGCCTAGAGTGGGCCCCAAATAACATGTGATGGCTAGCCACCGCATTTTGACTTTGGTGACTGTAGTGCTTCTTGTAAAAAAATTTTAAAAAAAAAGGTGAATATCACCGCACCAATTCGTAAAAGTTGATTTTTGAGCACCGTCAAATGTTGTGCAACACTTTACACTCTTTATGGGATCGTGGATAAGTGAACACCACATAATGGTGCCCCACGATTATTGAACAATCACTCGCAATTCATATATAATACTAGTACTTTGTACATCAATATTCTAAAACTCCACATAAATACACACTTGCATATATTCACTCCCGTGATGTGTGAGTTACATATACATTATTTTATGTGAAATGTTCGCATAATGTGAGTGAATGTGTGCAATAGATTGTATATTTATGTATAGATATTCATTCACGGGATGTATGAGTTCCATACACATTGTTTTATGTGAAATGTTCGCATCATGTGACTAAATGTGTGCAATAGATTGTAAATTTATGTGCAGATATTCACTCACGTGATGTGTGAGTTCCATATACATTGTTTTATGTGAAATATTCGCATCATGTGAGTGAATATATGCAACTGGTTGTATATTTATATGTGGTGCTAGCAAATTTCATATATCCAGTATCGATTTCTACACCGCAATGATCCAAAACTAAATGAAGAGAGATTATATTCAGTTCATCTTGGATATACAACTATGTGGTGCACTAGGTTTCTCCTCCACATCACAATTTACTAATAGTTTGCAAACTTAATTTAAGACCCCTTTTTAAAATAAAAAATAAAAAAATCCTTCATTTGAAACATGGAGGGGACTAGAGCACCAGATTCGGGGAGTCTGTAGCGAGCTCCCTATAGCGTTCCTTGCAATGCTGCATCCGAGTCATTCATCTTGATAATCAATGGTTCAGATGTGTTTGTTAACTCTTACCATTAAGAGTTAACTTTGTCCAGTAAAAGTGCTTCAGCAAATCTGAACCCTCAATTGTGAAAACAGACGGTAGATGACACACTACAAGGACCTCGCTAGAGGCTTTCCGCCGAGTCCCTAGAGCACCACGTGACTGTGACTCGTGAGTACCGAGAATAAGTTTTCCCTAAAAGAGAGTTAGCTTTCTGTTCACACGCGCGCGTGTGACTGACTTGACTTTTAGTCATTAGTACAGTAGCACGTTAAAAAGTGCCAAGAACCAGTTTTCCGACGTGGCGGGTGTCGTTTTCGCTCTGATTTGTGTCCCGTAGAGAAGTCTTCCCCCCTTTCGAATCGTTTTTATTGGATGCCATCGACTCGACTGCCAGTGCACAGCAGCAATATCTTGAGATAAATACATGGTTTCCCCTCAAGGTTTCTTTTAATTACATGGATCAACCCAACACTGTGTGAAATTACATCAAGGAGTGCAATCACTGGAGAAAGTTAAGCCAACTATACATATCAGAAAAGCGCAGGATGACTTTTTGTTATACTCCATATAACAACCCTGATAGCTAGCTACATATTGCTTCATTTTAATTGTTGAGATTTAATTTTTTAAACGTCATATCGAAGTCAAAATAAAATCTTAGTTGAACTATTAATGTTTAAGACATCTCATAATTTGTCGGATTACATCGCTTTTCAAAGGGGAGTTTTAATTAAATGAGATTCTCGACTGAAAATTAGAACGTCTCTCTCCATTTCAATTTTACAACCAAATATTTATCAGTTAAAAGCTTGGAGATGGTAACATGATTTGTAATTTACAGATGATACCTTTTTGCTATAAAAAAAAAATTTAAAATCGAATCCCTCAATCGAATTTATCCTAAATTGTGTATAATTCAAAACAGTCTCACATATTTATAATTTATTGTCCAATCTTAGAAATTCTTTTCACTAAATAACGTTTGCAATATTATGTTCACGAACCCATATAGCTGACAATTGTTGTGTCATCTATCTAGATATTTGGGAAATCAATCAACCATCTAGCTAAGTGATGGCTCCTAATGTTTATTCCATTTCATGGATAAGTTAAAAATATGCAAATGTATATAATGCATTTGTCGGGTTATATACTAGTGCTCCTAATAATTACAAAGCACATGATTAGAGCGACTTTTAATTAGACAAATTAAACCATATCTAAATTCAATAATGCTTAAAAAAAATAAAAAACAAATTTTGATACAGATTTATCTAAAATCGTCTAGTGAACATGTGTCTTAAGGATAGATTAGCGGGGTGAGGAAGGGACTAGAGAGGGGAATAAGAGTCTTGGACGGATGAGTTTATTGGAACCCACTTTAATTCCGTGTTTGGTTCCTTATTCACACTCATACTATTTATCCGACGAGTAAGCTAAAACTCCTAGCTAGTTAGATCCACGCAACCACGCCACCCCAAGAATAAACTTGTATGAGTTGGCAAAATTACCAAAGTGATCTCTTCAAATCATTTTTGTATACTCGTTACAAGGAGGTAAACTCTCACATTATTTCTTCACTCACCCACTCTTATTCATCCATTTCAACTATCAAACAAATTCTTCTTATTAATAATCCCTCATTCTCAACCAATTCCCTCTTATAACGTACACCCTTCGTCCTCGTATCCAAATTACTATAATTCGCGAGGTGCAGCATAAAAGCGTCTCTGAAATACATCACCGACCCCTATAAAAGAAAAAGAAGGAATACATTCCCAACAACTATTATGCGCGAGAGCGAGAACCGAGAGTGTGAGTAGCTAAGGGTAAACCTCCACCGTTTTCAGTGCAATATTTTTGTTTGGGAATAAAGTTACAGTGCGGTTACGACCACCACATATATCAAGTCCACTCTACAGTCTATATATATAGGTTTGCGTCTCTATCACTCTACATTTAAAGCCACCGTCGAGCATTCAAAATAGATTGAAATGGTTGTACGTGATGATGTCACCAACATTTGCAACTTACGTCCGGTTTGACTGGGGTGAACGCCACTGTCACTGTAGTGTAGTAGTAGAACATTTAACAATAACCCAGAGTAATAATTACTTGAAAGAAAAAGCTGCCAACAGGATTGTAATTGTAAATTCAATGACACTTTCATCTCTTTAAATTCGCAAGAAAGGGGGAGGATTTGATTCTCGACAAGAGCGTCAAATGCTTGCATGATGCGGTGGTGGATATCATTTGGACTTGTCCCACCTTTCTGTGCCTCTTTTCAATCTTTTTAGGAGTAGGTTAGACATCCAAACGAGTCAATGACACTTCCTCACTTCTTTCACAAGACATGAGAAGTGAGATTTCGATTCTTGCGTCAGGAGTGTTAGTGCTTCGTATGGTGGTGGATGTCCTTTGGGTTTGTTCCACTCATTTGCAGCTTAGCGGTACTCTTTTCTCATTATCTTATGAGTAGGTTAGACATCTGTATGACAGACACTTTATCACCTCTTGCACATGAAAAATAAGGGTTTGATTTTTGCGATGAGCGTCGGTGCTTTGGGGTGGCGGTGAATGTCCTTTTGGCTTTGCCCCACCCGTTTGCCGCTTACCGGTACCCATTTTCGCTAGACATCCATATGGGGTGGGGTAGGGTGGGGTGGGGAAATGAAGAGAAAAGCTGTTTTTAATTTTAAGTGGGTCTATAGTGGACACGTCGGATAATGGGGGCCCACGTGAAAGGATGGTTGACCCACCACAATCCAGCTCTCCTAGCTTTTGCTTTTGTCTCTTTGTGAGTTCCTTTCACACACACACAATCCCTATCCTAAAGTGTGCCACGCGTACGCCCCACGTGCTTACATCGCCATGCCGACGTGGCTCCATTCGTGACCGTTGCACATGGAAACCCCCCATCCATCACACCGATTATTCAGTCCTCGTGGAGCACTGTTATGTACTTTCACGATACGTAAATCATATAATGCGCGTTCGTGTGCACAAGTGCGACTGTGAAAGTCCAAACACTTGGCGGTGAAGCCCAAACTAATGTGCAATGAAAAAGGCCCTGCGGTGCTCCAAAAGCAACCGATGAGCATACGGACTCACGTGATCGATCACCCAACACCCTTCTTCATTACACATTTTTTTGGGTGTCAATACCTTTAGTATCTAACCCCGCAAGCTTTCGAAAAGTTATTGAATGCTTCTAGAGCATGTCACGTTAACAAGAACAAAACAAAAGAGCTTGAGTATCATAAATTGCTATAAAAATTTGGGACTTCGGGGTTGGTGTTGTGCGCTGCGCACCTTCGAGTCGTCGGATCGTGCATCCGATGACTCAGATCTCATATTGGCAACCAATGATCGAGAACCGTTTATTACCGAGATGAGATCCAAACCGTCGAATGCACGATCTGAAGATTTAAAGGTGCGCAGCTATGCTGCGCACATCACCATACAACACCCTCACCCAATTCATCAATTTGTGTCTTTACCCTATAAAATCTGCCGAAAGTTTAAACTAGGATACCTGATTACCTGGTACAAATTCCAGTATTTATTTAAATTCATATAGATCTCTAAAAGTTCATGTCTATGATTAGTATACTATGTTTAGTCCCTCAAAATTCAAAATTCATGTTCTTTTACCCTCAAAATTCTGTTTTTACCCTATTACTTCTGCCGAAAGTTTTGACCAAAGTATGAGAGTATATCCGCAACCCTCCATTGAGAATCCCATTCTTGCCGCTAGACACAGTGCCAACACCTTTTAATACTACACACTATTTTAGTATTCATGGCTAAGTATGTAGTCTCACGATAACGTATAGTTACAGACAGTGTTGGACACCAAGTGTCGTCGTTTTCAAAATCGCTGAATAATTATTCATATGTATGCATATATGTATAGCCTCCATTGAATATGGATTAAAGTACAGCCTTAGTTATTTATTTATTTATTTATTAACAAAATCCTTTTAGTAAAAGGGAATCCTGATCATGGTAAACTCACACATTTGAATATCAGATGGGATTTAAATAATATGTTCCATTTATGGTCTTTGGTGTTTTATATTAATCAGAGATTAGTGATACCTAACAAGGATTAGAGCTTTACTAATGCTGTGTCATGCATGCCACCTTACTGATATATAGTTTTATAATATAAATTTGTGATTATTTGCACTTAGCTGGCCGGCAAGTCATATGGGCCCCAATGAATTAAAAATGATCACGACAGTACTAAAATTAAATACAAGAAATGTTTTTTTTTATATCTAAACATATGAAGAGATCATAGTGACGCTATGTGAATAATTATAATGGTAGAATTTGTATTGGCTAGATTATGCTAAAATAAGCTTTATAGGAATATAAAAATTGGGATAGTTAATTGGTTTAGGGATTTTGTAATTGGACTCGTACATATGCAATGACGATGCCTTGGTACAATACAGGGTCGATTGGCCCCATTAGTTTAAAAATTACCAACAAAAACATTACATTTGTTTGGAAGCTTGAAGAAATATTTCATTTGACCCAATTAAAGTAGATTAAAAACATAAGTAAAATTAAAATAAGAGTGTCGATGTAAACCTTTTGTGTATCATTTTAGCCGAATTAATCTAATTTAAGTATTTGTTTATTGATTTGGAGTCAACTTGCTAACTAGCAACTTGAATTAAGTTCTTTATTGAGGAAATTAAGCTTATAAAAGTTATGTTTTTATTGTATAATTTTCATTTAGCGGAGGATGACTTGACATTTTTTTGTCTAACCTATAGAGAAAACAATTCATGTGACCCCATTGGAAAAAATTTTTGGATGGCGATAAAAATACCCCATTGGACAAAAATTCCAGAAAGAGTGAGTGGAAAAACACTACTATATATGTAACAACAAAGTTAGAGAGAATTTTCTTTACCAAAAAAAAGTTAGAGAGAATTTTAAAGTCCACTATGTTCTTATTAGTTTGATTAAAAACTAGTAATTGATTTTGAATTTTCATGGAAAGGTGTTAAAAAAGAAAAGAAAAGAAAAGAAAAAAGATACAAAGTGGGACAAGCGTGTGGAATCAGACAGGTGACTTTTGCACCACTTCCTATTTCTTTATACATTCAAGCATAAAAGATAGATACACTATTAATCAATTAGCCTTATTATTTTAGTCATGAATAATTAAACTTAATTGTTAGTCTCTTTTGTGATCTTATCTCTATATCATACGACCATAGATGCTTAGGGAAGGGGGCCTAACTTTTGCTTTAATTAAGGGAATACTTATATTAAACAACAAATAAAGAAGACTAGTGAATATTATAATCATCTTGATTCACTTATTATTCTATTGAGAATTGTAGTATTTATTTGACCTAATACAACCATCTATTGATATTTTATTAACTATAAAATAAAATATAGTAATTTGGTAGTGCCCTACGACAAGTTTGCTCATGCCCCTTAACTCTCAGGGTTGGCCTGGTGGTCAAGATATGAGATATAGTCGTTTGTTCTCTCCTGAGGTCTTACGTTCAAAACTTTTTAGGTACTATCAATTTCTTTTGAGACTTACACAAAGCTTTCCTCTGACTTTAAATTGAGTACCCGTTAGTAAACGTTGGGATTGATCTCTCAGAATTCGTTGTAGTGCACGTAAACTGATCCGAACACTTGATTATAAAAATGAAAAGTTTGCTCATGCCCCACTATGTTTAAAAAAGGGAAAAGAAACATCATGATCTAGTATTTAAATCACAAGATCCGAGCTTGTTATTATTGTATCAATATTGATAGTAAAATAAGTGCTTATATTTATTATTGAGGAAATGTTGAGTGGGCATGAATTTTGATGTGCCACGTGGATGACTACCCTTTTAATCTATACAAGGTTTTGAAAATATTTTAAGCAAATAAAGAAAGAAGAAAAATGATTTCCTCCACATCAAGTCGTCAAATCACAAGAAAGTGCAACACCCCCTAGTTCGTGTCTTTATTTGTCGGTATAAAATATCAATGGCGGGCCCCACCATTATAATAGTTTTTTTTATCAGCTCATTATAATAACTTATGATTACTTGTATATTGTGCTTGAATATGCGTTTGGTAAAATGGGATGAGAAAATAAATAAAATATTCTTTTCATCCTAAATTTTTAGTCCCTCTTGTATTTGAATTGGGTAAAAAATTAATTATATTTTTTGATTGATAATATTTTTTAAAAAATGATTTTCCCATAATCTTTTTCTCTAACGGCACTCTTTTTTGTGTCTTTATTAAAAGATGTGCATACAAACTGATTTGGACATCTTATTATAAAAATAAATATATATGTGGTTGGATATGCTTATATGGTGCCATGTAACCATGAAATATACCTCCTTTTTTTAAGACGATATATTGTATGTTAATCTCCAATGGATGGGATCCTGTCCCTACCATCATCTGTCTCGTGTGAGCTCCGCATTTGAGTTTAAGACTTATGATGTAAAACCGTTCATCTTGTTAATTCCGCGATAAAAGTCACTCATAAGAGAAATCAACTACATTGGACTTATTCCACGCAAGAAAGACTTGAGTTTTGTTTTACAAAATGGATGTTCAAATTAATCATATGTATAGTTATATAACGTTTGAATATTTAACAAAGGGAAATACACAATTTTGTTCACGTGTCTGACCTTACTATAAGGTCTACCAGTTGAACTATTCTAATTATGAGTGTGAGCCCAATGGCGAGGCTCTTGTGGGTAAGGAAGGATAAGATCCGAGAACTCATTCTAGTCTCCAATCAATCAAGGGGAGTGCCCCAAATTATTAACCAACTTTGGGAGAGTTCAGTTAACAATTTGGGGAGTGAAAAAATCACTCCCTCCAATCAATTGGAAAGAAAATGAATACAACTGTTCATTAAAGTTTTTTCCCCCTCCCCTTACCTTTTCAAATACTTTTTTTTTTTCAACATTGTATATATCAGTAGGGGGTTAGCAAAAAATTAGAGTGTTAACAACCATAAGAGGTTTGATTTCTCTCCATAGACTCGAACCCTAGACTTCCCCTTTGCAAGGCAAGGGGTACGACTATATGAACTGAGAGCCACATCTTTCCCTTTTGAAAGACTTGGTTGGAGGCCCATATCACCAATTGGGCTAAAATATGAGGCCAGACTAATAACATGGGCTTGGGCTAGAGTGGAATCAACTTATACTCAGTTGTTAAGAGATAAAAATGCCAAAATATTGAACACTTTTTTTTTTTTTTTGGTCCACCAAGTCTTTGGCACCCATCTTCTTATTACTATTCTTAATTTTTGGCTAACAAATGAATATATAGATGGATTACTACACAAGTTCTCCAGAAAAATATTGCCCTCTCACCACATAGTTATCTGCACTTCGAATGGTAAATAGATTGGAACTCTTCACTTTACTTTTGTCAAAGATGAAACGAAGGTTCCCCGTCAGAAGTATATTACGGATTATTACCCCATCAAGCGGCTACCAGGTCTTGAAGTCGGAGCATTGAGTGACCAGAAGAAGGTGGCATCATCAAGCAATGTACTTTGTGCGGACATTTCATAAACACACAGAGAGAGAGAGAGAGAGAGAGAGAGGGGAACAAAATGCGCCTGTAGTATTTATTAGTCCAAAATGCAAGGAGTCCCCCTGTTGGTATCAAAGGCCTCATTTTCAGAGAGAGAGAGAGAGAGAGAGAGAGAGAGGGGAACAAAATGCGTCTGTAGTATTTATTAGTCCAAAATGAAAGAAGTCCCCCCGTTTATATCAAAGGCCTAATTTTCCTTATACAAACTCCCTCAAAGGACTCTACTATCTACATCATTTCCCCATTATATGAATGTATAAAAATCAAGTCTATAGGCCATGTGTGAGATCCATTTACACTAAAGGTACCAAGAGCCCTCTAACCCTACGAAGATGATACAAATTCTAAGCCCCAGCATTTAAGGATAAACTACTGGATAAAGAATCAGCTACCTACTAATGAATGAAGCAGCGGAAGCAGAGGGGAAAAATTACTCTTCAGGGAAAGCTCAGACGACATCGTCAGCCGGAGGAATGTTATTGAGCCAGAAGACCATTGAGTAGTGGGGTTTCTGCGTCTCCATTCCTCGTGCCATGTCTTCTGTTATGTAGCCGATCTCTGCCAACATTTTAAACAGAAAGGAAAATAAGGATGCTAATGAATTCAAAACCGGAGTACAATGCAACATCATTGCATAGCTCAGAATTACATAATTATGGGTCTGATACTGGGAAGAAAGTTTGGTAGACAAAAATGGGTCAAGCAGCTTAGAGACCTTACACTTGTCGATTGAAGCTCCACTGTAGCCGGATCGTCAGTCTCCTGAAACAGAGATTTTAATTTTCTTTTATCACCACAGGCCAGTGCCATAAAATTATGTCATGAAAGGGGGACAGACCAGCCAAAATACCTCAATTAACAAATCCTTTCTGGTAATCATCCCGATAACGCGGGAAGCACGTGGAACGACAAATATATGCCTTAATCCTAGTTGACGGAAAAGATTATAAACCTGTGCAAAAGGTATCATCTCTTCAGATGGCACGTACAAGCCCTAACAATTCATGCACGATAAGCTATTATGCAAATGCAGAAACCAAACATGAGCTAATACTGTCACCTTTGTCAAAGACATGTCTTCTGGGACAATGTATGGGGAGCGGTTCACAAATGGTGCAAGATCTATGTACATTTCCAAGTCATCTGGACCTAGATGAATATCATGTATAGATATCCCTTTGCTCGAAGCAGGTTTGACAAATTCACTGAAATTGTGCCTGGAATGAAGAGGGTCCATTTATTTAAATAAAGCACCACTCAACATGCAAATAGAAGTCTAGGACTAACATCATGCCTCCTCTTACCTGATTGGCAAAGAACCACCTCCGGTATCACAGGGCAACGGACTGTGCTGAAAATCTACCTTAGATTGTAGAAGTACCAATAAATGACTGCATAACAAATCAAATGCCTGAATTACTTCAGTTTTCAACCAAAATCTCCTAATACGGCACTCAGATCAGTGTAATCTTCTCTTCTGCGAAATGCAATGGAGGTTCACAGAAATTTGACAGATTCATTACGTTACCTCCGAAGCACTAGTCCGATAACAAGTGTTTCTCCACTTCTCGTGTGATCTATCACCTGAGCAGCGATAAAACACTATCAGGTAAGAGACCGCATGAACATTAGACAAGGAGCCAGAGAAATGGACTAGCTTAACTTACAGGGAATCCATTATGATTGTTGCTTTTCAAACTAGAAACTACATCAGCAACCTTAATAACACGAGGGAAGTAGACAACCTGTCAAGAGGTAGGGAGTTCATCAAAAGGTAAGCCAGAAGTGGGAATGCCAACAAATAGAAGAAGAAAGCTCTGACACACCGAAAACAGCAATAAAGCATAGCAAGAGAAATCCAATATGTTTTAGTGAAGCTATGGTCACACTAAGAGGTGAGAGAAAGCCAAATATCAACATATATAAAAGGGCAAATTATAGTTACCCCCCTCTAACTATGCCTTGGATACACTTACCACCCTCTAACTTTTTTTTCTGACACTTAACCCCCTCAAACTAACGAAAATTCACACCGTCAAAACTTCAAACGGTCATAACTTCTTCGTCCAAAGTCGAAAATATGCAAATTATATATCGATTTCGAGATCTTGAAGTCAGCTTTCTAATGACACCAAAATCACATCACGATTCAAAATACAGAGAAAGTTATGATCAAAACGGTCTTTCTGTCTACCAGCTCTTACTCTTTTGATCATAACTTTCTGTGTGCTTTGAATCATGATGTGATTTTGGTGTCATTAGAAAGCTGATTTCAAGATCTCGAAATCGATATATAATTTGCATATTTTCGACTTTGGACGAAGAAGTTATGACCGTTTGAAGTTTTGACCGTGTAAATTTTCGTTAGTTTGAGGGGGTTAAGTGTCAGAAAAAAAAGTTAGAGGGTGGTAAGTGTACCTGAGGCATAGTTAGAGGGGGGTAACTATAATTTGCCCTATATAAAATAAGTCGTGAGAAAAAGAACAACTGCTAGCTTTTGTTTAGTTCCATTAGCTCCAATTTTTAGGCATCCCATGTAGGTTGCACAAGTTATAAGAACGCAGAATTCGAGAACATTCAAAGCAGATACCTTTTGATTCCCACATGCTTCCTTTGCCTGCATTTTCCGCATTTCATATTTAGGCCTTGATTCAAGTAACGGAATGCCCCTCAAACGAGCCTGTTCTTCATACAGACCTTCATTGAAAGCATCACCAACAGCCTGCATGCCAAAATTCCCGTGTTTTTAATGGCATAACTAGATGCAGCCTGCAGAAAATTCAATATCATACCTTTGATATAAGAAGCACAAGCATGATTAGAGGTAGCAGCTTCAAGTTATTCGTAATTTCAACCATAATAACGCAAAGTGAGACCGTCATCCTCATCGAACCTCCAAGGAATGAAGCAGCTCCTAGCAAAGCATATCTGAAATTCCACCATTGACCAAAAAGTGGAAAATTAAGGATCAGAATAAATCTGCACACACGAGTCTACAAAACTAACGAACTTGGCAGTTTAAATAAATCAAATGCTTAACCAAGTTCCCACGGGGCTTAAGACAGTGTAAACAAAGAGGCAGGAACCATGGTTCGTGTTAAGAAGCTGCAGTATACTGCATCATAAAGCAAGATACTCATTCGAGCATATCAAAGAAAAATAATGGGAAAATGACGGCCAATGACGTGTTTTGATAATTAATACCTGCCAAGGACATTTTCAGCATTAACAAATATTCTTAGCATGTCCTTGGCGGGTATTAATTATCAAAACACGTCCTGGGCCGTCATTTTCCCAAAAATAATATTTGAGATAATTTAAAAAAACAGCCACTGGAAAGCAGTTTTTGGTAACAAAGCTGTGCAGAAGAATTGCCTTCTATCTCAAGGAAACATGACTTGCTTCAAAACCTTAAAAGTCAAAATGAAGCGTAAAGAACCGAAAAAATGAATACTGAAAGGTTCTAATGCCCTAAACATAATGCATAATGTATGGTTTGACCAATGCTACCAAAGCACCAGGCATCTAGTAAAGAGGCTACATATCCACATCATAAAAATGATGAAATCTGTACCAAGTTAAATTGTTTGTCGATGAAAGTTGCAATGTTATCTGTCAGACTCTCAATTATAACAGTCTCACAGACCAACAATTGTAATGGAACTGCATTAAGACATGTAAGGGTACACAAACTTTCCAAACTCAATAAATACATCATTCAACAATTGGGAGAAAATGGGTTTGCAAGCTCCAATAACAGGAGCATGAACAACTGGTAAAGTTAAGTAATGAAAAAGGAAATTAGCACTCACGTTCCCTCTTCAATGTTAAGCTTCTTGTAAAAGCTGACAACAAACATGCCTACAAGACGTCCATATGTTGATCCAATCATAATTCCAGGAACAAATTGACCAGCCGGTACAGCAGTTCCAAATGTCACCACTGCTAAGGTATAAAACATTACCTGAGAAACACACAAAATTATAACTGAAGTCCCCGAACAGAATTATTTAATTGTCTCAGACTCTCAGCCCCACCGAGCTATGAAATGTTTAAGTTTGCCAGTTATGTTGTATTCTTTGTTGACAGTTCATTGATAGTATCAAAACATAGAATGCCTTCA
This sequence comes from Rhododendron kiyosumense, assembly GCA_019656275.1. Classification (NCBI taxonomy): domain Eukaryota; kingdom Viridiplantae; phylum Streptophyta; class Magnoliopsida; order Ericales; family Ericaceae; genus Rhododendron; species Rhododendron kiyosumense. The sequence continues at coordinate 304,174 of BPLS01000175.1, read as the reverse complement.
CATAGTAAGGTATCCCAAAAATGGATAAAACAAAACGCCCACATGATAAAAACTAATAAAGCAAGCAGGAAAGCAACTTCACTAGGATGACTTCGGACGACTAATATATGTTTATTGGAGGAAAACAACACTATAGGTAACTGAAAAATAAGATTGTGTACGCATGCATATGAATGAAACCTTCTGTCAAAGCCCAAAACAACACATCTGTCATAAAATTGACCAAGGGCGGGCAGCCCACAGATGGATTCAATGGACCACACAGACTTTGTTTGTTCATAGTTTAGATTGCTTTTTTTTAGCATTTCTGCTTCCTGAAGTCCACAAAACTGAAATGTAAAGCACAGCAGCAGGCTATCGAATATTTCAGTAAAAGGGACCAGTTTACAAAACAGAAGCAGCAGGAAGTAAAATCAAGATGCACGATACCAGAAAGGTCAACAGGCTTTGGGCGCTGTATTCATGAATTGTTTTTGCACTAAACAAATTTCGTATGGCATCATCCTACAATAAAAAAAGCAGGCCCCATTAGAAATAAAAGCTCATGAAAACGACATTGTAACTAGCAATAGCAGACAAATGCTACCAAAATTTACCAAACCTGAGTGTTAAAGAAGATAGTTGCAAGATCATTGTATTCCTTGTCCTTGCCACAGTAAAACTGCCCAAAATAGAAAAAATAAATACCAGAAAAAGGAAACAGATAATGCAGGAGACTCGAGTAAGAGATCAACAGATGGTTGATGGAATTTCAAGGCACGACAATAATCAATTAACTCATAAGAATGAATATCAAAAGAATTATTCATTGGGGAATCATTTAAAGACAACCTGATGCTGCATGCTGGCCTCGGTTGGCAGCAAGGCCTAACAGACCCCCCGAATTTCATACAGTAGCCCTCACTTGGGGTCCCTGCGGAACCCACAGCTTGGAGGTCGGACTAAAAAGGTCCAGTGTGTTCTCTCCACTAAATATGGACATTGACAAGACGTGATACATCCTAATCTGAGTGTCCCTACCCCTTGCAGCAACCTCTTAAACGGCTGATGCATGAGAATCAGGTAAGCTTAGAAGCTCATTACTAAACACAACCCCCCTCTCAAACAACCTCAGCTGTAAGTGCCTTCTCCACCTCCATTGGCCTCCTGCCAGCTCAGCGTATGCAATGTTCTTGGAAAGATCTATACCAGCCAACTCACCAACCCTTCGCAATGAAACTTTGGAACTTGTTTGCATATAGGAATGGCAATAGGGCAGATCGGAGCGGATATTGAGATATCCGTACCCTATACCCGAAAAAATAACATACCCAAATCCGCCTCGATACCCGCTGGGTATTTAACAAGCGGTTCTATATCCGTTCCGAACGGGGTTCGGGTATTCCCCCAACCCGAACAGATAATGGATAACCATAGGCAGAATTTTAAAAACCCATGCCGTGTGGCCCTTTAATGAATCAGTGGAACAGGTAGACACTTGTCCTCTTATACAAAGCAAAGGAGGTTTACTTCTTTCAGTATTTTCGATGTGGGACTCAGAGGAACACCATTAATTTTGAAAGGTCCAGTAACAAGAAGAAACCCAGATGGAAGCTTGGTAGAAGTTGTTAACATGTAAGATTGATTCACACGGATCTCTCTCTTTCTTAAATTCCCCAATAATCTCTCTAAATCAGGATCTACTAATTCGATATGGCAGTATTGGTGTCTCAAATGCAGCTCTGATTCTCTGAATGAGCCCTCTCTCCTCCTCTCTCTTTCTCTCTCTCTCAAAAACAAACCTGCAGAGTATTAATCTTGTCCTATTTTCTCCCCATATATATATATATATATAAGGTATATTTTTGTAATTTTAAGGGTTCGGTTTGGGTAACATTTAAACCATAACCAAACCGATACCCGTTCGGTTATCCAAGCCTTCAACCATACCCATATCCACGGAAAAAAATGCGGTTATGGTTCGGGGAAAAACATCGATTATGGTTCAGGTACCCATTGGTTTGGTCGATATTGCCATCCCTATTTGCATATGGAAAGTTAAATGCAAGGCATAACCTAAAGACAGGCACAATTTAATAGTAAAGAAAGGCAACAACCAATTCGAGAACTTACATTAACATAATTCCCATACATTCCAGGAGGCCGAGGGCATTCAATAGGAAAATTAGGGTCTGCTTCAGGGCAGGGACTACATTTTCTAAAAAGGGGTAACCCGAATGAAATGACAGACGTAATCACGGAGATGACACACACTTCAATAATCTGCAGGGCGAAAAGAAATCAATGACTATCAGTGCATTAACAGGGCAATCATAAGCCACAATACAAGTTCCACTCCAATATACTAGATGCGTACTTTGAACCGGTTTCCTTTCTTGTGTAGGTAATTTCGGCGCCAATAGGTAATATAACGTGTAAGCTGATTGAATAAGGCTCCTGCAGGAGGGTAAATATTATTCACATATCTTTCAACCATATATGGAATGCAATGAAATTGGCAGACTTGTTTCATGGAGTAAGAATGTGGTTCTAGTGAACTACCACATACCAAGAAGACCGCCTATGACCCCAATAAATGCCATTGGTAATAACTCCTCGAATGAGTAATCCTCCTGCCCACTAATAAGACAAGCAGGTTAGAAAGTCCGGAAAACCCAAACCAGATGCTGCTGTAGAAGACAAAAATAAAGTTCAGATTCAAACCCTGAGATGTCCCATATTATGAAACCACCAGATCCAAAATGTCCACATTTTCCACTCTTACACCATCCCATAGCAGTACGCACGACAACAGCCACTATGGCAGAAGTGAAAAATACACGCCACATAAGTTGGCTCCTCCACCTGACATCAATATGAAATAATAATGCATTCTTAAATATACAACTAGAACAAGTCCATATGATTGATGTAGATGAATAACACTCACCAAAATGCGCATACATATTAAAAGGAGTTCATGTGCTATTGTTGATAAAAGTTCGGTGTGTGTGCATGTCTTTAGATGGCCATAGCACACATACTCAACTTCATATGGAAACGCATCCACTCCTAGGTTTACATAGTGAAATATATGGTCTTTACTTATCAGTTTCGCATGGCACATTTTTCTTTCACTCTGAAAAAAATCGTTCATGCAATAAGTTTTCAACATGACCAAGGCGTGATGTGTCCAGCTTATGGAAATTGGTGCATCGAAAGCCCGTGTCACGTCCATGCAACCTAGTACTCGTGCGTAAGCATATGCACAAAAAGAGAAGCTAAGTAAAGCGAAAGACTTACCATGATGTAACTTCTTCCAATGCAAATAACACTCCACCAACTGGAGCTCTGAAAGCAGCAGCTACTCCAGCTGCACATCCACAGGTTACCTTTTGAAAACATTAGACCAATTAAACATAACAAACGTCACCTCATTGTTCAACAGACCGGAAAAACCAGAAAAGGGACATTGAGAAACACTATCTGAGAAATGCGTTCGGTTCCAAATGAAGTAATAGTGTACTGAACGATGGATATTAAAAAGTAACAATGCTGGAAATAAGTAAAAGAATGAACCAATGACATGTGCGCTAATTGCATGGATGTCACAGGCAATTTATATTGGCAAAGCATGGTGACAGATATATGCGTCCACGTAGACAGAACATTAATCAAGATGAATAGATGAAAGACTACCCTGCCGAATTTGCGACCACAGAATAAGCTGATAGACGTAGTTAATTTAAGTTTTAAATGGGCAAGTCATCTTGAAAATAAGCACTGGTTAGTCTTGCAACCACCACTATAGGCTATAAAGAAAAAGGAAAAACAAAAACAAAAGACAACTGCTTGTTATAACTGTCCTGACGCGAAAGACTAGTTTGGGAGGCAATGCTTTAGCTCCAGTATCTGTCCGTATGCAACACAGAAACACGGAAAGTTGTTCTAGGATTCTTGGTCCTTGGATGTGAAGATCTTTTAAGTTGGTACTTAATCTATGGATGTATTCATATCCCAAAAGCAGAAAAGAGAACCAAAATACATGAACACATGTACAGCAATGAAAAGAAGATTTGAATCATGACATAACAACTGAAATTTTTGAAATCTAACAAGCATGGAAATAGATTCTACAAGGGAGAAACAAGTGAAAAAATCCAAATGACACAAACTTTTCAGAAGTAGACAAGCTTCACAATGCTAGCTTTATGGACATTGGACCACTCACAAGATCACGTCGATCCCGGTCACTGTTGAAAAATTGTAGCCACCTGGAACTTAGATGATATTTTGTTGATCCACCCTGTTTTATGAATGAATATAAAATAGAAAAATTCAATCCACAGGAAGACACTGGAAGAAAGATGGAAAAAATAACCTGGAAGAAACACTTAAAAACATGATTCCCATTACTCATTAGAGAAGTCAAGTAAAACTTTCAAATTTCCAATTGTGGTGTGCAAGTCTTGATGAGACATAACAGAATAACAAAATTCGTAAAATGAAAATAACGCTACTTCAATTCAGAAATGTTCACTGATTTGAACTCCATGTCTTGATACAGCGTCTTTAAAGAAACATTAGACTTCATTTGCAAACAATAGAATCCATTTGAGATAACAAGTAAACCAAATCAAACACAAGTTATATTCACTTGTTTTAATAAGAGTAGAATTTGTAACTCCAAAAGGATAATGTGCCTACTTGTCCAAGGAGTGAAGCAATACAAGCCCCAGTGTGTACAAGAGGACCTTCTTTGCCAAGGGCCAGGCCACCTCCTACTGAACCAATACTTCCAAATATCTACAAAATACAAAGAACATGATACACATGAGATGGTTATATGCATAAATCCTCATCATTTCACCAGAAATTCCAAGAAATGCAATTCAACCTTTCCAATCAAGGTTCTGAAAAGAAGAATACCGTGGGTATCAACTCCTGCAAGTTTAAGTGAATTCAGCAACCAGTTAAAATATAAAAATCCTGCATTGGTGATCGACAAGTCACTCAGAAAGGCCCAAAAAGTACAGCTTACCATTCAAATAACCCTTAATCTCAGGAATACCAGATCCTGCTGCTGCTGGTGCAAAATTGGTGATTATAAATGCCGAAGAGAAGACTAAAACCAAGTTGATCAATATATACAGAAGAAATCCAGCAACGTATGATTTTTGAATTACAGAAAAAGTCAGTGAGAACTTCCATCCAGCAAAGTTTTCAACAGAAATGTTGATGAAGACAGCAGCTAACCCAGTTCCTGAAAAAAAAACACGAAGGGCACTTTTATGTTTGGAAAAGCGATAGGTAGGAGGAAAGCCATGATGGTAAAATCCACAAACAAGTTGAAACCCTCCTTGTTGAATTTCCCAAAAATAATAAAAAGGTACAACCTGCATCATTAGTGTGCAGCATATTTGATCCCCAAGTTAGATCAACAAACAATCTCTTTACTTTGATCTCCATCAAGCTTCACCCAAAACTTCAACTGATTGATGTTTTGGTTTTAAGAAAACAATATCTACTTCTTTTGCATTAGAACTTTAGTCTGTTGCAGCTCTTCAGTCAGTTAAACATGCGAAACATCAGAGATGTGATTCAAAAATTCAAAAGCATCCCGACCTTTCCAACTAGAGTGTCACTCGTGTCATTTCTTGACGTCTCCAACTAGAGTATCACACATAGGTATCCCCAATTGATCCCTTAAAGACAAATTTGCATAGAGAAGTCCCCCATTGTTAGTTTAAGATGCATTTCAGTAGTTAAGTACAAAGGTTTCTCAGACAGAAATATACTTCACCGCTAAATATTCACCAGTTCCACCAAAGCTTTATTCTTCGTTCAATTACAATTCGAACCTCAATCTTGGCAAGTAATTCATACTGCTCTCCATAGTGAAGTTAAAATAACCGGTTAACATAAGGATACATGCCTGGTGGCATTTCATGTTTATTCGATCCAATTAACAAGCTTCGTTTTTCCTCTTTCTTGTTCTTATCTCCATTTTTCATTTGCCAAAATAGGAAAAAGACAAGCATGGTATTGCAGGCTTTTAAGGCACTTTACAATGTTTCCTTTCTGATATACCCTTTGAAGCTAGTTTACCTAACGAAAACAAACAATAAGTACAATCCAAACAAAATGCAGAGAGGTAGTAATTATGAGTAACATACATCCCACTTCAGCATCAACGAATTGAGAGAGAAAAGGAAAATATATTACAACATAACGCAGAAATAGTCCACTGACCTATGCCAATAAGCAATGCAAAGAACCATTTCACGCCAACATAATATCCAACATAAAGCTTTCCTCTTTGTGCCTGAAGATATCAAATAGCAATTCAAACCCAGAATCAGTTGATAAAAATCATAAAACAATACAATTATGTAACTCTCAGCACAGAGACACATGTCATTTACACACTGTTCGATTGGTCGGATTAATGATAACGGTACATACTCCCCTAGGATGAGGTAATCTGTACTCTCCTTCTCAGTTCTCACCGGACATCCGAAGTAATGTATATCCCACGTTTTGAGTCATTGGCTATGGAATGGTATGTGATAACCCCACAACCTATCGTATTCACACGCCGCAAATGTGGCCTAAAGTTTGTAATACAATTATATGTATAATCCATCCAGTCAACGCACCCTGCGTTCTAATATATAATAACGGAGTCCTGCTACATATCATCTATTCACCATTCACTTAACCACAACATGACAGGATATGACTTACCGCGATTTTTTACTTGCACAATTTCTCCAAAATATGAAACAACTCACAAGCATCCAATTAAGCAGTGAACTGAATGGTGACGAAAATTCCATAACATATGGCATTTCTCTATATCTTTACTATACCTTTTGCACCTTACTCTTCTGTCGCATTTTTGTTTCAGATGAGATGTCAGATGCAAAAAATATCCACCATGCACTTTTTGAAGCTCTCATGTCTGATAAGGGGTTGTTCAAAGTTTGGAAATGGGCCAAAGAATGGGATAACCTCATTCTATTTGGACAATCATTTATAATTATGAGAGCTCAATGGAAAAACATGATTCATGTAGCTGACCCCAATTGATTGGGACACACAAGGCTCAATTTGGTTTGGTTTGATTTGATTATTTATAACTTATAAGTATGACACTAGTTTCATCTCTCTCTGTAGATAGAACCACCTATGCAATTTGAATATTGGAAGACATGATATTCTTTTCAATTCGAGCAAAGTTGCTAAATTTTTATATTTCACTTATTGTGTTAAAGTTTCTCTGGGCTTAATCGACTGGGATACCATCAACCAACCTAAAAAACATAAAATCTTGCGGTGGTTCACTATAATAAGATGTATTACTAATCTTTATCTTACAGATATTTCAACTTTCGCATTTTTTTCCGTCCAAAAGCTTTCTAGATCCTACAACAATAACACAAACCATCTAATCCCAATCATTGGACGTATGGGCGGAGGAGAATTGGAGACAGACCTAGCTATTGGCAATACAAACCATCTAATCCCCAATCATTGGCTGAATGGGCGGGGAGGATTGGAGATAGACCTAGCTTTTGGCAATACATGCACTGGCTGCTCTCAAAATTATCGCTGCTGAAATGCATATGAGAGGGCAGGCCTATCATCCATAATTACCAAATTCATTGATGCTAATTCATGCCCCACCATTGGATAAATGCATAGAGCTAAATTGAAACTACTACTCCCTCCATCCCATTTTGTCTACTTCCTAATTCTTTTAAGAATTTTTTTTTCTTTGCACCGTTCAGAACTATCTCATTGAGTACTAGTGAACGGTGCAAAAAAAGTTCGAAAAAGCAAACTTTTTTTTCCAAGGTCAAAATGAAACGACTTTTCGAAAAAGCAACCTGTTCTTCCCGGTACGCGTGATTCTCAACAACTTCGTAATCGAGGCTCTCGACTCGATCTCTGTCGTTATTCCTCGACACCCCGACGACCTCGTCCCCCTCTCCGTCCTCCGTGTTCGGCAGCCGGGCCCACGCGAGCTTCGCCGTCTCGATTCCGTTCTGAAATTGATTCGACAGCATGATTTCCTATCCCAATTCTATACCTAAGAGTCAGTTCCTAAACCCTAACGTAGTCTCGATGGATCACGGTGCAAGTCGGTATAACATTCGGTGGTTGAACAGAGCCTCTGAGATTCAAGTAAAAAAGAGATCGATCGTGTAGGAATAACAGTATATGTATGTATAGGTGAACTGGATTCGAAAGAGTGAATTGGATTTGGGGAAGATGGATTTTGCGTTGAGCAAAAATGGAGGGAGAGAATCTACGAGAAATGGGGCTCCGACTTCAGCGTAGATTCGTGAACGACTCTCTCTCTCTCTCTCTCTCTCTCTCTCTCTCTCTCTCCTTCCTTTGGTGATCTGTTTCGGTTTTGATTTCTCGAGTCAAAACGAAGTAATGCGGACTAATTTGCACTTTTATCCCCTTAATTTATAAATTTAACAGATTGAATCCTACTATCCGAATTGATGACCCAGGGCTCTAGCGGCCTAGCCTAATTGGTCATGGATTGGGGCCTTGTTTTGGGCTGAATTAGCTCAATCAAATGGCAAATGATTGTGTGCGGGCGTGCCAGGAAAGAAATAACTTCAAAGATGAAATTACTCTTTCCAAATTGATTTGAAATAACTAATCTCAATCAGGCAATTGTGTTATCCGTTCGATTACCTCAACTAAGAGGATTTTTCCTTAAGGTATCAACCAAATAAAAGATTGACGCGCTTCGAATCAGAAAAGATGATTGAACACAAATAAACTTGAATTTAATCAAAGGTAAATTTGTATGCAAACACTCTTAAGACTCTTCTAAGAATAATGCAGAAAAATAAGCACACTGAATTTAATCAAAAGTGGACTTACAAACGACTATTCTTTGGTAAGAAAAAACTTACAAGAAAATAAGAGAACTTGAATTTAATCAAAAGCAATCTTACATGCAAATAAGCCTTCAACTTACAAAAAGATCCTACTTTAAACTAAAAACTAATCTAAGATAGATCTCTGAGCAATCATTTTGTATGAGTTGTCAGATGATATGAATTTTTGTGGGGGCTTCTCTCTTCGCTTTACTTCTTTATTTATAGACACTGGGCCTGCCTTCGATCTCCACGTCTTCAATTGATGCCCATGTTGGCCACACAAAACGGTTGAGGGGGCTTTCGAACAGTTACCTTGATATTTCCAGAATTCCTTCTTCCCCGGCTCGCTTCGATCATGGTGTTCATGGCCACTTTCTGGATCGAGGTTCCTATTTTCAAGCAACGTGAATTAATGTAACACATCTGGCCTCCCAAATGATTCCCTGCAATTGCATCTAATTTCAGTTATAAAACAGGACAGTGAGGACACCGTTTGATGTTCGTAAAATCCAAATCGACGGTTAGATCTAATAATTTCCCAAACCACCGTTTAGTTGTCATCAAACGACACCGGTTCATCCTAAAACGACACCGTTTGTCATAAAAACAGTGTCCTGTTTAATTCCCGTAATCCTCTGCAATTGGTACTCGATTGGGACAGGTTTCATATAGCCACCGTACCACTTGGTGCCACGTGGAATTTTTTCATTGGGTAGCACTTTTTAGGATGTAAACAGGCCTTAGTATTAGAACTACAAACGAACCGAGTTGTTCGCGAGTAGCTCATGATCGAGCTCGAGTTTTGGACTTGTTTATTAAACGAGCTGAGCCCGACACCCAAATGTTCGGCTTGGCTTACAAAAGCTTGGCTCATTAAGTAAATTAGATAGGCTGGGCTCATTTACAACCGAGCTGAGCTTGATCTCAAGTTTTAGGCTCATTTATTAATAAACGAGCCGAGCTCAAATACTACGAAGCTCGGCTCGACTCGACTCCAAAACCCATGAGACCTTGTCTCGAATTTGAGTTGATAGAGCAACATTTAACCTGCTGTTGTAACTTACTAACTACTAACCAACTAATGCTATCATTGCAGCCAAAAAATATCCAAATTGATGCAGATGAGTTCACGTTATTGACTAAACGGTATTCAAGACATTAATTTGGATTAAGTACTCAATAGGTTTAATTGATTGATTAAGGACGAATTAGAAAACAAGTTGAATAGGGAGATAAAAAGGTGCAAATTAGCCAAAAAAATGCTGGATGAAGTTATTATCGTCTACAGCGGCAATGAATGTCAGATGCATCATGTGGTGTTTTTTTTTTATAAGAAAATTGGACGGTTTGGATGTAACGGTGAGTTTCTGGTGGCAGGGTAAAAGTCTGGTGCGCGTACCACCAAAAGTCTATAACAACGAAAGTGAAACAATCCGACCAAGTGGGATGTTGGCTGGCTAAATGCGTGACACGTGCAGACAGACTTTCATTAAAAGTGGACACATGTAATGGTCCAGAATTGAATAGGCAAATTCCGGTTACCCAGTGGTCTATGCACAAATCCTCCATCGATGGGAAGTTTCCTGGTACTCCCATGCGAAAACCATAATGTTAGGTAGCCCGAAAAGTGAGCCGAAAAATATCTCGAAAAGATTTATCAGTGGTTTAAATTCAGTTTTTTTTGTTATTGATTTTGTTACTTTCTCTTTTGTTAACGTCACTCTCTCGTAAGTGTATTTTTTGTATTTTTTTTCATGAACGATAAAGATTGCCTTTTTCCAGCTTATCTCGAGCTCACTAGGATGGTTTTCATATTTTCATTGAATTTAGATTTTTGTTACGATAACTATGCGAATTGACTCCAAGAAATCGACCTCTTGATTAGTAGTAAAACGCAACACGTACAAGTTACGAGTTTTTGTTTTTTTTTTAAATCCTGTCGGACCGCTTTTTCCACCATTTGGTTTTATGAGAGATAGTGAAAAAGCAGTCCGACAAGTGATATCAGAGCCAGAAATTCATGAGTTCGAGTTGCGGGAGCATCATCATGAGAGAGGGATTGTTGGGCCTGGAGTGTTCCCAAGAATTTAGTTACTCAATGCCACTCCTTGCGACCTCTCTAAAAACAGACTTACAGGTGCGATGTCGAATGTCATAAACCTCTGATTGCGGTGTTGACTTTTATGGAGTTAGTGCACAAAAGTTTATATCCCATCAAAGTTGAAAGTGCGCGTTTTGCAAACAAGTCGCTTATTTTACTCCACAACACAATAGTCGTAGGATTCAAGACCACTCGGAGTGGAAACTTCGTGGAGTCACGTTAACGAGACAACGACGGAAGACTATGGCATCGTCGCACGTCCATTAAAATGGAGTAACCATTACTCATAAAAAGTGTGTAATAAAGCCCACATTTTTTATTTTAAGGCACTAGAAAGTTCGGATTTTTTTAATCTATGGATGTTAACATGAAGCCAGAAGACCTACAAGGAAAGCCCTATATAAGGACCGTAAACAAATCGAATAGCTCGCAAGCTTAGTTCGGTTTGTTAACGCTCAGCTCGTTAATGTAGGCTCGACTCGATTAAAAGAGTTCGTTTAGTCAATGAATAAGCTTATCCGTTAAGGCTCGAGCCAAGCTCAAACTTAAATTTTTTACTTATTTAGTTAACGAGCCAAGTTCAAGCTCAATTACAGACCCAGTTCTTCTCCTCCAACCTAAGGAGAAGGGGAGGGTCTAGTGGGATTTGAAATCATGAGCTCATCAACCGAGTATGGGCTCCCTTACCAACTAGGCTAAACAATGCCCGACATTGTCTATAAAATCTTTCGCAAAACAATTATATAGTCCATTGTAAAAATTCAAGATTTGAGAGCATGAAAATAAGAAATTGTGAGAGTGAATTTATTCCGATCGGTTATTAGCGTGAAGGATAATATACGGTCTTCCAAGCAAGCATTCAAACTTCAAAGACCATACGAGGCACAGAACCAGCCTCCACAGAAAATATTTACCAAGAGGCGTTAGTCTAGGGAAAATTATGCTAAAGAATTAACAAGTACTTCAGCTCATTCAAGAACTAAACAGCCTCAGGGAGCCATTGCTTTTGCTACATGTTGAAAGGAAACTATCGAAAGTTGAATGTAAGAACTCATCGGTTCAATGCTGCAGAATTTGTCCCCCGACAATGAAACGATGAGTCAATGACGATCAAAGTTAAATTGCTATGGAACAGACAATAGAAAATTAATCCCACGTTAACCATTCGATGTCACCGATCCAATAGTTCAATAGGAACACAAAAGGAAGGAGAGAGAGAGAGAGAGAGAGAGAGAGAGAGAGAGAGAGAGAGAGAGAGAGAGAGACTCCTACACTAAAGCAAGTGTACTGGTAAATATCTGGGAACTAAAAAACCTGATCCCGAGAAAGCCTTCTAATAGTACCTTCACACCGTTGATGATCTATGAACCTAAGTACTACACAATGACTTGTATATCTACTGGGAAATTATCCAGTCCCCTGGGGCACACACAAATACTCCCCATCTCACGGCACATTGGTGCGGGCGTGATCCCACCCCATCAAATTCGTGGGACCCAGACTATGTCCGGATGGATGTGTTCGAAGATGTCTTGCGAGCGCTAAATAACTAACACCCACAAAGCCAGTTCCATCAAGCTGACCGGGAGACGGCTATATCATCAGATCCTTGTTCACCCTCTAAAATAGCTCCATCAACTGCTGCGCTACATCTGGCATCAGTCATCAAGTAGTCACATAGTGCCATTGAGTTAACCCAACTTCAGGGGGATAAATCGGGGGAGAATATTCTCATGAAGGCTACTTCCATATCTACTTTCTATAAAAGAATTATGCATGCGCAAGAGGCTTCATGGAGTTTTGCAAATCATACAAGAGCAACAACTTTGTTTTACAGCTGTCCACAATGAATTCTACAAATCAGTTCATTTCAGACCTCTTCACTCTTAACCATAAGTTGCGTTACTTGGTTAAACCAAGAAAAGAAATTGAAACATGTAATGAAGGTAATGAAGGTTTCCCATAGAACCAAAAAACTAATACTCCACAGCTAAGTTGACTTCTTGTACTAGACCCAAGTGATAACAATAGCAGTAAAGCTACGATCACCACATTTGAGTACAAGAACGAAGGGAGGAGGGGTGGGCAGGGGCCGAGGCCGAGGCCCCTTCAAGTTTGGATAAAATTACTTACTCTAAATAAATTTTGGTGTATAGTAGAAAAAATAGCACTACAGCCCCCACAAGAACTTAAATTTTACCGTTACCCCTCTAACCAACAGTGAATAATCATACGACCAGTCAGGAATCGTAATAAACTTTTTCTGGAACCCCCACCTCATGAAAATCCTGTGTCCACTATTGTTTGGGTTCCATAGTTGGCGCAATATGATGCAACACTTTACATAGCCTAAGCATTTAAACTTTTATGGAGATGGCAAGTTGGATGTATTAGAAAATGCATCGTGTAACAAACTACAACATACCTTCAAGGATAAATGGCGGTGTTTGGAACTCCATCCAAATATTAGGGCATGAAGCAAGATCCATATTCAAATATTTTGCAGCTAGGTATGCAGCTCCAGCAGCAATCTGATGCGGTTTAAATTGAAGCCATAGTGAGCTTCGAAGCCTAGACAATAATGACCAACTTTAGTACAGAAACAACCAAAAAGAAAGAACACATTGTTTACCGTTGATCAAGGAATAAATGGAACGCCTAACAACCCATCCAGAGCGACACTAAAGCGAAGAGGCAATATCTCGTACAACGTGGATTACATTGTATCCAGAGTAACACAGCTTAAAGTTTGTTATGCAAGACTAGACCAACATATAGTCAGAAACATGCAAGTCTGAAGTCCCAGTTGTTTAAAGCAATATACCAAGCTAATGATAACATAACCAAAGCTTTTAAGTACGAGATCAAGAAAAGGCAATTTTCCCTTACCAACTAACAAGCAGCAACCCAGGAGAAATAATATCCAAGAACCTTCTGCAGAATTGCTGAGAGTATGAAAACTATAGCAAACATGTTATACCCATCTACAGATTACATCACCTCCCACGCCCAGTTTTGCTGCATGGGAATTGCAAATGGAACGACGAAAAAGAGAAAGCAACCCATGTTGCAGGCAAATAATATGCAAATATTTTGCATACAATAGTTTAATCTCGAAGGCCTGCCAATTGCCAATGTGCTTACTTCCTTGCTAATGTCAATATAAGTGCTTAAGAATACGCTCCACCTGTCTAACGACATTACTGAAACACTTGACTGATGACTCAATAACCTAAACTAACATCGAAGTACTTCACAATAACATGCTTCTCCTCCCACCCCGAGCCAAATAATAAGTTCAACCGTGACTGCATCATCAATTTCCTGTTACCAAAAAAAACTAGTACACAGTTGCCTAGTTGGGCATATAAATGCCAAGCCTCACTAAGAAATTCATTTGTCAAGGGTCATGAGCTGATTTATCCAAAAGAAACCCAAAAAAACTACCACTGCCCAGAAACATTACTCTCAGAAAGTAAAAAAATAAAACAAGAAAACATTGACACAATTTGCATTTTTCTCAGTTGCTCAAATTGCTGAGTTCGCCGTCATCAAGTAGAGAAAAAGTTTTTTCTTTTCATTCTTGGAGAGGAGGGGGGGTTGGAGCCGTGTAATAGAGTATCAAAAGACAATGAAGCATGAAAAAAAAAATGAGAAAAAACTACAATAGAAGGCATTCTGTGCCAACTCTGGTGTGAAACCTATTTGGTGCAGTGGAGTTGCTGTAGCGGATTACCAACATGTGATTTAAACATATATATGGACACATACTTATTTATACATAGGCCACCGGTTGACAACTTGATCAATGGTTTTTAATCTGAGAGAAAATGATCTTGTTCCCATGCTTCCATCTTTGGATACAAAGAGTCACTTTTTTAATTCTATAAGAATACATTTAAGTATAGAACCACATTTACGTATGTATGTAAGATATACATAGACATAGGGTGTGGGATGTGAAAAATATGATCAGAAAAAGAATAGAGGGAAAAATTCAAGAGTGGAGGTCACGAAAAAAGTTGTGAATCCTACCAAACTGTTAAGGTGTAGATTACAAAAGCAAAATGTACAATGAAACTAAACGATACCTCTTGACATGGAGTCATGGACCATCAGAGTGCCCAGGT
Organism: Rhododendron kiyosumense; assembly: GCA_019656275.1. Lineage (NCBI taxonomy): Eukaryota > Viridiplantae > Streptophyta > Magnoliopsida > Ericales > Ericaceae > Rhododendron > Rhododendron kiyosumense. The sequence continues at coordinate 289,055 of BPLS01000175.1, read as the reverse complement.
GCATCAAATGCAAGTATCAATATGTATGCATATATCGACCAGGACGAAAAAGGACTGAAAAACAAAACCTAGAAATTTGTCGGAACGAATATTATCAATAACTTTCTCCGCTGCATGTTTAAAAATCCAGAACCCGTAGGCTACTGGTTTTAGTATGTATGTCACCGAGGGGGAGAAAAAGAAAAAGAAAATGTAGATAAATAAGTACAATGAACTGTAATAACAGATGAGATTAATTTCAGGTACACCACCACCCAACCCACATTTTTTTTTTAATAGGCAACACCACCCAACCCACTAGTTGGCCTATACTGAAAACATTTTTGATTCCTTTACACAAAAGCTGAAAATATGTTAGGACCATGCATACACTACTTTCGTGAAGATCCGAAAATGATTTTTGGAACAGAAACAACAAAAACCAAAATGAAAGACTCGAGAATATGCAACATCTCTCCCTACCTATCGGACCATATATCCCTTATACGGGTAGTCAATGATATAAAAAATAAGTGTCCACTAAATCCCAATGAACATGACATACTCACCCAAACTCCATTTTTTTGGCTTGTTTTGCTTTTTATTTATTTATTAGTGTCCTATATTGACGGGTGGACACCAAGTAGACTGGCAGCAGCACTGAATGAAATCCACATGATTTGATCTCACATGACCACAATGAAGTCAAAGTGAGAAGGGAAAACTCGTTCTGGAGCATTTGTGGACACCAAGTTAAAAGATATATTCATGAAAGGCATCCACAACACATCGGTGGTTCAACTTCAGATGTAAAACAAAACTTTCCATGAACAGCACATCAATCCGCCAGCTAAGAATATCATACAGGCGAGCATGCTAATCTGTAAAGATCCTGCAATTATTTGCCAACCCAAATAAAATCAATATCATGTGACATACTTATTGCGCAGAGCAATAACTCGAGTAAAGAACTCACAACCCAACAAACATTTCAGAAATCAAGTAATGCAAAAAGAGACAACAAACTTATGCTCCATCAGTCCATGTAAATGACTGCCTCCAAACCTCAAGAAGTCTGCAATTTGATTGAAATATAGACATTTATCGTCCCCAAGGAGATTAAGAACCATAACCAGATGAGCAAAGGCTAATTAATTAATAAAATTCTGGAAAGCCCCTTCCTAGACAGGTCACAGCAGAGCATGAAACCAAAATTTTGTAAGAGCGGAACAAACTTCCTGTTCCAAACAACCAACATAAACTTTGCCAGGTGGTAGATAGTGCTATAATCTTGCACTTAAAATCTCCCCAAACTGACCAATACAACCAACAGATAACTTGTAGAACTCATGGCATCAATCACATTGTGACAAAAGGGCAATTGATAAACTTACCCTTCACTGATCAAATGCAGTGCCAAGTTGACCAAAACTGATTTTGAAAGGCCTAATTTGTCAAGAATGGATGTAAGAGGAACATATGGATGCTGAACATTAAGCTCAAAGTCCAAAGTTGTCAATATCAATTGCTCAGCCTCAATCACCCGTTCTCGATACAGCTCAAACCAACCCTATTTCAAAAGATGAGCGATGTTAGGACAGTATGTTAAACACAGTTAAGAATTCCAAGTCCATTCATAGTTAATACACGGCATGACAACCTTTTTGTAAACCCAAATGCATGCGCAATACTAATTATTTTTGTTTCCCTATCCTGTATTACATTAGTAGCAATGAGTCAACGAAACACAAAGCCCGTTCGATTTACTGGAGAAGAGTAACTGATTGGACTATATCCAAGTGGATCACACATCCGGTATTTGCTTAAAACTTTTACAGTCCGGATCAAATGTCCATTGGATATATCTCACAAGGTGTGAGATATATAATACCATGGGGTTCCCATCACTGTTAGTCCCATGACACTGCATATCATATGAGATTACATATCCCTTCATTATTAGTCCCGACTCCAGTCAATTTAAATAAAGATGGCAATTCTCACAAAATGAAGCCTTGTGTGTAAATACGATGGTAGAGTCTTGGGTCTATAAATAGGTGGGTTGGTCTTTCATTTGTTAGCTTTTGATTATTAAGAATATTGAATTATAATGATTCAGACATAGTTTCTCTGTCTACCCTTTGGGGTTTATCCCCTTGAATGGGTGAATGGGATTTTGCTTATCTCTTTTGAATCTTTGATATATATGATTGCATCAGATGTGAAAATACTTACAACAGGGAACAGATAGGAGAGGAAAGTGAGATCCTGCTTGTGGGTAATTTCACATGATGCTCTCAACACATCATTCAAAGGGCGTGGTGTCTCCTCAGACTTTGCAGCCAGAAAAAGAGTAGCCGTGGCAATCAACTGCAAGAGAAGCGATCAACAAAAACAAACTTTGCATTGAACATGTGAGGAACAAAATTAACTTAATCATCTAAATAAAGCAAATATCAATAATATAATAGGATAGGATTGAAGTAAATAGCACCTTTCTGCCAAAACCAACTAGCTGTTTTCCACATCATCCATAACCACTTACATTTACTAGATTGATTTTAGATTATCATAAAAATGATCGTGGTTTTTCGATTAACTGTATATTTTTCGAAAGACTAGCTAAATCGCTCACATCCGCAAGAAAGAAAAATATATAATTGGACACAGTTGGCATTACTTTTGTATTTCTTTTCGCGGACTTCTTATCCTCCACCTTTTTCGTCATTTTTAACAACATATCATTTTATTGTTGCAGAATCAAAAATTCAAAAATATTTGTAAAAAGAACATTAAATTAATATGCAAATTCTCACTAGCATCCAACAGATTGCAATCTTTTGCATAACGCACAAGAGATGAGAAACTCACATATCTATCGTGGCAAGCATGGGACCTTCGAACAAAAAAACGGTGGCACAAAACCATTGCAGTGCCTACAGTGGTTTGCGGCCTGTAAACAAGTACAGAAACGAAAATTTCATAAGCGCCTGAAAGCTTAATACACATAAATTATCCTGTTTAGCTAGAAAAAGAGCTTACAAATCCATTCGCGATCCAAGATTCTGGAGGAAGGCACAATATGAGTACCGCAAGTACGTTTCATGCAGAACATCAATACCATCTTTCCTCGATGGAGAGCATCTCTCGATATCATCCCTCGATAAGAAAATCACTTCATCAACCTCAAACTCTGAGCGATCACGTTTACCAGCAGTAGAAGTGTAGGCATTGGCATCTGGCCTTGACGGAGCAGGGAGGACAAAATTGATGTCATGTGTCGAAATGCCATTATTATATGCTTTCGGCCGATAGTCTTCCCTACTGTTTTCCCAAGTGGAAGAAGAAAATTTTCTCCTTTTCAAAGATGGCACAGCGTCCGGGTTAACATAACGAGGAGGATAGTTATACTCCTTAAGCTGTCTTGAGTAGTCATGGAAACTGTTGTCTTTCCTTAACCAGTTTCCGTCGCTATTATACCCGCTAAAATTCTCAGTAGAGCTGACGGTGGAATGGTTTCCATTGACAGAAAACCTACAACCACCAAGATAAGGGCCACCTTGTGAACGGTAAGTCCGCCCGCGGGACATGGTTCCTGTTTCATAATTCATTAACCCAAAGAATAACCAAAGCAACCAAAGTTAGAAAGCACGGATTAGTACAGATGTCTTTCCATTAACACAGAGAAAGTTTCGGCACGGGGTATTTTAGTGAATACGTTGGATTCGTTTCGACTTTAAACCCAAAAGCTATGGTTTTCTATTGTTACCCTTGGCCAATCCACCCAAAAACTGAAGACCGCCCCACTACAATCCAAAGCTGCACCCCCATTCCACTCTACTCCAACTTCAGAACACCCAATTCAATCTCGCTCACTTTTAATTCATCACTGGAAAGAAGAGCCGGAAAACAAACTTAATTTGTCTTGATCAGCAAATTCAAACAGATAGAAGCCAAAGTGAGCGTAATATTTACATATCCAAGAAATATACTCATTTAAACTTCTCAAAACCACAAATCAATCAAGAATAAAAAGAATGTTGATCTTGTGCTTTGAGTTTTTGATATACTCCGTATGAAATATTTATCCTGCATAGCACAAAGAAAACCTCTTATGTAATTAGGAAAGGTAAAAGTTTCAGAACATATACCCTGAAAGCAAAATTTGTAGCCCCCATTGCCCGTTGGAAGAAACATAGAACCAATATGCGCAATGTCTTGGTCTAGCTACATATGATTTACAAAACTACCAGATATATACCTAAAAACAAAGTCCTCCCTAGATTCAGGGGCAGAAGGGTGCCGATTGAACGGCAAATTCTCTGGAAAACCAACACAAGCACAAACTAATGAACCCTTTTTATATTCGGCCATTCGGGTTATACCATACAAAGAGAAAACGTATTCAGAAAATGTATAAAGAATATTGTGGATTAGTTATAGCCTCATTGGCCTATTACACTAAAACCAAGAAGAAAAAAAAAAGCCAAAATGCCTTTTATTTGCAACAATTCTACGGGCACATCATCCCGATGGAAAATTCTGTAGGAGTTGTAAACTGTTTTCCTATTGGTACGAATACTGCTATGTGTACCTATGCAATGTACCATGTACATATGGGTTTTGTGGGGCCCATCTCGGGTCCCATAGATGATTCGAACCGCCTATTATTTTTAAAACATTTTTTTTTGTAGAGCCCTGTAACTCAACCCGATATTGGTAAGGATTTTTTCTGAATTTGTAAGCGCTGATCAGTTAAGTAGTTTCTCCCCCACAAATACAGAAAAAAATCTTTACCCATGTTGGGTTGAGCTGATTTTTTACGGGGCTCTATAAAAAAAATGTTTTAAAAATAATGAGTGGTTCGAATCATCCTTGTGAGACCCGAGGTAGGCCCCAAAAAACTCATATGTACATGGATGTACAAGCTTATATATACCCATGGCTTTTTTCCTACTTAAATAAAGCAATTTGGGATCCCAATTCGAGGTTTTTCTGGACCTATTACACAAAATATGCGATTTTGGCGTCGGACATGCTATTCATAATCATAAGTAAAAGTAATCATCTCTCATCAAATTCAATCGGGGCAAAAAATAAAAGTTACAGAAAAACCTGAGCAGAAAAAAGAAACAACCAAACAGATCGCAAGTTCTAGACGGACACCAGATAAATACATAGGTTTGTATAAACAAACAAAATCAAACACACAGGTTTGTATAAATGAAAATAGGATTACCTAAATTCGAATTCAAATTAGATCTGGTGAATCCGTATTCGATCGTCGAGAAAGGAGTCCGTGACGTGCAACGAGTTGGCAATACGTTAGAGATGGATCGGAAAAATTAGGTCAAGATTTTGCTGGAGATTTTGGTGTTTGGTGAGGAGGACGAACTGTTTTTCAACAGACAAAAAAGCACAAGGCTATTTCGGTGAAGAAAAGAAAACGTAGATGAGAGAGAGAGAGAGAAAAGGAAGGAAGGAATAAATAAATACGTACAAGGAGCAATTTCCACTTTCGGCCCCTGAACTATGTAAAATGTGTTCCTATCATCCTCAACTTTTAAAGCAACCTGTTTTATCTCCAAACCATTGAGATGCTTGCAATTGAACCCAATAAATACAGTTTGCTATATAACTAAGTTACTAACCGTTTTCTGATGTACGTGTGATTGTGTTGCCAATATGGAGAGAAACAAACGAATTTTCACTGGGTGATTACGGAATGAAAATCTGTCCTGTTTGATTTGGATTTTGAGGGAGGTTTTTTAAGGTAATGAGTTAAAAAAAATTAGATAAAATTTATTGGAGATCACGCCCAGAGATTTTTGGACCCCATAACAAAGAAGGTCTTGATCTCTACCTAAAATAGTCAATGAAGAAAGAGAAAGAGAAAGATAGATATGAGAAAATAAAAAACCAAAAGCACGTGTATTAAAGCATGGAGATTGTGTTGTTCCCTTCTTTTTTTATCTTTTTTTTTTTATCCATTCTTTTTTTTGTTCAACCATCAAAATCTTAAACCAAAATTTTTCAATTGTCAGCTTAAGAAGCTTAGATCATGGATTTTCACAATGCCAACTAGCATTATTTGACTTAGTTTTCATCACATTTTGAAAAATGGAAAGGGAGTATCATAGAAACTAGAAAACTCAAAAAAATGGAAGGAAAGCTGAATCGATGTGAAAATTTGGTTTTGCCTTCCATTTTTACAGTACAAGCCTGCATGTGAACTTGTGAAGGAACCCATCTATTTTGAGAGCAAATATTATGTATCGGTCTTGATCACAAATATTATGAGTTTAGAGATGAAATACTCCAGAATGGTATAAAAGTTTAAGGACGAAATAAACACATTTCAAATAATTGAGGGGTAGAAAGAGAAAATAACCCCGGATAAAAGACGTGTAGTCGCATGCGTGGCACAGGTAGATGGGCCTGGACTTACTGGCCCATGGGCTTTAAACTCACGTGTTGGGTGAAGTAGTACAGAGAATCCCGTTCTGCCAAGGTTATTAATTTTTACGTACATATTTTTCATTTTACGAAACAGTTATCTCTATTATAAAATAGAAGGGTATGGGGACAAGTTGTTAGAACGGCTTAGATTCATTTGATCCAAAGGTTGTAGTGCATCCTCCCATTTTCCGGTAAAGTGTCCATGATTTTCACCTAAATCACACAACTGTCATCCCCTTCCAATAGAGATGCGTAGTGCCGTAGGCACGGATTAACACTAGTTCTCTTATAATACACCATCTTTAATTTAAAAAATAAATATTTATTTTAGTTAACAGAACGAGAGATTCTATATGGAGTAATTCTCAAAACAAAAATTACCTCGGAAGTCCAAAAACAAAAAAAAACTTTAAAAACAGTTATTTTCTCATTACAAAAATTTGATACTCATTCTGGGATTGTAATTTGGCAAGTGGAATAGAAAATCGCCCCAACTTAATACATAAAAGTATAATTTATATAGAAAAGCAATGGAGGGGGTCCGACTAGATCGGAGCTGCTTCACGTTGGAAGGTATTTGGGTCACTATCGAGATTCAAAAGATAATTTCATTACAAGTTTCATTTTCTTTCGCATTTAAAATTTTGAATGACTTCCTCGCACATACGGCATTTTACTTTGTTTCCGTTCTTTAGCCGGACAAGAAAGGTATGAAAATGCCATCAATCACTATCTCTTATGCTTTATTATATTCAAATACTGGAGTACTAATCTTTTTCTTTCCTCACTTTTAAGAAATTGTATATACTTAAATAATTTCTTTACACACCAACCAATCCAAAGGCGTCAGTCAAAAGGTTCCAAATCTAACCGTCCAACAAGAAAGAGCGAAAGCATTGGAGTAAGGGCTTAGGTTTCGTTCCAGAAATTTTTTTAAAAAATAAATAGTTTATTTTATATTTTTAAACTCAAAAATAATGTAAATGAAAAATAATTTTTTAATTTTTTTTTGCACCGTATAAAAGAACTAGATGGGATCTATTAAATAAGATCTATATTAGTAGAAAAATTATTTGCATAAACACATAATTTTTGAGTTTGAAATTACCTATTTAAAGAATAAATACTTATTTCCCTTTTGGAAACGGGGCCTTAGCACCATTACCCCATCCAAAAATAATCCTTAAATAAATGTCTAATACGCAAATCTAAACCTTTAAAAGATTCATTTTTTCGTAAAAAAGTAATTTTCTTTTTCACAAATCAATAGCTTCTGTTAAGTTGTATTTTTTTTTTTTAAAAAAAAAAAATTAACGAAAAATGCTTCTTTTAAAGACTTAGGTCTGCGCGCCAAATATTTATTTAGGGACGGAGAAGGTATGTTCAAGAGGACTCTATATCATGTCACGTATCTGTAACTCTAGGTGGCGTGCTGACCACCAATGTTGCGTACGTACACTACTACCGACCACTCCTTTATTACATATGTGTCGACTGCATATATTTAATCATAGGGAGATGTTAGGGGCATATCAATTTGTCACACTTCAACCACACCCATTTTCACATTCATGTGGGTCTGTAGCATTTATTGTGAAATTTTCATATATGCATGTGAGAGATATGTGACTAGAATGTGACACATTAATGTGTCCTTAGCATTTTCTTTACGCGTAGAATAGACCTCACACAAATGTGATAAAGAAGTGTCATAAAGTAGCCAGTAGGCGTGTCTATTGCATCATTATCTAGCCTTAAATTTGCTCAATCAATTTATATCGTTGTTTACAGAGGTAAATCTCAAGTGTTTTCAATAAATCTAGATACACTATTCTAAACCACTACACCATCCATTACATTTTTTATGGAATTTATTTTGGGTCCCACAAAAAATACAGAAAAATATCCATAAATTTTAAAATAATATTTTAGGGGGTCCGGCAAAAAATCAGTTCTAACGGATATCGGTAAGTATTATTTCTAAATTTGTAAGAGAGAAAATACTCAACTGTGCAGTTTCAGACATGCGAACCCAGAAATAATATTTACCGATATCCGTTAGAACTGATTTTTTACAGGTCTTCATAAAAACATTATTTTAAATTTTTTGGATATTTTTTTGAATTTTTGTGAAATTTTGAGTGGGCTCCACAAAAAATGTAATGGATGGTATAATGGTTGAGTGTACTGTATGTAGCATCTCTCTAAAGTGTTTTAGACGATTCAGATTCTAATAAAATTTTCCTGATCTTTCTTGAAAAAATTTCATTTGAATCTGAACCATTCAAAATTGAAACGAACGATCGAGATCACGCGATTCGGTGAACTTTATGGCAGCCATGTGAGTCTCTCTCATCCTTTTCCGTGAATTAAAAAAAAATGTGAGTCTCTCTCTTTCTACTCTCAGTCCCTGGGACATAGAACCACTAGTCAACATTTGTCTCAGTTTTTGTGCAAACCATTCAATCCACCGATCATTCAACCCCCAGACCACCGTATTGCAAAGGCCCATGGACTCCGCCGCCACCACCACCCGTGAAATCGCCCACGACTTCTCCCCCTTCTTCCTCATCTACAAAGACAACACCGTCGAGCCCCTCACCGCCCCACCACCCCACGCGCCGCCGTCTCCCTCCGACCCCACCACCGCCTCCAAAGACATCGCCATCTCCTCCTCCACCGCCGCTCGAATCTACCTCCCAAAACCCACCACCACTACCCAGAAACTCCCTATCTTAGTATACTTCCACGGGGGCGGCTTCTGCGCCGGCTCCGCCTTCTCCGCCGACACCCACCGTTTCATCACCACCTTATCTTCTCAGTCCAACTCCATTGCCGTCTCAATCGAATACCGCCTCGCTCCCAAACACTTCCTCCCCGCCGCCTACGAAGACTGCTGGTCAGCCCTCCAATTGGTCGCCTCTCACGCGGCTGCCGCCAGCGTCAAGTATTGGTTTAATCTCGTAGCCTAATAGTAAATGTTTTGAAGCTCGTTTTTTCGTTCAATTCTTCTGAACCAACATAGTATTTTGTTAAATCCCGGAGTCATGACAAAAAAACACTAATGCATTGTCTATGAATCCAGTAGTGGATTTGTTTGTAGAGAGACTTATCCGCCGTGAATAACTTATTCACTTTTCTGTCTAATTTTATCCGTCCGTTCCGGCAATCAACGGTTGAGATACGTTTTTAAACTATCATCGATAATAAATTCGTAGTATTTTTTACCGTTAATAGTTTGTTTTTAATTTGAATCATCTAAAACATTTTTGAATAGCCAAAATTGATCTCCGTAAACTTTATTTAGGGGAGGCACCATTAAAAAGTTTTTCTCTTTGTTTGCATCTTTTGTTGGATTTTTTTCATGGCTCGATAGTGAATTTGATAAGCCGATGTTTTTTTTTTCTTTTCTAGAATACGGTTAATTAACATATTAAATAATCTATCACGATAAGTTGGATATGATTTTGCAGTACCTCAAAGCGGCATGAGCCTGAACCGTGGCTCTCCGATCACGGCGATTTCACCCGAGTTTTCATCGCAGGCGATAGTGCCGGCGGGAACATCGCTCACAACATTGCCATAAAAGCCGGAAGGGAGAATCTACCCAATGAAGTGAGAATCTTGGGGGCAATTGCGTCACACGCTTATTTTTGGAACTCAAGTCCGATCGGGTCAGATCCGGTTTCAGGTCACGCGGAGCGGGTGGGTTCTCGGCTTTGGTGGTTTGTTTACCCATCTTGTCCGGGCGGGCTTGATGACCCGACGATTAACCCGTGGGGACCCGGTGCTCCGAGTTTGACGGGTCTCGGGTGTTCGAGGTTATTGGTATGTGTTGCTGAGAAAGATCCACTGAGGGAAAGGAATTTCAGGTATTATGAGGCAGTGAAGGAGAGTGGATGGAGAGGACAAGTGGAGTTGTATGAAGCTAAAGGAGAAGGTCATGTTTTTCACATAGCCGAGCCTGAATCTGACAGTACCGAGATTATGATCAAACGATGGGTATCATTCATTCGAAAATGAATCAAATTGATGGTAAAGTCAAAAGATTTGATCCGATTTTGAGCCAGGTTCTTGAACCCGGGAAGCAGTCCCTCCCTTTAAGGGAGAACAAGTTTGCTTCTCATTCCCTTTTAGGTTATCCTATATTCCTCATGCTGAATTGGTTATGCTTGTAAACTATCCAAGGAAAATGATTATATATGTGAATGCTCTGGTTTTTATAAAAATTGGTTAGGACTATGTTAGGAAAATGTGAGTTTTGCAACCTGTTCATTCCATTAGCGGCTGGAACTAATAAGTCGCATAATTTGTGGGCGCAAGTGTGAGCGTGAAAGTATATTTGAAAAGCATTCTAAAGTCTAAACTACTAAAATTCACGAGAGCGGATGACATTATAAAGATTTATGTAACTAAAGACGGGAATGAAACTTGTTCTTTCAAATGGGGTGGGAATGTAACACAAGCTCCAATTCCTACCTGCCATGGAAAATGGTTGGGTGTTTGTTGCCCTGCTGTCTTTTTGGGTTTTTTATTTTTTTGTTTTTGTTTTTGTTTTGTTTTATCAAAAATGAAAATTTTATCATAATTTCTTACTTTTTCGATTCATTTCATCGAGACGAAACAACAATCTACAAAAATTTAATACGAAATTAACAAATGCAAAAATAATTGAAGCCACTTTTTAGTTAGTGCTGGAGAATCTTCTACCCACAACTTCGATGAGCTTCGGAAGGGAACAAGCCTAGCTAATCCATTGACCATGAAATTGCAGAACGTGAGCTCAGCTTATTGACAAATTCATTCGAGTTCTATAAATGATAAACCGACAAGAAAAACAATAATGTTACTAAGCTCGTTAAATTTTCAATTCAAGCTTAAGCAATCTACTACCAATCTCAATTAAAGTTCACAAACACACGAATTTCGAGACATGTCATTCTCCTTGTATAGATCAAACAACTTGCACAAAGACAATAAGTTATAGACGGGATTTTTTCGGAAAACCCATCCTTATTAGAACTGTGTGACTGGTGTGAGTGAAAGAGGTTGCGGGAGTAGTTCAACGCTTAAAAAGGGTTTCAACACTGTCAAAGTCCAACGCTTCTTATCATTTAACTTTTCAACAAAATTATCTTATTTTTCCTTGCACATTTATATTTTCAAGTACCCCGTACTTTCCATTTTTCGTCCTTTTTTTATATTACTTGTTTATCTACCCACTTCGTTAAGTCGTTTTAATGGTGTGAACTAATTTATTTTTGTTCTCTTCTCTCTCACACGGTTGAAAAATATTGAAATGCAGTTAGTTGTGGCAAGCCATGATCCATATATATTGTGATTTTTCCATTTTAGATCATGCACATTCATCCTTGTTAGAAGTTAGATAAATGCATTCAGTCCTACAATCATTGGACGCAACAAATCCTAGCACGTCAACTCTTTTATTAATGCCTTAGAGATTTTTCACTCACGCCTACGTGGCGCAAAGGGAGGAATCAGTCACACTAAATATACCTTTAACACCATCCGCCCGTAGTGGAATCTTTAGTTTCGATCATAGCATAGGTGCGGTGGAGCACCTTATAGATAAGAGATGAGAACAAAGAATACTCCTAACGAAGGTGACGGGCCATATCCCAGCCTCTGTAAGTAAAGCCTCTGTAAGTAAATTTTGGAACAGATCCTCTCCAGTCCCTTTTAAGGATTGGACGGTCCTCTCTCCTAGTTGATTACGGGCCATTCTTGGGTCTGTTTTGATGATTGAAACCGCCGACATTTTAGAACTCATGTTAATCCGATATCATTTCTTATAATTTCGAGACACATTTATCTAGCCAAAAATGATAAACAATTGATTCTTGCTAACCCCAACTTATAACTAGTAAACAATTCTTGCAAAGCAACAAAAATGACACAGGAGTAATATGAAATTAATAGTAAACGACTAATCCAAATAGAAGATTTGACGTAATGTAGAAATTACAACCGCTGAAATGAATGAATAGAAACATGAAAGCAAGTGGAGTGGTAGAGACACTATGTACTATCATGCAATAGAGGTTTAAACATCACTAATTATAATTGGCAACACTGACTTTCGTTGAGCAAAAGAAAAAAAAATGGAAGGTTCGAATGTTTTAGAATGGCCTAGAATTTTTTAGAATGTTCTAGATTTTTCTGGAAGGGTTCCGAATAATTCTAAGGGGTTCCGGAATATTTTATGAGATTGTAAAAGATTGATTTCATTATATGGTAGGCTTATGTGGAGAGTTTTAGAATAATGTGGAATTATAAAGAAGAAAATATTTTCTTTAGGAGAATCTTAGAAACAGAATGTGAGCTATTTGATGAAATGATCATAGCCATCTATTGAGGAGGTATATGGCTATAAAAGGGTGCATATGGGAGCACACTAAGTATAGTCGGAATCAGAATCCAAATACGATGAAAGGGCAATATACTCAACATACCAGCTTTTGAATCGCCCAAAAACCTTCCCATCTCCAGCTTCTCAATCAAAACAAACTTGAAATCTTTTCCATTTTAGATCATGCACATTCGTCCTTGTTAGAAGTTAGATAAATGCATTCAGTCCTACAATCATTGGACGCGACAAATCCTAGCACTCCAATTCTTTCATTAATGCCGTAGAGATTTTTCGCTCACGTCTATGTGGTGCAAATGGAGGAATCAGTCCCACTAAATATACCTTTAACACCATCCACCTGTAGTGGGATTTTTAGTTTCAATCCTGGCATAGGAGTGGTGGAGCACCTTATAGATAAAGAGTGGATTATAAGTGGACAAATTTGATAGCGTTAAAAAATATGAATTGATGATACCACATTTAATTTCAACTAATAAGAGGAGGTTACTTTTGAAGAGTGCGAAGAAAATTGCACTCACTTATCCATCTCCGTCTCTCTCTCTCTCTCTCATCATCTGGAGAAACTTTTTGGTACAACGGGTATATAATCCACTTGGTATCCCTCCTTCACAAAAAATCTGACACGTGGAAGAAAAAATCTAAAACAAAATTTGAGGGCTTCAATTGTAATTCCCGCACAAACTACTCCTCCTCTCGTACAAAGGCTTGCTTATCTTTAACTTAATAATTATTTTTATTTTGTATATTTTGTTCGTCTTTTTAAAATTTTTGTTAGATTCACATGATATTTTTGAATTAATCCATCTAGACGAGACGAATCTAAGAAGTACAAAATTATGACAAAAAAAAATCAATAAAGACAAAAAGTATCAAACAACTATCTTTTAGAGCTTAAGTGTCGTTTTATTTGAAATTTTCCATCGGTCCATATTTTTATATTTTACCGATTTGTCTCATTAAGATGAACGATTAACCGTAAAAATTACGGCAAAAAACTAAACGAAAAGTTGCGAAATGTAAAAACTATCGAAATAAGTTTCAAACAAATACTCCCTCTATTCCATATTGAGTGTCCATGTTAGTACTAGTTCGAACATTTTAATAAATTTTTTATATCTTTCAATTTATAATGCTAAAAATACCCATATATATGGATTGAAAGATATAAAAATGAAAAATACCCAATCTATAAAAATATGGACCAATGAAAAGATTTAAATAAAACGACACTTAAGTTCTAAAAGACAATTGTTTGATGTTTTTTTCATCTTTAGTGATTTTTTTTTGCTTTTTTTTATAATTTTATACTTTTTAGACGCCTCTCGTCTAGAAGGATAATTGATCTAAAAAATATCACAGAAATCTAACAAAAATTCAGAAAAGAAGAACAAAACATGTAAAACGAAAAAATTAAAAAGAGAACCTAGTCTTTGTAGTTTGTACCGGAAGAGGAATAACTTGTGCGGAAATTACAGTTGAAGTCCTCAGATTTTGTTTGCCAGTTTTGTTGTGAAGGGGGATACCATGATTGTTATACGCCTGTTATACCAAAAAGTTTCTCCATCATTTGTGCGTCTTCCCCAAAATCAAACGCCTCTCCCCGTTTCTCTCTCTCGCTGAGCTTCAAATCATTTTATGGCGATCAGGGTTCTAACCAGACCCACGTCACGTCGCGTTATCACGTCCACCTGCAAACCACCGCCTTCGCTTGCGAGCCCTAAACTCCAATACTTCTCTTCAATTCACAGCGTTTTTCAAAGGTACGGATTTCCCATCTCTCAAATCCCCAATATCCTCTCAAAGAATCAATTTTTACTCAACTCCAATGCCTCTGACATCGAAAAGTCCTTTAAAATCCTGACATCATTCAAGCCGTCTCAGGAACTTCTTGTCTCTGTTGTATCCAGTTGTCCCAGTGTTTTAGAACTTGAATTTCTCAAGGATTGGGAAATGGGTATTTCGAATGTCAGCTCATCCATGGTTTTGAATGTTCTAGACGTTTCGAGAAAGTTCAGTTTAGGACCGGAGACTCTGTCTAGGTGTATTCAGCGTTTGAAGGGTTTAGGGTTTAGTGATGGTACCGTTACTAGGGTATTAGAGGGGTTTCCAATGGTAATTGTGATGGATGAGAATGGACTTGGGGAGAGAATTGAGTTTTGGGTGGGAATTGGATTCGATACGAAGCAAATTGATCGGATTTTTAATTTGTTTCCTGGTATTTTAGTATTTGGGGTGGGAAATAAGTTGAAGCCGTTGTTTAAGGAATTTGAGGAATTGGGTTTTACTCTTGATGCGACTAGGAGAGAAGTTGTTAGGGACCCGAGTGTACTTCGGTTGGAATTAGGGGAGCTTTCTCGGTGTTTGGAGCTGCTGGGGAGTTTGAAGTGCCGGGTACCTATCAAAGAGAAAATCTATAGTGAAGGAGCTTTTAGGGCAGGAATTGAGGTGAAACGGAGGGTCGATTGCTTATGCAGATATGGGTTGATACGTAGGGATGCTTTTAAGGTTTTGTGGAAAGAGCCACGGGCAATAACGTATGAGATAAAGGACATTGAGAAGAAAATTGAGTTTTTAATTCATCGGATGAAATTTGATGTTCTTTGTCTGGTTGATGTTCCTGAGTATCTTGGTGTGAATTTTGAGAAACAGATTGTTCCTCGGTATAATGTGATTGAATACCTTAGATCAAAAGGTGGGCTTGCCAATGATGTGGGATTGAAGGGTTTGATCAAACTCAGTAGGTTGAGATTTCACAATCTGTATGTCAAGCCATATCCCGAGTGTGAAATAATGTTTGGCAGGTTTGTAGGAGATGTTGAAGTTAATAACCAGCATCCAGTTGGAATGTGGAAACTTTTCAAACCAAAAAAGTATCCAGAGTCCTCCAAAGAAGATCTTGAGAACATTTAAGTCTTTCATGGAGCCGTTTGCTTCGACGGCGATTATTTGAAATAAATGGAGGTTAGATACTTCCTGGGATCAAATATACTCGGTGACGGACTTCAAAATAGCACTTTTGAGGAAGACAGTAAATAGGGAAAAGGAACAGAAATGAAGATTGGTTGTGTCTGGGATAAGGGATTCTTTCTAGAGAAGTCTGCACTTTAAAAGAATGTGGAAATTACTCTGTTCATAAGAACGTCTACCAGTATTTGATACCCTCTCTCTTGGAAGTTTTATACTGAAATCTGTGTTGTATGGCTAAGTCGTGCAGTGCCCTCCTGGCCTTAGTCTCTTGAGTTGTTATAATGAAGTTAAACTTGATTCAAGGTTGTCCACGAATTTGGTAATTGCCAGCAGCACAAAAGGTATTTTTTCCCCAATGGCATGTGAATGACGAATTGTAATAGTGCTGGTTGATAAAATCCTACGATACAGGATACATATCCTATGATTCGTTTTGTCTCTTTTAAAAAAACTATACGTAGCTCACCCTGTATCCTTTTGTTATAAAAATCACACGATACGATGGCGTATCCTTTGATACATTCACGTATCTGGATTTGGTTAGTATCCTACAATTACTTATTGAGCAAAAGTTATACCATATTTTAAGAAGCGGAACTCCAAGTGCGCTCTAAATCCTTTGATCTATTTGTGGTGACATTGAAACCATTCAAAGAAAACCAAAAGGTCCAAAACTCAATCCATTAGAGCTCGAATGGAAGAAAAACCGATTTTTGATCATGTTTTGTATGAATCGGATAATTTTCATCCAGAAAACTTATATTTTGTATAGAGAACACTTATTTCCCATCCGTACAACAAATTTTTTGTTGTAATTATTCATAACTTTTGTTAATGTATTTTATGATACACAATACATATCCCGATACGATTTATAAAATAAAATAAAAATGATACAAAATATATATCGCGATTTAAAAAACATTGATACTAGTATCTTATTATATTTCTTGTTCATCTAGTTTCGTTTGAGTGAAGTACTTGGAACTTTGTTGCATAATTGATTTTGTAGTTTTTGTAGCACATTCTTTGTTTCTTTAATTCATGCATGTCTCATAAATGTTTTGACTTTGGTATAATGTATGCTAGGAAGCATGAACACGAATATGGCTCCAATGCAATACGGGTATGGTGATACCCTTAAATCTAAAACTAGGACATTGGTATCTCGGGACACATCAATAATGGTATGTACCATCTAGTCTGACCTTTTATTTGAATATAGCTATAACAATCCGTGTATTCTTTCCTACTAGTTTGGGTACGTGGCTTACAATGTCCAAATAGTATCCGAAACTTCTGGAAGCCAATAAAAACATTTTTCAAAATATGGATGTTACGAAGTACCCCAAATCCAATATGTTAAAGTATCCAAGGAGCATCAGTATCATATTTGGATACGACTCTCTTCTAGAAGTATCATTACTTTATAGGTTGTATATGATCTATGCCCTTTGGGTTCAATTCAATTCCTCGCTTGTCGTTATCTTTAGTCCTGTACATTCATG
Source organism: Rhododendron kiyosumense (assembly GCA_019656275.1). Lineage (NCBI taxonomy): Eukaryota > Viridiplantae > Streptophyta > Magnoliopsida > Ericales > Ericaceae > Rhododendron > Rhododendron kiyosumense. The sequence goes on along the minus strand of BPLS01000175.1, from coordinate 271,751 downwards.
TAGCTTGAGGACAACTAGATTAAAAGTATCTTGAAAGTTTCCCACACGAGTTGAAAGCTTGCACAAAGCACTGGTCTGGTTGTTGCATAGAATAGAAAGAATTTTAGTTTAGAACTTCTCTTGGTTTATTTGTTTATGTATCTCATGAACATTCATCAATTCCATTAATGTAATTTATATACAGTGTGATTGTAGAATGGCCCCATTACCCTCTGATATTGAAATAAGTAGAATGTTATGTCACAATTAATGTTTCTTCCCTGTGATTTACTTATTTTTTCTACGCCAATGTCATGAAACTGAGTCCACTACTAGTTCTAACTACAAACTGAAGTTACTGGTGAGACATGGGTTGCTGAGAAGTGCTTGCGAAGTTCAATTGCTGTTCTTTCAGTGCTTTGCATGGTGCAGGATTGCTGGTCAATGAAGTTCACTTGGTGATACGGCGAGGAGGGCACTTGGTGGCGCAATCTTCCTAGGAACGGATAGCATTCTCTCGATAACGGAAAACGATGTATCCACCAACCTCTGTATGCTCCTTTTCTTTCTACATTTGTCAGATAGGGGACACACAATTTCAGAGTAGAAAACTACGGTAGGAGGCTATACTCGTATCCCCTAGGCATTCTCATTTTACGTTGAGGAATCCAACTTCCATTGTGAGCCAAAATATCGGCTGGTTTGATGGCTGGTTCAACTATGATCTAGCGTGGTTGGTTGCCAGAGGTTTGGTATCACTTAAGGTTTTTAATTTTTCCATGATAAGAATTCACACTTAATTTTCATTGTTGGAGGTACACAACAGCCTGAAGTTGGTGTGGATCAACACGTGAACAGTTTATATGCAGGGGTGTGTTAGAAAAAGGAATAAACTAACAAAGTGAATCACGAATATGTGTTCTGCTCATTCTTTATTTGTCGGAACCAGACCAGGCTGTAACAAGCTAGTGATGGTGTGCCACACACTTACCGTGAAACATGAATTTTATGTGTTCCAACCAATTTTTGTGGTTGTTGCAGGACTCTGGTAATATGTTCTACTTTACTAGTCTCTGATTGCATTTTTATATTTTCATTAATCTTAAAATTGGTTTCTTGTTGCATTTTGAAGAAACTGAATGACAGTGTAAAGGCCAAAGCGACTATTAGCGAGAATATGAAGCCTTCTAGCATGGCGCTTCACGCATAGCCATGTTGCATTTTGAAGAGACTGAATGATATTGTAAAGGCCATAGCGACTATTAGCGAGAATATGAAGCCTTCTAGCTTGGCGCTTCATGCATAGACGTGTTTATTTCATGATCCTTTATTAAATAAAAACTCGAGAGATTGGATGAATGCTCAGTCATTTTGAGAATTTATAGGACCTTTGTGCCACCGTGTTGAAGTATGAATATAGTTTCGTCATAGTTTATTCTATCACTGTCAAACATCACCGGGTGCGGATTAAAAAAAAAAACATCACAGGGTAGTTGGAGAAGCGATACTTGATTTGAGGTGATGAGAAGAAAGACTGCATAAGATGCATGATAGGGGGACAGATGAAAAGTATTGGCCGCATTGGCCGAACTTTTTAGAAGCTTCTTGGCATGGGTTTTTAGTTTTTTTTTTTGTTATATTATTTTTACCAGATCGAGGTATAATTCTTTTAAGGATTATATTAAGAATCTGACGGAGTACCACTTTAGGGATTTGGTTCATCAGCTCTGGAATTGAGAAGGATCTTCTTTGATTTGTTTTAACCAGATACTGACTATTTTGAAATTGGTTCTCCGCAAATTCTATTCCCATCTTCAGATACTAGTTTATTTCATCTGTTTTGAGTTTTGACGTTGCCTGAGATATTAGCTACAAGTATTTTTTTTGTATTCATGTTTTTGAAGTCGACTTATCTTTTTATAATTTTGCTCTTGAAAAGCATTATGATGTCCATTTTTTTACGTTTGCCTCTGGGCCCCAAAGTTCAGGGCTGGGGCCGGCACTGATGTGACCCAATATATTTTTAATTTTTTTGACAAGTATGTGACCAATATATTTTTAATTTTTTTGACAAGTGATTCTAAGTTGTGAAGTAAAATATATATTTTTGTCTTTTTTTTATATCTCTTGATAATCCCGTTTTGACTAAGGATATACCCGTTCGATCGGATTCTAACAAATATTTCGGTAAGTTGTAAAAAACGTCTTCTTTATTAAATTAGAAGACAAGAACAAAAGAAGCAGAAAAGAACAAAGAAAGTAGTTATGATGTACATACATTATGTTGAACTTAGAACAAAAGAAGCAGAAAAGAACAAAGAAAGGAGTGATGATGTACATACATTATGTTGAACTTAGAGAGAGAGAGAGAGAGAGAGAGAGGAGTTAAGATAAAAAGCAAAATTGATTTTGGTAGTTACTTGCAAGCACAGATGAAATCTTTGTGTCCAGAAGAGGAAATCCTGATAAAATAGTGTTCCAGTAAAAGTTTTTTTTTTTTCAATTTTCAAACTCAAATATAATGAAAATAAAAGATAATTTTATGATTTTTTTTACACTGTATAAAAGATCTCAATGAGATCTATCAAACAAGATTTATATTAGTAAAAAAATTGTTTGCGTAAATACATAATTTTTGAGCTTAAAATTATCTTTTTCTTCTAAAAAGAACTTTTTTAAGAAACCAGAACGCCCGTCAGTCATTCATACGCACAATACCCATCATAGGCTCATAGCACAGCATAGCATAGCATAGCACAGAGTCACACCTACGTTAGCGTCCAATGACAATCAAATGTTTTTCTCATTTACATGAGTTTGAACAATAGTATTGAACCCGTTTATGGGCACCAAGGATTAGGGCTGTACGCCTTAGGGCTTTGAGACCCATCTTGGGTTCTTGAAAGATGATCTGAATTATTTTTCGCTTGACCAAAAAAAGGAAAGATGATTTGAATCGCTCATTTTTTTAAAAATATGTTATTTAAGGCCCTTGAAAAATTTCAGCTACACAAAACTGAATAAAGTTACACAAGCATCAGATGACAAAGTTTTGAGTACATTCATAAAAGAAAATAGAGTGCAAAGTTATTTCTTTTTGTACTAATGAATTAATATTATGACCAACATCTAGTATATAAAATTGCAGACAAAGTCCAAACAACATGGTATCAACGTACATGCTATATACATCAATTAAAATATGGGTACACTATTTGTACGTACACCAAACTAGCATTTAACCCATTCAATGCACAGAACAACACAAAACGAACTTTGACATTTCTTTGTGTAGTGCACCGGATGCTAACATTGTGTCCGTTTAATATATGGGACAACAAAAAGGCATTGAGTATGATATTTTTTTGAGTCCTCTAGTGCATTGAACAGACACATTGCTAGCGTCAAGCAAACAGGTCAACGAATAAATTGTGAAAGTCAATTTTTGTGTTGCTTGGTGTATCGAATGGAGACAATACTAGTATTATAACTCTGTCTAAAAACAAGAAAAATAAAATTCATAAAAATTCACTAAAATTGGAAAAAATAAGTCAATAATCAAATGTCAGGTCAAAGATGTCAAATTTTTTTTTCATTTTTAGGGACCTTTTTTTCCAAAGTTGTCAAAAATAAAATCGTATTTTTCATTTTCCAAAAAGGGCCCCAGACTCCGAAGGTGAGAGATTATTCGGTGCTCTTAGAGCAACTCCAACCAAGCTCTATAATGTTCCAAATCTCTATATTAAGGGGACATTATGTAATTCATTCCATCTTTTCTTTAACTTTTAGAAGTGAGATGTCCAATTTTGAGACCCAAAAAGTAAATTTGTAGACCAAATATTTTAAAAGAACGATGGGTCTCTCAAAGATTCTCTCTCATGAAATACAAAAGTTGAAGAAAATACGAGATAAACTATAAAATTTTTCCTCAATTTAGAAATTACGATTATTATAGAGTTTGGTTGGAGTTGTTTTTAGAAGGCACAATTATGTGGTGATGAAAGCCATTTTCTCTCAACAAATAATGGTTTGTGGTAGAGAATGAGTGTGGTAGAGAATGATGCCTTGTTTGGATTCAAACTTGAAGAAAAAAAATTCCAACTCAAAAAAATTCAATTATCCATATTTTCAATTATTACTCTCATTTTTCTCTCATTTCTCCAATTATTATTTTCATTTCTATCTCTATCTTTTTTCACTCATTACTTCTATCTTCAATCATTACGCTATTTTCTTTCTCCACTCATTACCTAAAAATCAAACCCAAATTTTTTAAAAAACTTATCCAAACAAGGCATGAGTGTGGAGCATGCCGCAGTTGTACTGAAAGGGGAGTCAATAATATTTTCCCGAAAGACAATGAGCATGAGCTGCCAAACAGCCAAAAGTGTTGCGTTTGGTACGGTTACCTGCATACCTTTGAACAAAAATAAATAAACAATCATGCACGCCTTTGATCCGCACAAGCAACAGAAGCAAGAGACTAGAGAGAGAGAGAGAGACTATTCAAGGAAGGAAGGAAGGAAAGACTATTCAAGGAAAAGAAGGAAGGATCTCTCCAATCTCTCTCTCACAAAGAAGAATCATAAGAGAATATTTGGGTGCAAAGTCCAATAGCGATGGAGTAGTTTGAAAAGCATATTCTTCATTGATTACGACGTTGATAGTGTAGTAGTACTATTTGATTGTTGTTTATTTGGGATCCTAAAAGGAAGGGTCTGATTGAAACTTGTGGAAAGGAAGAGAAAATGAAAGAAAGTTTGCAAATTTTCTCTTCCCTTATTTAGTTGGAGAGGAAAAGAGAGAGAAAATGACAAAATAGAGTTCCAAGAATACTACTTCCTCCGTCCCCAATTAATTGTCCACCACGGGGAATCCAACTATTTAAATAGACAACATTATTACACCCTAAAAACATTTGTTTTCCAAAAATGCCCCTCAATTAAAATCTAGTGAGTTTGAAAAAATTAGTGCAATTAAATTCAAAAATTTGACGGCAGAATTTATGGTGAAAGTGCTGGTCCAGATTCTTCCAAAAAGTTGGCGGCGAAAAATGCCCCTCCCTTTTTGGCAAGTGTTGATCCAAATCCATCCAAAAAATTAGCGGCCGAATTTGTTTGAAAGCAAATTTAAATTCAAAAGTTAAACATAGGCGGGTAATACTACTCCTATAATTACTCACAGCTTACCTCCTTTGTTTCCCTGTTTCCGAATCCTATAATACTACTGGTTCAATTTTCAAAAGAAGGGCAAAAAAGGAATTTGGCAAGTTTTACCCATCCATTTTTGGAAAGTGGACAATTAATTTGGGACAACCCAAAATAGAAAAGTGGACAATTAATTAGGGACAGAGGGAGTAGTAAAATTTCCCCCCTCATTTTCTCCCATTTTCTTTTTTAATTATTTTCTCTCTTTTTTCCTTTCCTTCCATAAGTTCCCAATATAGCCTCAAGCATGGCCAAAGGTTCCGTGAGCCAAATGGCTTTGTTCATTTGATAACTTTGGATATTTTAGTTTTGATAGTGGGTGGAAAGAGAAATATGGTAATGATTGGAGGGAGGGATAATGAGTGGAGAGAGAAATGAGAATAATAATTAAAAAAATAGGGTAATGATTGAAGAAAGATATATGATAATGATTGAAAAACAAACTTAAAACAAAGTAAAGTATCTAAACGAACAAGGCCACGTCTTTGGCCTGCAAAAAACTTGCCAGACCTTCACCGACGCACCTTTTCAATCCATGGGAAAGGAAGAAAAACAATACTCCTACTACAAAAAAATATTTGGGTCTTGAAGGACCTATTTTTTGTCTTACAAACAAGTCATTATTTCATAATATTTCACTTTTAATTTATAAAAAATAAATATTTATTTAAAAAAATTATAAATAAAATTATTGGCTGGACACATAATTTTGTACTCAACTTTTACGAAGAGATTGCTGTTCCAAAAAAAAATCTTTTACGAAGAGATTAAACATAAGTAAACTTATTTCAAAATAGTGAGAAAGCGTATCAAAATTTATTGTTCAGTTTATACTCCAATACTACTCGATTGTAAAATTTATTTTGATACATATGATCCAAATATTTGTACAGGTCTAGAATTATTTTTTAAGGCTAAATTCTAAAGGAAAGTTGAAAGCTTCGGGTGCGTTTGGTAACTTTTTTAGTTTTTAAAAAACTAGAAATAGAAACAGGTTTATATTTTCGTAAAAACAAAACAAGAAACATGTTTGGTAATAATCTTTTTGCAAACAACAAAAATTGAAAACACAAACATGTTTGGTAGTATCATTTTTGTTTTTGTTTTTATTCTTCAAATTGAATAAAATTAGAAGAAATAAAAGAAAAAAGTTCCACATACAAACAATTAACAAAAACAAGAAATATGTTTACTTAAACCAAAACTCAAATCCATCAATCGCATACAAATGATATTCACATTGAGCTCAAACCTCAAATAAGGGTTAACATAGTTTTAAATAATGATAATTACATTTGCAGTGGTATCATCCATTATGATTCATCCTAGCCCAAATTTATTTGGCAATTCGATCACGAACATTAGACATATGACGGAATTGTTCACAAGTGATATCAATCTCAACTGGATTTTGGAAACTACTCCCGCTAGCTTTTTGATATTGTCTCATCACCATATTCTACTCCCGCTAGTTCACATAACCTGTGTGACTGGTGTGAGTGAGCACAAGCGGAAGCGAGCACTTGAGTGTGAAAGTGGCTTTTGAAAACACTACAAATTATTTGTCTTGTTTGGTTTAGATTTTAGAAAATTATTTTTGAGAGTTGGAGTCGTAATAAGTGGAGAGAGATAGAAATAAAAATTTATTGAAAACTGTGTTGAGAGTTAAAATTTATTCTCAAAGTGTTAAACCAACCGGAGTGATTAAAACTCGTGAGAATTGAGACCGGAAGCGCGACAACGAATTGTTCTACTCAAAGGTTATGTTCTAAAACCCTAGTACGTAATAAGAACTGCGAACTTTGGTACATTACCGTACATATAAATACGTTTAAAACCGAAACCCTGCTACTGCTAGTGTTTCGCTCACTCATTTTCATTATTCTCTCTGTCTCTCTCTCCTTCGACATTGTACCTGTTGAGTGATTATCCAGCGAAAACGGTCCGTTCTCCTTTACGGGGTCTGGATTTTTCGGAAGAGTTAGACAAACAAACGGGTACATTCATCTTTTCTTCGCAATGCTTAAGTTTGGATTTTTAGGGTTTCGTGTTTTTCATCTTACACAACTCTTTAGTCGCCGATCTTCATGTTTTGAGTCCAAAGTTTGAGTCTTTATGGTAGTTGTGGGCTCTTTGCTAGTAAATGCGTCCTTGTCTTACTATTGATGTTTTCCTGTTACATATACCCCTTTTAATTAGTCTTAGATCTTGTCCAAGCTTTAAAGATAAGAGCTTTATATTTGTGTGTATTTTGGTTTCCTTTTCTCATGTTTGTTTATGATGACTTGTATGTTTGTGTCTCTATTACTATATTGGCCACAGATTGTGACTAATTTGGTAAAATAGATTGAGGGGATTTATTTTTTTTCAAAATGTAGTCAGGGTATGTAGGCATATTTAACACCAATTTTTGCTGTCCCCCCCTTTTTTTTGGGTATAGAAATCTTGTATATATCACATTTTGCATATAACAACTAGAAGGTGGGATGGAGTTTGGCTACTGGCCTACCGTGTAAAAACTATTGTGTGATTCACTTCATCTGGCTTATGGCTGTAAAGTTTTTTTTGGGGTCGCCTAATAGTGATGAGAAAAGGAAATAATGAATGGAGTGAAAAGTTGTCTTTATTTTCTCGTGTGTGTGTGTGCTCGCGGAGGAAGATGGAGATAAGTTGGGAAATGGATCTGTGTAGAATACCTGTCATCATTTAGTTTGCTCGCAACTTTCTCCGAATGTAGTGAAAGCAAAGTGGACTGGAAATTTCCTCTTCTTCTGCATCTTTCTTTTTCTCATCGTGGTACATTTTACCAACTAAGCAGTTGACGAAATCATAAAGATGTCCAAGTTCTGAACAGACTAAAGACATTCAGTCAGAACCAACTGTTTGAGATGTTGGCTGCAACTTCTGTTTGTCACTCCTTTAGGTGTCTTTTTCTTGTTGCAACTTCGGTGTCAAGAGGTGTTGGCCTTATTACCTGATGTTGAAACCATTACATAGTAATCTTATCAATTGATCAGTAGTCCCAACAAATGGTAGACCTTTTGTGGTGCTATTTCTTTTCCCTTTTCCTCCCAGTTTTTGAGTAACAAAGGTTCAAATAAATCAATTTGATGGAGAGTATTCTGAATATTGTTTTTTCTTTTTTTGGACTTCCAAATTTCTTCCTGTGACCAGTACATTATGTAGATGATTCGTCTGTCATGCCACTAGCTAATCATCAATCATACTTGTACATACCACAAACCTGTTCCAAAGTTAGCAGGGACATTGCCTACAAGTTCAGTGAAGAACTTGTCTGACATGTTATTTTTACGAAAAATGTAGATGAAGCATTATCCTCTTCTTCAATGATGTTCACAAATGGTGTTACTTAAAGTTTTTTTCCACGTCACAGCTACATACTATCATGTTTTTCAAGAGCCATCATATTTCATTTCGTTGTAGGGATGGTAACAAAGACAAATAAATCACCGGCTATTGTCATCTATGTCCCCTTAAGATTGTTCAAAGTGTGTTTAGGCACCTTGGAAATGATTACGATGTTCACTGTGCACAAATTATGGGCTTTAAGTCAACCATTGATCATATGCTTGAGATCATAGTCTAATTGGATCTCTTTTGATTGGTATTTTTTTTCCCTTTTTTTTGCATTTGTCTTGTATACTTTGTGAAGTTTAATGTAAAAAACAGTTGAACTTCTTTTTAATCCACAAATATGCAGTCTTCATTTCAACTTCTTGCTCTCATGGACGCCACAACTCCGAATTCAGAACGCCGTCCGTTTTCAATCAAATTGTGGCCCCCAAGCCAGAACACACGGTTAATGCTTGTGGAACGAATCACCAACAATCTCTCCAGTCAATCCCTTTTCACTCAGAAATATGGTAGCCTGAACAAGGAAGAGGCTGGAGAGAATGCCAAAGAAATTGAAGATGCAGCTTTTGCCTCAGCAAGTGAACACTATGAGAAGGAGCCTGATGGTGATGGAAGTTCTGCAGTGCAACTTTATGCCAAGGAATGCAGTAAGGTCATTTTGGAAGTTCTCAAAAGGGGCCCCAGAACTAAAGAGAATGGGGAGTTGCTAAAAGCTGAGAAAATTCCTGGTTCCCATGAAACCTTTTTTGATATTTCCAAGGGTCTGCGGGCCTTCATTGAAGCGGAGGAGGCTCAGGAGCTTTTAAGCCCATTAAAGGAGCCAGGAAACTCTTACACCAAGATATGCTTCAGCAATAGAAGCTTTGGCCTGGGTGCTGCCCATATAGCGGAGCCCATCTTGCTCTCTCTCAAGGATCAGCTGCAGGAAGTTGACCTTTCTGATTTTATTGCAGGAAGATCGGAGGAAGAAGCTCTTAATGTCATGAATATCTTCTCAGCAGCTTTGGAAGGTTCCCTTTTGAGGTCTCTTGACCTTTCAAACAATGCTTTGGGTGAAAAGGGTGTTAGAGCATTTGGGAAACTCCTAAAATCGCAGAGGAGCTTGGAGGAGTTATACTTAATGAATGATGGCATTTCGGAGGAAGCTGCGCGGGCTGTTTGTGAATTAATTCCCTCCACAGAGAAGCTTAGGGTACTGCAATTTCATAATAACATGACTGGAGATGAAGGGGCTGTTGCTATCTCTGAAATCGTGAAGCACTCTCCCCTTCTAGAGGATTTCCGATGCTCCTCTACAAGGGTAGACTCTATAGGGGCAATTGCTTTGTCTGAAGCGCTTGGGAAATGTGCCCATTTGAAGAAGCTTGATTTGAGGGACAACATGTTTGGTGTAGAAGCTGGATTGGTCCTGAGTAAAGCTCTTTTAAACCATGCGAATCTTACCGAGGTTTACCTGAGCTATTTGAATTTAGAAGATGAGGCGACAATTGCTATAGCCAATGCTCTAAAAGACTCGGCCCCCTCGCTTGAGGTCTTGGAAATGGCTGGAAATGATATAACAGTCGAAGGCGCTCCTAGTTTAGCTGAATGTATAGCTGCGAAGAAGTTCCTCACCAAACTGAATTTGGCGGAAAATGAACTCAAGGATGGAGGTGCTATTCGAATCGGTAAGGCTGTGGAAGAAAGCCAGGGTCAATTGATGGAAGTTGACATGAGTAACAACTTAATAAGGTGGGCTGGGGCTAGGGTTCTGGCTCAGGCTGTGGTGGAAAAGCCTGAGTTTAAGTTACTGAACTTGAATGGAAATTTCATCTCTGAAGAAGGAATTGATGAGTTGAAGGGTATGTTTAAGGCTTCTCCAGATTTGCTTGGGTTGTTGGACGATAATGATCCTGATGGAGAGGAGGAGGATGAGGATGACGACGAGAAGAATTCTGGAGATGAGGATGAGGATGAATTGGGATCGAAACTGAAGAACCTTGATGTCAACTCTGAGGAGTAGAGGTTTCTGTCATGTCAGGTATCGTGTTAAGTTCCCATATCACAACTAACCTTTGTGAATCTTAAGTACTATATTTTCTTTGTATGTTATTTTGGATTGACTGCATTGTTCAATCTTAGCAGGGTTGGTTTAATTACCTTCAGCAGAATCTGAGGTGCTGTTGTTCTATCAGTAGGTTAGGCAGTCCGATGGCATCATTTTTCCTTGCCATTTAGGTTGCCTTTTATGATTTCATGCTGTAGTTTGTTTAAAATTTGTACCAGAGATGCTTTTGTTTCAGGATACATTGACAGCCTCTCTCTCTCTATCTCTCTCATTTTCAATTTTAGTATCCCACAGTTTTAATCTGCCTCAAAGATACCATGCTAATTTGTTTCTTTGCACTGCATTGTATGGTGTTTGTAACCATATTCTTCATCCTGGATTTGATGCGACTAGCGCAAAATAACTTTGGAGGTTGCCTAAATCTCATTACGACAAAGAGTAGAAAAAACCTACTCCTACTTCAGTGACAAACTTGACTCTATGATAGAGGTTGATTATCATGTAAAGGGTGGCCAATGTACAAGCCTAATTTGATGATTGGATTCCTAAATGCATATTTTAGATGGTTCTTGTAATTTAAGACTTCAACCATCTGTTTTATACTATTCGTATAAAAATCAGTTTGATCAAGAGACCTATCTTTAGTGTTTTATCAATCTGATCGAAGAAGTGACCTCTGTTCATTAATGTAGGCTGTAGGGCACTATCTCTCTTCTTATCAATGTTTATCAAGCATTTAAGACTCCATTTATCATGTCAACTACATTCTCGGGTATCCATCAATTTTTGATTGATTCAAACAATGATATATCCCAATCGGATCTGGGACTCCACTAAAACCAACCACAAACTTCGAGCTCTGGAGATGTAGAGTTTTGTTTGATAACAAGGTATCCAGCCACGAACCGACTAATCGAGGAGACTGATACCCACCATGCACTATCAGGAGACCGGCTAAAATTGGGACAAAGCCTGTGTAAATTGACCCATCACACAACAATAGATAATATCCAAGCAAATGTCCAAGATCAAACCCGAAGGCTTTCTAAAGCCCCTGGTTGTCAGGACAGTCATATATAGTAGCCGTTCCAATTTTTCCTTCCACCAGTTGATTTGGATGACTGCAATTTCCCTACCCTTAGGAAAACCATCGTTTGCCCTTTCAACTGCGCCGTTTGCTGGCTGTTGGACAGATTTTAATTTTTTCGCTTGCTTGCATTCACTGCAAGAGGTTTCTGCTTTCAGTGGGATTTGTGAATGTAGAAGCATCCAACTCTAATGTTTTTGGAGAAACAACAAATCCAGTCTCGCGACAAACTATAGTGCATTCAGTTATACTGGTTGTTGGCCTATTACACTCCAATTATGAACGGGGCAAACAAAAGCACAGCTGCATTCTATGTATGCGCTGATTACACATGTTTTTGGCTACAGACAATCTCTGGACTACGAGAGCAAATGTAAATGGCTACGGCATTTTAAATAGTCACATTGTGTAGGTTACCAACGAATGTCCCACAGACAACACTATGCTACTAATAATTTTACAACATGAAGGTTTGGAAGGGGATGAGATAACCAAATCCCTTCAAAATATGGCGTTTTTTCACCAGCCATTTCGATCGCATCTATCCACTTGTAATACCACAATTCAGGAAACTAACCGTGATCTCTTCCTTTTGTGAACCTTCCACAACAACACGTTGCGTTCCCCTTCTTCCGTTTTCTGGGAAAATTCAACCTCGATATTTGATTTGTTTGAGTTCAAACTAAGGGTATCTTCAGTCGTTCCCTTGCTCACCATTGACACATTCTCATGCTTCAGATTCTCAATCTTCACTACCCTTACTTTCTTCTTCCCCACTTGACTATTACTCACGACTTCATTTCCAGTGCCACGAACAAGAATCTCCCTCCTCTTTTCTCTTACAGAATTCCTCGTCATGTCTACTCCGTTTTCAGCATTCTTCATCCACTGTATATCACTAATCGCATCCATATAGACCACCTCTTTCCTTTTTCGCTTTCCGCTGAGATTTTTACTCTCGTAATCAAAACCTTTCCCCTTACTGTCTTTATTATCTGGAGTGGTGTATGCCCATTCTGGGACCTCGTGCTCTTCCATTAGACGCGATCTGTAATTCTCCTTGCGCCTTCTCTCCTCGTCCATTTTCTCAAAGAGCCAGAATTCCTCCTCAGAACGTGCCGCGAGACGATTGATTTCCCTTTCGCTTGGTACGTCTGTTCCAAGTGAGCTAGTGCCTCTGCGCATGATCTCCTTCAACATCTCTCTTCTGTCCTGAGCTGCATAAACAAAAAAGTTGAACTACAGTAAATATCTCCTAATCAGTTACGGAGTATTAGATAAAGAGGGAGATTGCTTCATTGTAAATTTCCCATCTTTCACCTGTGTGCATTTGTTTTGCGTGAGAGGTTTTACAAAATCACTACGGAATAGATGAAGCAGTTACGTAAGAAGGCAAGCAAAGTGGCGTTAAATGGGCAAAGACCCACCAAAGATGTAAAATCTCGCATTCACACCAGCACCTTTTGAATTGTCTACTAGATTGATGTCTCTAGGAAACATAATTAAATAAAATTAAAGGAACAAGATGCAATCCGATGCCTATGCATCATGGGAGCAGGAAGTCCAGAACTCTAATGGATTATGCTGGCTGACGTGAATCATTTCTGCTCATTTTCTGTTTAAATTCCCTTGCTGAACCTAAGAAATTGAGCATGAAATAAATATTTCAAAATAAGCACAAGAATTCATATACAAGGACAAACCTGTGGAGGTTGTATTGAACAGTCCAGCCTGGATGACCTTAGCATCGATTCCCTTCTTTTGCTTTGCGCGTTCTAAGATTACCTCTTCAATTGATCCAACACTAACCAAAACAAAAACCCTAACTTCCTTCTTCTGCCCAATCCGGTGGGCCCTATCCTCAGCCTGTTGGTCCATCTGAGGGTTCCAGTCACTGTCAAATATTATCACTGTATCTGCCGTTTGCAAGTTCAGACCAAGACCCCCAGCACGAGTGCTCAGAAGAAACATGAAGAAAGGAGAATCAGGGGCGTTGAATTGCTTTAGTAAAGTTCCTCTTTCCTCGGTTTTAGTTGATCCATCAAGTCTAAGATACTTAAAATCATGAAGCTGTAAATATATCTCAAGAATGTCCATAAGACGGGTCATCTGGGAGAAAAGGAGAACTCTGTGGCCCGCTTTGTGAAGTTTGGGGAGTAACCGATCAAGTAGCTCAAATTTCCCTGATGCTCTAACAATCTCCTCCTTGCGCCAAACATTATATTCTCCAACAAATAGATATGGGTGATTACAACACTTCCTGAGCTGCATAGTGAGGTTTTGTAGACTCTTGGATTTCCCAGATCCTGCAAATTAGAAGTAACAAGTTAAGGGATGCTGATTTTCCCTATCTCAACAATTGTTCATTAAAGCTGATGAGAAAGAAGGTGACATACTCGAGCATAACAACAGCACGCAACAGGAAGAAAAAAGAAAAAGAAAAACAGCGGGCCCTCCCCTTTCTGACTGGACTGACTTGGGGAAGGGTCAATCTCCTCCGGAGCATGCTTCACAGCCACTCATTCATCCTGACCAAATAGTAGAATCAATCTCTCAGCGATTCTTTTCTCTGCTATGCAAATCACCCCTTCCCAACCAGCCTGCCAGATTGATCTTGTAAGAGTCAAAGGTCTGAAAAACTCCAACTGGAGCAAGAGCTCCCCCATTTACCGTCTTCAGTCATGGTTGACTTTATGGCATATGTCTGAATTTTGGCATCTGTATTAGTGGTTTTTTTTTCTTCTAAAAGAATTTTCATGGTATCCAATCCGCTCTCACTGCCCATGTTGTTGCTACTCTTTTATTTTTTATTTTTTAACTTTGTTGTTGCTACTCTGGTTTACCGTTCTTTCTGCTGAATGATTGATCAGATCATTGGATAAAGCATTGATAGCTGTCCCTGACAAAACTAACAAGATGCAGGCCACAGAGGAAATAAAAGTAAAAGCTATTGAGTGTTCATGTTAACTGTTGTTTCGTCAAAGATATAGGGGAAGAAGAAAAGGTTAGGCACAGTTTTGCTATTGAAATAAACATCAAAGTTGCTCTCCCACCTAAATATTTCGTACAAAAGATTATGAAAATTCTGTGGCTATGTTAAAGCTTTGACCTTGCAAAACTTTCAAAATCAAGCAATACAAAATCAGTCATTACATTCTATAAAATCAGCAAAACCAACAAACAGCTCCTGGATAATGCATTAGCCAAAAAATAGTGACACCTCCAAAGCACATATCTACGTTAACAACATTTTTCAAAGGAGAAGTCATGGCCTACGCATAGCATTCCTGAAATAAGTCAAGTTCGAGTCCCAATAGAAGCAAAGCTAAATTGTTGAGTTCAAACAATGGCCTTTATGAGGGAAGGCTTAAGATCTCTCTTCTTTCTTCTCCTAGGGTTTTCCGTAGTTTTGTGAGCTCCACTCCCCTGACTGATTTCTCTCCCTCTGTTGTGAGGGTTATCTAGCTCCTTTGTGAAATTTAGTCTTTTCCTTCTTTCTTTTTCTCCGATTCCCACCTTTCCACCGACCTCCTCTACCCCTTCACCTCCTTCACCCTTCGCCTTTCTTGCCGCCACACCTCTGCCTCCCACCTTCGTTGCCATACCACCCCTTGCCTTCCTCGTCACTGTCTCTGCCTCCCACCTCCGCCACCGCTCCGACTTGCTGCCACACCACCGTCTCTCTCCGGAATTGTTGAGGAGGTGGTCTTGGGAGCTGGTAAGGGAGATGGATTTAAGGGGTTCTGTCTCAGAGTTTCAGTTCAGGGATTGTTTACTCTGTTTTGGAATCTCGCGATTTTAGTTTTCTGCTTTTTTATTTCCTTTTGCTGTTGGTTGTTCCTCTGGGTATGGACTCCATGGTGCTTATTGTTATTTTGATTTAGTCTAGACAATCCGGAAGGGGTTTGTTCTCTTTCTTCTATGACCCACACTAAACCCGACTTCGATTGGTCTGCCATGCAGTACGTGTTAGAGAGCATGGGGCTCATGTCTTTGATGTAAAGAGATTCTCTCTTACTTTGGTGCTTTGTTGTTTATCTTCTGCTCTCTGGGTTGTTCGGCTAGATTTCGTCATTCTATTTTGGATGGCGTCCTTTGTATGTGTTGTTGGGCTTTATTGCATGTGAATCATTTTCTTCCGATAAAAAAATGGAAAAAAATTACATTGGCCTTTATGCATCCCTAGAAAGTTTGAGGTTTAGCCCACAACTAAAGACGTATAAGTCAAGATTTAAGTAAACAAATCTTTACAGTAAACCTCTAGAAGAGGACTAAGAGACACAGGAACATAGTCTGAAGATCGCAACAACTTACTACTATCCAGTCCAACCCTCCCCACATCAGTGACTTGCTGATAGTATACTTTCTGCCATGATGACATATCACATTTCAGTATGACTTGTGTTTTCCCAGGAAGGTACTTCTCCACCTCATCTTTCTTCCTCCTCAATATGAATGGCCTTATAACCTGGGAAAATAACAAAAATACAGTAAAAAGAGGAGATTGAAAAGACGAATTAGAGAAGGTATTGGAAGCCCTCACTTACATGGTGCAGACGGCGAATTATCAATAGTTCTTCTTCATCAGTTAGTGAAACATCACACCTATCTGCAAAGGGTGCATTAAACCACTCCTCGAAATTCTCAACAGAGTTAAAAATGTTTGGTAGGAGAAAATTGAGAAGGGACCATAACTCCTGCAAACTATTCTGTATGGGAGTACCAGTTAACAGCAGTCTCCGTCGAATCCGGTACCTGCATACAGTAAAATAATAAGAATTTAGAGTGAAATAGAAGAAAAAAGAATCCTGTTTGATTTTCCTTCTGTTTCTTCGGGTAGTTCTGGTGAGGAACGAACTTCACATCAAACTAGAAGTATACTGATATCACAAGATAATAAAAATTTCCTAGCTGATTTGATACAACTACAGCAGTTTTACTCACACGTTGGACAAATGTATGTAATTCACTCACCACCCTGTTTCCCTCGGGCATTGTTGTTGTATAGTTGTAACACCAAGATGAAGCTGAGGTCAAAAGGAGATCATTAACCTAAGGAAGGTTTGGTTGGATATGAAAGTAGGAGGTACTTTTTTAATTCACATCGTAAGGAAGGTCCATTGACTCAGCCATCAATCAGCCGACACAAAAGGCTCAGTATTTCATTAGATCTCTTCCAAGTTGCTGATAGCAGTATATGTCTTGTAGCTGACCCAATCAAGCAGAGCTAGGAGAAACCCCCTGGTTTACCTCAGAAACTCTCTTGTGAACTAGCTAACTTGGAGGGAGGTGTGCTCCAGGAGGTATCACTGCCAATGTCATGTAATTAACCAAAGGAAAAAGCTATTCGCTATAACACCAACTGGGTGCTCATAACAGTTTGGGGTAAAAGGAATTCGGCAAAACAAAAATCTGAGTCCTCGATCTGGTGAATAAAATAGCCAGACGATCAGAATCAAACAAAATAGGAAATGATTGCAGCATACCCTGAAACAAGAGTCCTTGCAAGAGCACATTCATGATTTTTTAGCCTATGCCCTTCGTCAACAATCATATATTGCCAGTGAATTTTCTTGAGAAATGCTTTGTCCCTCATAATAAGATCATAGTGGGTGATCAGGACGTTGAATTTTCCCTCCCCTGAATACTCTTCCCTCATTGCCTTTCTTTCATCTAGACGCCCATCGTATAGAACAGCCACGACACTGTCAGTTAAAAAAACGATGCATTAAATAGGAATGAGAACTCAGCAGGGTGCACAATACAAATAAATAAGGACACAAGCCCTAGTCTGTCAGATAGAGGAGAGGTAAGAAACTAGTGCATACCTAGGGGCCCAGGATGAAAATTCATTAACCCAATTCGGTAGCACAGCCTTAGGAGCCACAATCAAGTGGGGTCCAGTGACGCCTTTGTTTTCTATAAGATATGCAATCAACGCAATGGTTTGGATTGTTTTTCCTAACCCCATCTCATCCGCTAAAATTCCATTTAGATTGTTATTGAACAAAGACAACATCCACTGCAGCCCTTCTATTTGGTAGGGCCTTAGTTCTCCACCTTGAAGCGTTGATGGTTGCTCGGTTACCTGTAACAGTTCAAGATCTGATTAGAACCTACTGTTCAGTTCAACTAGATTGTTCAAATAACAACAAATTAAAGAGTTGCAAACTTGAATGTGTTTCCATTACAACATCACATAAAGCAATGCATACAAGTGAAACTGCAAATCTATTGTCGGGACACAACCTCTTTAGCATAAATTTCAAAAAACACGATGGCCAGTAAATAAGGTGCGCAAATTTGGGCCGACATGGTTTGTAGTGAACAACTTAAAGCCTCAGACTGCCTGTTACTTTGTGAAGCAAATTAAGGTACAACTAGCAATGAATCTGAAACATCTTTGTATTGTCAGACATTTGTTAAACAAACTCAACTGGTTTGAACCAACAAATTAGGTCATAATCAATTCAACCTTGCAAGAGGGGAAGTTCTTATATCGACTGTTTCATAAAACACATTTTAATTACCCAACTACAATTAGACATTCAGATCATACAATCTACACAGCCATAAATTCAAATGCAAACAAAAATCAGCTTTCATAAATAACATGATTACACAAGGCAGGTAATTAAGACTTGACTATTTACCATTTCCTCGATTGAATGAATAACTGAATTATACTGCCGCTGGCCTTCAAGTAGATCCCCCGTCTTCAAGGGTTGACTAGATTCACTATGCACTATGTCAGCATCTTCCTCAGGAATTGAATCCCCAGGGGTTTCACTGTTTGAGGCGGGCAACTCAGGCAAGTCAGCATCTGAGTCTTTCAAGGGTTCAATGCCGTCATGTCCAGCATCTTTTTGACGTTGAACAGCAGCTCCCAAACGAACTAGGAGCTCATTGGTTTTTCCTAGAAGCATTGTTAACCTTTCATTCTTGCTCTCCTCCACCATTCTCATGTAAGCTTCCTGATCATCAGATTTCAGAGCTTGGAACCTCAATTTCTCTGCCCGTGTAGCGCGCTGCCTTTGTCTTCCATGCCATGCCTGGTAATGAAAATATATTCTAGCCACATAAGCTATTAAAAAATAAATTCTTTAGGTTCTTTATACCCTATTCTACCAACTCAAGGAAAAAAAAAAAGGATGGCAAAGGTTCTATGAAGGTCTCTCTCTCTCTCTCTCTCAAAATCACAAAACTGATCCCTTCGGTCCCAATGCCCGTATAGTATTACCGTGCAATTCCTAACTCAAAATCCCAGGTTTTTTTTTCTTTCCCAGTTCTTACATAAAGTGATCATGCATGAAACTTAAACAACCAAAAAATTACAGAAAAAACATGCCTGAACACCATCATTCCTTTGTTTCCGTCGTCTCTGAGCAGCTTGTATTTGCAATTGGAGTTCACGAGTAGCATCTAGTAATTCTGCAAAGAATTTCCTTTTCCTAGTTTCCACGAGATTCTTTTCCTGCTCTTGCAACCTTGACAGCCTCTGGAAGGTGTTTCACCATGTCAGCAATGTACTTGAAAGTTGAAATCATCATATGCTTGCAGTGAAAAACATGGATGTGATTTATAAAAAACCAAAATTAAAAAAGCAAAGAAAATCTATGTCGCTCTCCTGAGATTTATAGCATCCACAAGCTATAAGTTCCATAATCTCAAGATTAATCGTGTCAGAAAAGTAAAATATCATCAATAAAGATAAACTGCATATGACCTTAACATCCCGTTTCTTCTTTAGGTTATCATCAGCTGCCATGTCAAAAGCATCTCCTACACCATATAGAGGACGACGTAATCGCATCATGCCCCAATCAAACAACTGGCTCTCAGGATATGCACAATGCACGCGAAGCCAGTATTCTGAACTCACATCAGACCGAACCTTGCTCTGCAATTCTGAAAGCTGACAGGACAAAAGGGCAGCATGAATTAATACACAAACCATGTCATCCGTCTGTAAAATAAATATAAGATACAAAAGCAAAGGCGCATCCTAGCCTCCATGAACAAACGATACACATGGTATTCAGACATCCAATTTAGCTCTATGAAAGGGAGGTACCATGATTGTGACCATTGGTGGAATTACTCCAACTACGTTCATACCTATTCAGGTTGTATCTGTTTTTTCTTTCAAATGCACATTTCAAGCAATTTTTACGAATTAATTTAAAAAATGAAAACGCCAGATCATGGTATGGGTTAGGAAAGGATTTACACAGGGAACTTAAGCAAGGAGTATATCCTTAAGGGGTTTTCTAGGATTTCAGGAAAGCAAATGCTTGTGTCTCAAAGCATTGATCTTAGCTTGTGAAGTTAAATAGGATTTCCAGCAAGAATTGTTCCAATATTACATAGACTCAGAGCTGAGTGTCCGTTATGGGTCCAAGCGGTTGACCTTCCTAATTGAAACATTAGGGGAGTATGATGTATCCAAAAGATAGGTATGTGTAAATGGACGTCCTGGTCCCTGGATACCATCTATTGTATATTGTATCACACTTTATGATACTCCCTGCGTCCCATTTTGTTAGTCCCTTGTGGGATTTCCAACTTTTTAAGGGGACATGCATTCAATGCATGTCTCTTCAAAAAGTTGGTTTCGATTTCCACTATTGTCCTTTGCTTCTCACTTCTAAAATTATTTTTGAACATTTAAGAGGGTTAGTTTTGGAAATCTAAGCACTTTGTTCTTTGAGTTTTCTAATAGGACTAACAAAATGGGACAGATGGAGTTGTATAACTGAAATCAAGTGGGACTAAGAAAAAATATCCAATTTATATTCTCATCCATGTGAAAGGTTGCAATTATTTGCTCTCTAACTAATATGAACTTCTTCTACCAAAACATGAAAATTGGAGGATCCAAGTGTCTAAATTGGGCATGGGTATAGGAGACAACCCACCCAATCGTCGAGTGCCAATAAGGGCACTTACATGCATTTGGAAGATTCTATGTGACATAGTTAACCACAATGTAACCAGATTCTATCTTTCTTCACTTCAGAATATTCAGGCCAAACTTGGTTCTGATCAATAAAAGCTTTACAGGCAGGTAAGCAAAAAAAGGGGTATTTGTTAAACTGATACATAAACCCAAATTTACCTTTAGTCCATAGAGTTCATGCAAGCACTTTGACTGCAGGTCCTCGCCTCGGCTTGAAGGCAATTCTGGTTCAAAATTAATTCCATACGTGTCAAAGAACCATACATATATTCCAGATACGAGTAGACAAGTAGTCTTAAAGGTGAAAGCCAAATGAAAATAAAGACAATGGTAGGGGCTCTACAAAATGTCCTCTACAGAAAATAGTAACCTTCAAGTTCAGCCAAACGATGCTGGGTGTGGCTCTGCAAACGCTTATCCCTTGATTCTGTCAGTCCAGAACCAGACAAGCAATTTGGTCGCTGTTTCACCAGTGCATCCTCAAGTTCTATAATCAAATCTCCTCTTTTCAAAATGCCTAGACCATTCTGCATAAAAACATCCAACCATAAGTCCCCATACTGAGTCATGTACATGTATTGGTTTATTCCCTCTTTCCTCTTATAATCAAACAAAGAAAGCTATTTACTTTTTTCACTTTCGTTTCCTCTCTACTTTGTTTGGAACATGGGGAAAGGAAGGGAAAGTTTTAAAAAATTGCCCTTGCATTGTTTGATTTGAGAGGAAAGAGAAGGAAAAAATGGCAAAATAGAGAACTAATCACAGTAGAATTTTTTCTCCATTTTCCTCCCAATTTGTTTATGGTTTATTTGAAACTTAAGGAAAGGAGGGGAAAATTAAAAGAACTCTCTTTCCTCATTTGGTTTAAGAAGAATTATTAAGTATCAAAACATAGTAAAATTTCCCTCCTATATTCTTACTTAACTATTGTTCCCTTCTCTTCTTTTCTACAAGTTCCAAACATACTGTCAATTATTTTCTTTGTTTGATTTCTCTGCAAAGCCAACAGAAAATTGCCAAGTTTTTGTTGGAATTGCTCCCTTACCTAATTTCACTGCCTTTCTTAGTCTTTTCAATAGTTCTAAGCAAACCTAATTCAGTTTCAGGAATCTACTGTGAAATTTTCTTTTGTTCCGAAATAAATTCAAATCAACAGAAGTAACCACCAAACTGTAAGATAAAAACCCCAAATTCAACGAAATGAGTTAAGCCCCACAAATTCCCTGCCTTCCCTTGTCTTTTCAGTAGTTCTAGACAAACCTAATTCAACTTCATCTATCTACTAACGAAATTTTCTTTTATTGAGTAACAAATTCGATTCGCAATCGATAATGACAAATCTCAAAATAAAACGCCCCAAATTCAACCAAAGTTGTGTTGAAGACTGAAACCTTCTCACCGGCACCGCCATCAATTTGTTAAACAAACCAAGCTCGAACATTTTTTTTAAGCTCGTTAACCTTCCAAACCTAGCTCAAACAAGCTACTATTCTTCCAAACCAAACTCAAACAAGCTGCGCTACAAAATTTCAAAGCTACCCGCGATAGGCGACGACATATCACATAAACAGCTTAAAACATGTTTAAACCTGAAAACTAACTGCTCGGCTTGTTCGACTCATTTATCACCCCTAAATTAACCAGAAATCTCAAAAGAATAGAGTTAAAAGACTTTCAACCTTGTCGCCGACACCGACATCGGATCCACCGGTCCGTTCCTCGACGACGTCGTCCACTTCATCCTCCACGTCATCGTAGATGGAGGAGACGGCATCGAAGATGTCCTGGGAAAGAGGAAGGTTGCGGGAAAGGAGGTTGAGAGCACAAATCAAGGTCTTCGTCTTCTCCAAGCAGTCGTCCTTGCCGTCGTCGTCGACGAGAGAGCCTTGCTGTTGTGTCTCCACCTGAGCCATCGCCATGGCGGGAAAGCACTGGCCGTTGTTACAGTTTTGAGAATTTTTGGGGGAAATTTATAAAACGCTCAATATACGCAATTATGCATACACCCTATCTAAAACGTTGTGGAAAATTACTCTCTTTACTCTCTCTCTCTCTCTCTCTCTTCGGGAAACCCCTCCCCCCCTCTCTCTCTCTCTCTCTCTCTCTCCCCCATTTGTGTGTAGAGGGAATTTTTGTTTTTACGAAGTACTACAAACAATTGGTCTAGTATATGGGGTTGTCGGTAGGCCCAATTAGAAGTGATCTGACACAAGAATCCAATACGAAGTTAGCGGATCTGATACGGAATACGAATATGATAAAATATGATAATACAAAAAGCTAAACATATTAGTTTATGGTTAAAAGAATTATGACACGAAAACGATACGATTTGGGATAAGAATTTATAAAAGGATACGATAATACGACATGAGCCCGACATGAAAGTTAATGGGTTAGGGTCGAATTAGAATTGAGAGAATTTTGACATGACAATAACACAATACGACACGAGGGCCATCCCTAGACCCAATGAGAAGTGGGCTCAGTTTGTTTAGAGTTTGGCCCAGCTTAAATTGAGGATCACACCGTTCGTACTGTTGGGCCTTTACTGTTGGGACAGTGCTTTCGGCCTGTTAGGGCCATCATCCTAGCTCATTGGGCTTGGACTGATTTAGCTTCGAGGCCGCTGCTAGGGTTCCAACTGCACCAATGCTATGTAATGCTGCAAACGAGCCGAGCTACGAAGTGTGGGCATTGCATGTAATACTACAAACGAGCCGAGCTATAAAGTGTGGGCATTGCATGTAATGCTGCAAATGATCATCAATTATATCAACTTTTATGATGATATCGTACAGCTGAATTCATCATGAATTCATCATCAACTAGCAGAAGAGGCGATCATCAATTAACCCAGTCACTCAGTTCAATTTTTATCGGTACGAGTTACTCCTTATCAACTTTTACATTGATATATTTTAAAAAAATATTCTATTAAAAATCGAAATATCATTGTGAGGGGAAAAAAAGTAGTAACCACATAACTCCCCATGTTATTTTTGAGTACATCCATATGACGTTTTTTAGACATCCCCATCAGGCTTATTTTTCTGTGGACATTTCTGATTCTAGGATTCTTCATTTCAAAGGATAATACCCGTATAGTTCTCTTCCTTCCACAATTTCTTTGTTGTCTTTTGTAGTACGTGGCCACTTACCAATTTCATAATTCGAGTGGATTTAAAGGTCTCTCTCTCTCAACCCTTCCTAGTCGATGTTGAGATTTGGGGGTTTGCTCGTTCTTAATATATATGTTTACTGGTATTTTTCTGTGTCTACGGTACTACGCACTCTGGTAGTGCCGTAAGCACGGACATTTTTGTAATATATATATTCCAACGCCAGAAGCCGAGCGGTGGATAAAAAGAATTGATGACATTTTTGTAATATATTTGTAAGAGTGTGGATGTTTTCTTAAGAGAATTGGAGAGCATACATCAGCCCTTAGATCAAATGAATCTCAGTCTTTCTTTCAACTTGTGTTTGTGTGGTCCTCACATCGTTGTGTTTTATTAGGTTGATAATAATTTCTTAGGTGCTATCAAATTTTGTTGGAGTCTGTTCATACGAAGCTTTGCTCCGGCTTTGATTAGACTTCTTCGAAGTGGACGCTAGAGTTAGCCCCAAACATTAGTCAAGGTGTAAGCTACACATCTGATCCATTCTGCAACTCGATTTAAGTCCTTATTTTTTAAGAAGACAATTTCAAACAATGTGTTTACGCAAATAATTTTCCTACTAATATGGATCTTGTTTGATAGATCATTAGATCCCATCAAGATCTTTTATACGGTGCAAAAAAAATTAAAAAATTATTTTTTATGTATATTATTTTTGAGTTTGAAAATGTGAAATAAGCTGAAAAAGGTTTCTGGAACGGGGCGGAGTTTATTAAAAAAAGAAGTCTCTCAGTCTCTCTCTTTCAAAATAATTTTTGGTGC
This sequence comes from Rhododendron kiyosumense, assembly GCA_019656275.1. NCBI lineage: Eukaryota > Viridiplantae > Streptophyta > Magnoliopsida > Ericales > Ericaceae > Rhododendron > Rhododendron kiyosumense. The sequence goes on along the minus strand of BPLS01000175.1, from coordinate 247,153 downwards.
CGAGCGGGTATCACTTGGTGCCCGCTCGCGCATCCGAGTCGTTCATTCTGTGTTTGAACGGCTCAGATTTGGAGAGAGAAAGTGTTGAGATGAGAGGAGAGAGAGGGTTTCAATCCGAACCGTCCTAAAGTGTTATCGAACGGTTCAGATGCGCTGAACGAGTACCACGTAGGATATGTCCGCTCGGCACTAAAAATCTCTCCTCTCTTTCCATTCCATGCCACTTTTCGGGACTACAAATTCAGTCTCCTCTCTTCACTCCCTCACTCACTCACTCTCTCCCTCTCAACACCCACATATACATCCCAATGTCTTCAGTCATCTGTCAAGGCCTTCACTCTCTGGATTCCCAAACCACAGACACAAACACAACACTAAGGCTCAAACTCTCTTTACCACTCCAAGAAATCAGCAAGAACCCCTCAAATCCCAACTTGGGTGTTTGGAATTCCCTCCAATCTCTCTCCCCTTCCTCTCAAACTCCCAAACAAGAAGGCACATATGCCCACCCCATTCTAAGCGAGAAAAGCTTGGAATTGTGCACAGAGAATCTTGGAAGCGAGACGGGATCGGACACCGATTTCTCTCTCTCTTCACCGGATTTTGGGGGTGGGAATGGGGAGATTTCAACTGTGGGAAAACCAAATTCTCATGTAGAAAAGGAATGCAGGATTGTTACTAGTCAATGTGCGGATAAGCTGGCTTGGAGAGCTGAGTTACCGAGAAAAGAAATGGAAGGCAGGAAAGTGAATTTTCCTCCTCCGTTGACAACGTTGAGCGGGTCGGGTTCTGTTCGAATTCGGGCGCGCCGCGAAGAGGGTAGACTGATTGTCATAGCCGTTGGGGGCCCATTGGAGAACAGTACTGGTACTAGTTTGCGAGCTGAAAGAAGCAATGGCCGGCTTAGGCTCTGTTTTTGGGAAGAGGATTGGGATTCTGATGAAATGGATTTCCAAGGAAATCAAGAAAGTGAAATTTATGTGGAGGGAAGTGGTGAAGAGGAAGAGGAAGAGGAAGAGGATGAAGATGAGGAAAGTGAGGATATGAGTGGAAATGATATGGTTGTTGAGGGTGAAATGGGAATGGAAAAGTTTGAAAGGCCAAGATGGTGCAAAGTGAGTGGTGGGTGTGGCAATGGAAGTTTGTGGCCTTCTTGGGTGGCTACTTCATAAATCTTCAATTTCCTCGACTTTTTCTATATGTCTTGTACCGTTTTTGCCCCCCTTTTCTTAGTGGTGGGTAGTTATTATGGTTATTATTTGGCCATGGCATCTGTTTCTACATTGGATGTCATGTTTGTTTTCCGATTGAGTTTTGTTACCGTATGTTCCTAGGCATGTGATAGAAACTATATATTCTTCTTTATTTATGACTTTTTTGTATGGATAATCTAAGTGTAAAATACTAACCATAAGCTCTTCATTAAATGTTTTTAAAGGGATCAACTTTTTCTGTTTTGGATAGAAATACCCCCAATCAAAATACACCTTTCCCTCCCAAAAACTTTTGGCCTTTTCACTTTCCATCAGCTACGTTTCCCTCCCAAAAATAATCTCCATCTTCGAATATTGATCCTAATGTCCGTTAATACATCAGCCCATATTATGAGTACTTTATAGGAGAAGAAGGTGTTATATGCTCAATGCTCGTGGATGTCAAACGGCAAAAATAAAAATAAAAAAATAGTCTTGCTATTGTCAGCCCATTGGATTGACGATAAGCACACTAGAAGATAAGGAAAAAAAGTATTTTTATGTATTTTTTATACCCTTTAATACATATTCACACACTCACTGTTGTCAGCCAATTAGACTGATTTTAGAATTTTTCAAAAAAAAAAAAAGAGAGAGCGAACACTATTTTTGATATGGAAGGAGCCAAATGAATTATGGAGGGAAAAAGGAAAACCTTTACCCGACCAGTTGTATACAAGATCTTCTTCACCCATTGGACGTTCATTTGATTGATTGGGAAAAAGGAATCAATAATTTTCCTACTTATATGCCGAAAGTTTTTGGGGGGAAAACATATATGTTTGATTGAGGGTATTTCTGTCTAAAACAAAAAAATTGATCCTTTCAAAAATAATTAATGAAAAGTTTATGGCTAGTGTTTCAAACTTACATTTCCCATGCAGAAAAACTATAAATGAAGGAGAATACATGGTCTTTATCATATGCCTAGGGGGCATATGTTAACAAAACCCTTTGCAATTTTGGGTAATGGATGGAGATAGATAAATATAGGGAAATGAGAGTAATAATTGAGAGAAAATTTTTCGGGATTTGTGCCCAGAGAGAGAATCCCAAATCAAAATCTCAAAACGAGCATGGTCAGTTGCCCTATATTATTCGGCGCCTAGCCGAGAAGTTTCAGAGTTGTGAGTTTCTTTTTACGTGGAGATCGGTAGACATTGTTGCTCATACGTTAGCCAATTCGGATTTGCGAGGGTCTAGCATTCGTACTTGAAAAGCTAGGCCTCGTGAATGGTTATCGAATCTGTTGCGGAACGATAATCACCGTTAGCTTTTGCATTGAAGTATTGTCTCTGAGTAAAACTCGTACCATTTTGAAAGAAAAAAAAAAAACGAAGAAGAATACAAAATGCTTCACTAAATTTGGTTCATGATTTTGGTTAGTCCGATCTTTGGAATGGACGAGATACTAATTTCGTGTGTCACAGAAATATAAATATAAATTTGTGTTGTACGTTTTTCAGGTTCTTTGTCTGATTCAAGTCCAACTCTCTGTCTCATTTTTCTTGTGCAATTCTAAGTCATCACATACATTTTAACGCAGGATAATGACAATGAAAATAGATTATAATCATCAATACAAAACAAACACTATGTTCCGTTCATTAGGCTCATGTTGACCTTCGCTTGTCATTGGCGTCCCTAGGCCTCTTGTTTGGCCTTTATCTTCTGGTGATAACATAGGTGTTGTGTCTTTAGTGTTTTGCGATTCCGTACACTGTGTTCTGTTCCTTGGGCCTTAGTTTGGTCTTCGCTTGTCGCTAGCGTATATTCATTTTTGTAACGGCGACAACACAATTGTATTTTCCTCATTATTATTAATGCATTTCTTCTTGAAAATTATGATTTCAAATACTCGTTCAAGACAGGGACAGAACCAGAATTTTTGTGTGGGCGAAGAGGGGGGTGAGAGCTATATTTGATCAGGAGCACAGGTGAGACTATATATTTTAAATATTTTTTAGAATCATGCATGGGGGCGACCGCGCGCCCCTACTAGGCGCCCGTGGCTCCATCCTTGCTTCAAGGCAAACTTCAGTATAGCTCTGGAATATTCAAAGTGGAATATACTTAGGCTCCGTTCTGGAAACCAAATAAGAATTTATTTTTTGTGTAATAAGAAGGTTTATTCCGGAAAATAAGAAGGTTGGTACTTATTTTGGAAGAATTTGTATAGGTACCAACCGGCCAGGGAGGAAAATCGTACCGGCTGCCGCATTGGACGGTCTCCAGCCACCGGACGGCCGATCCGAGCCGTCCAAAAATTCTAAAAAAAAAAAACAAAGGGGCTAACGGAAGAATTAACGGCATCCGAGGTGTGTAGGGTACTTGATCCAAGCACCCCTTTTCCATGTAGGGTGCTTGATCATATATACACGGAAAAGAGGTGCTCGGATCAAGCACCCTACACACCTCGGATGCCGTTAGTTCCAGCGCAAGCCCCCTCGGTTTTTTTTTTCCGAATTTTTGGACGGCTCGGATCGGCTGTCCGATGGACGGAGACGGCCCGGCAGGGCCGCTGGTACGATTTACCTCCACCGGCACCCATTATCATAGCAACAGTCTTATTTTTTGTATAAGGCAACTTCAAACTCAAAAATCATGTGTTTACGCAAATAATTTTCCTACTACTATGGATCTTGTTTGATAAATCTCATTGAGAACTTTAATACGGTGCAAAAAAAATTTGAAATTTTTTTTTCATTTACATTATTTTTTAATTTGAAAATGTGAAAGGAACTTTTTGTTTGAGTTTTGTGGAATGACCCTTCTTATTTTTGAATGAGAAGTGGCAAAATAAGTACTTATTTTTTAAGAAGGTTTCCGGAACGGAGCCTTATCCTTGACATTTGTCTTCCTCTAGAAAATCCATAGAATCCATACATATAATGCCAACTCTATCTGTACAAATTGATGGAGATCACATGATCATGAGTCATTATCTAACAGTTTTGAAGTCTCGACCACCCATGAAACTGGACGATCCGAAACTCATAATTCATAAAGGAATTTCTGTTTTCGAATTAAAAACCCAACAATTATTATTTTATTTTATTTTTTGTAACTTTACCATGGAATCACACTTGTCTGTTTGCCATTTTGAGACCAGACTCTTCGTTGTTACTTATTTTTTTTAATTAGTGGCGATATATTGTGAGAGAATGACCTATTTCGTAAAACGAAAAATAAATAGTTAAAAATAGAAACTTTAGCGAAACGGAGCCTTAATGGCTAGTCAACTTGTTTTTTTTAATAGAAGACACAGAGCCATCTATGCGAAAAAAATTTCAGTGCCGTGTGGGTACCATGTGATGCCTGTTCGGATTTGGAGAGAGAAAGAGGAGAGAGAGTGGTGGGGTGAGAGGAGAGAGATTGTTTCGATCTAAGCCGTCCAACACATTTTTTCATGGCCCAGATGGGCTACTCGGGCACCACGTGGTACCGAAAAATTTCTCCATCTATGCACCTCATACTGATCAATCATGGGATGCAAACATGGAATATTCTTCCATGAACCAACTGATTTTTTCCTTTCCATTTCAACATCCTTTTCCAATCACCATTTGTATACGCAGCCTCCATTAAAATGCATTTATATAAAAAAAACGTGTTCGATTTTTCAAAATGTCTAGGAAAAATGAGAAAGTTAAGTGAAAATATGTCTAAACGTGCATTGATAGTCTCATCATTATGTTTTGTTCTCTTTACTTTACTTTACAACAGCCCAATAAACGATTAGTGCATGGGCCCTAGCCGTTCTACTTTAGACCGAGAAATATGTCCGCGTAAAAAACTAACTTGATCAGATATAACTACTTCAATAGTCGAATTCGAGGAAGACAGAAGACTAAATCAACGGTGAATGTTCGGAGGGTACGTTTATATATCTTTTACAAATTTGAACTCTTATTAATACAGGTATTGATGTGCTATAGAGTTACTAATTTAGAGTAAGGTCATACTTGTCCGCTAAATCTAAAATATGAACGGTGTTGTGAGCGTGAAATTAAATCACGACGGTTTAAGATGGGAGGACAAGGGCTCGACCGGAGGTTGGTCCCATGCAGCGCTGTGTCGTAAACGTCCACTTCTATCTACAGAAAATCATGGAAAATCTAGCCTTCTTTTTTACTACTACTTCAACAGCCAACTTATTTGAATTAATTTCTTTGGTAGATGTCATTTTCGATCATTTCTGTGGAAAGGAAACAAGTGGGATTTCTTTCGAGGGGATTTTGGTAATATTTTGGTGGAAAACTTTGGCTAGACAAGTTCCATCATGTCTCATTTTTGAAACATGAGGGCCGTATGGAGGGGGCGGCTGTGGACAAAATGCAGGTGACCAAACTCTTTCAGACTTGAACAATTTTGTCTAGGTATGGTGTATACAAAAAGTTCTGTAAAGATACTAGTCGAGGTATGGGTGATGAACGAGCCAAGCATGCCAAGTTGTTAGTTGTACAAACTTGGTTTGAAAACTTAATGAGTTTAAGAATAAGTTCGAGTTTAGATTATTTATGAGAAATGCAAGTCGATCTCGAACGAGCTTTCGTTAGCTGAAGATGAGCTAGTCTTGAGTAACTTGAATTTATAAGTCGAACGAGCCAAGTAGTAGCTTGTTTGAGCTTGATTTGAAAACTTAACGAGCTTCAACAAGTGTTCAAGCTTGGTTTGCTACGGGTAACAAACCAATCTTAGATAGAGCGAGGTTCTAACGAACAAATTAACTCAAGTTGAAACTCGAATAACTTGGTTCGTTTATCAGAGCCCTAAGTGGAGGAGACAAAAAGGGTGACAAGGAATTTCCTTATCCGCTGCTTCTACTTTCGGAATTCACAGTGTGAATTGAAATGAGTCGAATCACTTATCCCTCGAACTATCTCTTCAACCATTGTGATAAACACTCCCCGGAATTATTCTTGTTAATGCTTAAAATGATTCCTGCTTTAATAGCACTAAATAATTTTAAAGGCATTAGTATATGACTTCTTTCCAATCGAAGCCTCCGGTCCCTTTCGAGAAGAGTCCTCTGTTTCCTTGACGGCTTGTTCTCCCGATCGGAGAGCAAGTCCCTGGCTCTCCGGCGTTTCACTAGTGCCGGTAAAAGGTTTGAGGAGAATTGGGGTTTGGTTAGGTTGCTGGAGATGCTCTAACTACGAGTTATCGTGTGCCATTATTGCCAAATGATTTGCCCACAAGTCACTGGGGTGCGTGTCGGGTGATCCATATTTATGATAGGTATATGCAATCCTAGTCTCACATTCCCTGTTTCTATCGATGATCATCTGGTCCTTTGCAGATCCGAATATTTCTTTCCTACTCATACGTGGAGTTCTGCTGCTCTTGAATGGGGTTAAATTCGTTCTGAGTTGGGCAGCTATGAATTCTGTGAGGCTCAGGGCCGGCTCCGGAGTAAGGCCCGCAAGCTCTCGGTTTTGGGCAACCCCCCGGGCTGGGGCAACAAAAAAAAAAAAAAAGTTTTCGAGTTATATTATAAATTAAAAGAGTTTCCCATTGCAACACAACCATTTGCTTGCTGTAATGGTCGCTGCGATAGTAAAAAATACCGTGACTTTAAGGTTCGATCCCCAAGCAGTCCCTTTCTTATTTTTCCTCCATTCTTTTTCCCTCTCTTTTTGTTTCCTCCAATCCACAATTTTTGTTCTATATCTTTTTTTTCCCCTCCAAACGATAATTTATAAATGACATATTCTTTCATTTGATTTAAAAAAAGTCATAGCTAAACAAATAGAGCAAGTTAACATGGTTTTTATTTATATCTTCGAACTACCATTTCACAATATAAGATTAAAGAGATTGGCAATTATCTCAATTGTAAATGAGACGCAATTCCACTAAGAATATTTTTGGACATTTTGGGGCTTTTTTAACTTCTTATGCTTTTCAAGACATGCCATTCTCTTCACATATATCAACAATAAAACCCAAAAAATAAAAGATAGCGAAACGGGTCCTAAGTTTTTGGATAAGTAAAGTACGATAACTCAATTAAAATTTTGCTTCAAAAAATGCTAGAAAAAGTTATTTTCTTTAAATTGGATCATGCTAATCATAAAGCACTATAAACGGGATTTACATTTTAATGTTAATTTTCTTGATGTAATTCAAGCTAAAAATTGATGTAACTTTTTTTTTGGTACTTGAATTTTATTTTATTTTAATATTTGACTTTATAATAAGTGGGGCAACAAAGCATGATGTTGGGCTAGGGCAACCCAAATGCCGGGGCTGGCACTAGACTGAGGCTTCAGTAACACACATTCATTTGACAAAGAAAAGCCAACCGCAACTTCTGACTATGTACAATCCAGTCATTTGGAGATGACGATTCTGCATTAATTACAGTTCAATTGTCATATTTTAGAGAAGTTTTGGGTAGTTTTTTTTATAGTTTTTTTGGTAAGTAAGTAGCTTTTATAGTTTAGCCCTTAACTAAGCCAGGTTACGTTGTCTATCTGTTTGTAAGAGCGGTGCAAACATCCTCCTTAAATAACAGAGGGGGAAAAAGGTATTGTCAATGTAATATTTTGAATTTCACCTCAAGAACAATAAGGTGCAGATCAAAGGATTTGCTCTAGTATCAGAACACTACACAAAGCCAAAATATTGGCCACAATTAATTCCTCCAAGTCTGAAAAAAGGAAAAGAAAAGAAATGACCTTTTTCACCACTTAGTTTAAAAGATTCCAGATAACTCCTGCTATTCTCATGAAATCAGATAAAATGGAAAGATGGGAAGCGTAATCTATTGTATGAATTGCGGTAGGAACCAGGACTTGCTCATATTTACAAGATTCATGAGTAACCCCGAAGTATCTTTCGTGGAAGTAGCTATTCGTCAACATTCAACTCATTACCCATAAAGAAAAAATCACATACACTAATATCCACCAAGGTACGTTCAGTAGCCTTCTTTCAAGTCTTTTCTTGCTGCTACTTTAAAGAATCTTGGAGCCAACTCCAAGCCACTTAGGGTCAATGACCGTGACCTCTCGCATATATTACTGTTGTCATCGTTATCTTTAAAGAATCTTGGAGCCAACTCCAAGCCACTTAGGGTCAATGACCGTGACCTCTCGCATATATTACTGTTGTCATCGTTATCTTTAACGAATCTTGGAGCCAACTCCGAGCCACTTGGGGTCAATTACCGTGACCTCTTGCATATTTTACTATTGTCATCGTTATCAACTAATGGATACATACATGTTGTTTTTCCATCGAGGTTCAGTAACCTTCTTTTGAGTCTTTTCTTACTGTGGAAGAAGAATCTGAGAGTGATGGATTTCCTTATCTCCATTGAACTTTTGCCAATTGCAAGAAAGGAGAGAAATTCAGAAGACCAAGATTGAGATTTGTGGGTTTTCGAAAAATTAGAACAAATTGGGGTTGTGCTTGCCTTACCAGAGCACGAGCGGCAATTGTGGGATGGCAAGAGACTGAGGGCGAACAGAGAGAGACGGGCACTAACACTGGAACAACGACTAGGTGAAAGACCAACTGCAATGGTTTTATTGGATCAACTTTGATGATGTGGGATCACTGTCAATGGTGGTAGGGGTGGGCATCAATAGTGATGGTGAACATGAGAATTGAAGCTATGTGGTGAGAGAAACATAATTTCATAGAGAGAGGGGCTTGTGGGAAAGCTTTCATTTCTCTTATTTACAGGGAGCATAGGAAGTTTGAAGATAATAAAATCTCTAGACTATTTTAGAAGTTTTGAGGGAAACATGGAAGACTCCATCACAATCTATAGGATTTCAAAAGATTCTAGAATGTTCTTGCATGCCCAAGAACACTCTGAAGAAGTCTGAAAAGTTCTAAAAGAGTCGGGAATATTTTAAGAGATTCTAGAGAAACCTGATACATTCTAGAAATATCCAGAGACTTCCAGAAAGTCACTGAGGACTCTCAAAACAATATGCAACTGTTTAATTTTTTTTTGTTGATAAATGTGAATTAATTCAAATATTTTATGTTAAAGGTATAACATGAGGTGTGTATATGAATTATATTTGATGCTTGTTCATGTTTCATACTTCCACATATAACCAGAGGGGGACCCACATTGGGGCATTTGGGGTCATTTGCCCCCACGCCCTTTAAAAACAAATAAAATTTTGATTTTGTATGCATATTATATATGTCTAGATACTTGTTGGTGCTGTGGTAAGGTGGTGGCTTTGAGAAGAAAAGAATGTGGGTTCAAGTCTTCCCTATGTGTCTTTTGATTTTTTTCCAAAATCCTGACAGTAGAAAATAGTACCTTGGGGGGGGGGGGAGAACGCAAAAAACAGAAATCTTTTAAACAAGCCACAACTGAAATCTTTCAAACAAAGCCACAAACCACTGCTCCAACCTATCCTAACTAAGGTTTCCCCCGCTCTTCAAACATCTCCCATTATTTGTGTAGTACAAAATATGAACCCATACATTGCATTTGCACTATTTTAGTCCCTGAAACTTATACTCGTAGAATAAATAATAGGAATGTAGATGATGAACATGTGATAATTTTGTTTTAATGCATATAGTCGAGGTGCGCAAGTTTGCTCAAGTAGTTGGTTATTAAAATACATATATACTTTAAAATCGTTTATTTATCATAAATGCTAAAATTATTTTGGAGTGAATGTGCTTAATTGTAACTCGTATATTGAGGATACAAAGAAAATTGATGCCCTCCACTATGTCAAATTTATGGATCCGCCATTGCATATAACTATGTGATTTTTTTTTGCTTTTATTTCCTAAATTATTTACTTTTTTTCTATTTCGTCCTTAAACTATGAAAACAATTGTTTTGTCCCCTCAAGTTCTGATTTGCAATCTATTTTGTCCAAAATTTTACCTAGAAACTAGACAAAATAGATTGCAAATCATAAACTTGAGCGGACAAAATAAATGTTTCCGTAGTTTAAGGATGAAGTAGATAGCATCCCATTTTGACAAAATAATTGATCGAATTTTTACAAATTTTGACAAAATTTGATTTGCGTGTGCCATGACCTCTAATTTTGTTTAAATTCAATCAAACAAACAATAAGCAAAAAGCATACTCTCTCGAAATTCGACTTGTCAAAGAAAAGAAAGGAAGAATAGTTCATAACTAGATATAGAAAGCACGTTTATTCATCGGTCTTTCTCGGGCAACTCAAAATAATTCCTTCCCGTACATTTGCCTACTCTTTTAGAGTGTAAATTTTGTCCCGTTGTGGACAATTTAACTTGAAAAACAATTGACAGATTCAGATCATCCATTTTTTCATCTAAAATTCAACTTTTGACATACCTATCAATATCCGGACAAGTTGATTTTCTATATACATACATTATTTTACAGACCCTATAAGATGCATGATTTGAATTACTAAAAAAATGCACGAAGAAAGCCCACGGGGAGTGTGCTGGCAAAAAACCGCCTTTGTCTGAATGAGCCGGACAGAATTTAAACTGTTAAATGACAAATAAATTCTTGAGTAAATTACAGTAAACCCCCCTCAACTAACCTGAATTTTCACTTAACCCCCTCTGACTACAAAATTCAACAGTGTGCACCCTCTAACTATCCAGAATTGACACTTAACACCCTTTTGTTAGGTCTCCGTAGGAAAAATGCACCGACGGCCGTCTCCGGCCACCAGGCGGCCGATCCGAGCCGTCCAAAAATTTAAAAAAAAAAAACCGAGTGGGCTAACGCGGGAATCAACGGCATCCGACATACGTAGGTGCTCGATCTAAACACCCCATTTAAATTCTTGGGGTGTTTGGATCGAGCACCTACACACACCGGATGCCATTGATTCCCGTGATAGCCCACTCGGTTTTTTTTTTTTAAATTTTTGGACGGCTCGGATCGGCCGCCCGGTGGCCGGAGACGGCTGTCGGTGCATTTTTCCTACGGAGACCTAACAAAAGGGTGTTAAGTGTCAATTCTGGATAGTTAGAGGGTGCACACTGTTGGGTTTTATAGTCGGAGTGGGTTAAGTGAAAATTCGGGTTAGTTGATGGGGGTTTACTGTAATTTACTCTAAATTCTTTCCGGTTCAAAGTTGGATACTATCCAAGAAAATGATTTTTTTTTCTTCCCGGTGCAAAGGTTTATGGCTTTATGCTCCCCAGAAAGGTAAAGGTCACGCCCCCTCTGCTCCATTCTGTCCACACGAGAGAGAGAGAGAGAGAGAGAGAGAGAGCACCATATCTCCCACGGTTTACCTTGGCCGTGCAACACTCCAACCGCCGTCGCCACCTTTTCGGTTCACCACCGGGCCACCGAGCACCACCACCCAAATTACTCCAAACCCAAAAAAATAAAGGTAGCTATCTCTTTCTCCATTCTCCCTAAGTATATTTAGGTGTATATGACTTAGATTAGCGGCTTGAACTAAGCCCAAATGAAAAATAACAGTTTCGGTCGAAACTGCGACAGTCCAAGAAAAATATGAAATTTGAAAGCTATTGAAACTTGGTTCTGAATCAGAACCCAGTTGTTAGTCGAAACCAAAAATTGATCTATAATGTATTATGCTTCAGTTTTGTTTTACTACTGATGCATGATTGTATACCATTGGCATTGTTAATTGTTTATTGTGAATGAGGTTAGTTTGATTGTTTACTAATCATTTAGTGATCCAGACCGAAACCAATTTCAATGAATTTTTTTTTGATGAAATATGCATGGGACCTCATGTTCTTACGGCATGTTTGTCCATTGTTGGCTTGTCAAACTGCTGACTTGGTCATTAGATACTAAATTAGTTAAACCAAGAAGTAATGTAAAGAGAAACAATCCTTTGAAAGTATAACAATACTATATGTGAGGTATTTAAAGTCTGCTACTGGTATCACTACAAGAAAATCGTTCTATAGCAACGGTCGAAAGCGTTGCCAAAAAATCTAAAAACCGTTGGTAAAGACCCCTTTAGTCTATACCAACGGTTCTAGAACCGTTGGCCAAACCGTTGCAATATATCCGTTGCTATAGGGTTATAGCAACTGTTTTGTCAAGCGTTGGTACAAATTTTTTTTTACTAACGGTTCCATAACCGTTGCTAAAGGCTATTTTCTTTTTTTTTTTTAAAACAAACCACTGTGTGATGTAAGCCACCACGTGGCACTACCATGTCACACGTGTGCCACGTGGCGCCTGTGTGGCACCCACGTGGCTGGAAAATAATGTTGCACCTCCTGAGAGTCGAACCCGTGACCTCCCGTCTTCGCGCGTGCACGCGAACCAGCTGAGCTAGCCCATGACTTGTGAGGAATAATACACCTTTTAATATTTATACTATACTAGCCGGATTTTTTTTATTCTTTTTGTAGAATTTCGGTTTATATTATGCAAATACTTACTAGTTTCATTTTTTTTTATCCGAAGCATTTATTTTTTACAAAATAGTTTCATTATTCACTTATCATCAATTAAATTGACATGCACTAGGTTCCAAAAAAAAACCCTCTCTGTTTTCCTTTTTTTTTTTCAATATTAATTTTGCCGTTTCTAAATTTTTGTTAGATTCACATAAATATTTTTGATTGGTTAATCATTACTATGAGATGAGTCTAAAAAATAAAAAAAAAATGTAATTAAAATCATAAAAAATCAATATGGGTGAAAAAATATCAAATAACTAACATTTATTGTCTTTAGTGTCATCTTATATGATTTTTTTTCCAATTTCAGTCCACAATTTTATACTTTTTTTATTCTTATTAAGATGAATGATTAATCCCAAAATGAATGATTAATTTTAGAAATTACCACAAAATGCTAAAAAAATCCATGAAATAAACAATATCGGAAAAAATATCACAACAAAAATTTAGGAAAAATAGCCATAACAAAAGCAACGGTTAATGAAAACCGTTGCTAAAGTCCAGTTTATAGTAACAGTTATTGAAAACCGTTGCTATAGGCCAGTGTTTAGTAACAGTTAAGGAAAACCGTTGCTATAGTGTTATAATCTAGCAACGGTCACATAAAAACCGTTGCTATAGTCCTATTTCTAGTAATGTTTTAAAAACCGTTACTATGGACCATCTATACCAACGGTTTTTGCAACCGTTGCTAAAAAAACCGTTGGGAGATCCAAAATTTCTTGTAGTGTATTAACAAAAAAGAAAAAAGAAAAGTGTATATATATATATATAAATTTTCCCAAAACAAAATCTATACCTTTGGTCACTTATTAATAGTTTTGGAACCTTTAGACAGCTGTAAGTTTTCCCCTGAATCGTGACAAAAAGGAAAGATAAAATAAAATAAAATAACAGATGACTAATCATCTACTTCAACTTTGATACAGAACAAACGCACCGAGGCTAAAGCTAAAACTGCAGAAGGTACGTATAAAGTCGACATCGGAGAAGACTTTTTGGTTTCGATGCTTCCAAATGGCCCAAAGGATTGAAATAAAAGAATAGAAACGCTAGCTCTTTGTTGTTGGGAGGGTTGGTGAGGTTGATAACCCAGTCCAAGAGCCATTCTTTGAAAATGCAAACACCGGGCGGAGGTAGGGTTGATATATGTACAATTCACTCACCATTCACTCCTCATCCTTTTGGCCTAGGTTGTGCGTAAGCCATGGTGACACAAAACAAGCCTCCCCTTTTGTGCTTCTACTTCTTTTACTTTACCAGACGTGAGATCATGCGCGGTGGATTCTTCCCTACATAAAACAAACTACGGTGTTAACAACCTTCTTCACTATTTGGCTAATTGGCTCCCCTTACTTTTTTTTTTTTAATTCCTCTAAAACCTTCTCTGTCTTTTTCGTGTGCATGGAATAAACATTTGGCGGGAATAGAGAAGGGTTGATTTTTGAGAAATTCTTTACCCACCCTCTTTATTTCTCATTACCTACACCCAAAATATAAATATTTTTTAAGGTGGGTGGGGCCCACTCTGGCCATTCCTAATCATCTAAACTGTTTATATTGGAAGAAATAATGTGTAGATTATTCTTGAAAAAAATTAAGTTGATCGGATCTTGATAAGTATGTTGGGAACACAGACAACCTTCAGCAATAGTCCAGTCCGGAGGTGTGGGGAGGAGCCCCCAAAGTCGCACACGAATTGTGCGAAAAGGGTATTTTCACTTTCGGCATTGACAATTTTGACCACTTGACCTCACCTACTCCATTCTTGTAAATTTCATTCTCTTTTTCGTTTTGTGTGTTTCGTTCATATTTTTTCTTAATTTTTGTTAGATTCACGTGATATTTTTAGGAGTAATCATCCATCTTGACAGTCTAAAAAGTACTACAAAATTATAACCCAAAGTAAAATAAAGTTCGTCAAAGACGAAAAAAGTATCAAACATCTATTTTATTTATTTAAAATGCCGTCTTATTTGAATTTTTTCAACATCAATCAATTTTATTTTTGCACTTTTCCGATTCGTCTGGTTGATATGGACGATTAACCCCAAAAATTACAACGATAAACTAAAAAAAAAGTTGCAAAAAAAAAAAAAAAAACACGAAATAAATTTCATACTAGCAAGAAAAAAATGGGGTGAGTATAGATACTCCATCTCCCAAAAAACACCTACCTGATCCTTCGAAACCCTACCATACCCATCGTTTGAATTTTCCCCTATCCAGAGCCTTGCCGAACTTCGACAACCATAGCCGGAGCTTCTACAGTCACTGGGGAACCTTGTCGGAGTTTTTACGAGACGTCTTTTCTTTTGGTAATGCGCGGGGACTAATACAAAATGTTGGGCTGGCTGGACACAGAGCAGTAGGAGGAAGTAGTTATAGTGGACCTGCGGCTGAAGCTCCCTTCTTCGACATGTCTCAAGGAGGGATATCCGATGTCCTCCGCAAGAGAGATCAATACGTTGGGGAATGGAGAGCTCCCATTTCGAACCTCACAGCCCTATACGAGATTTCTAGCCCTGTTGCCTCTTTCGCTCAAGCAGGTTCTTTCCGACTCGTTTTTAATCCAACGGACGGATTGGTCTATGTGAGTGTACTCTTTTCCGAGAAATTTGATGTGCATTCGTGTTTGTATGTGAATGTTACAATCGTTAACCAAGACGAGTCGAAGTCTGTTTCCCGCCATTGGTGCGATGAACGCGTTGAGGAAATATCTTTTCCCTCTTTCCTTTCATCTAATGAACTAATTGACTTGGGATTTGTTTCGGGCTCAGTACTCGTTAGATTTGATATGAGGGTCCTGTTAGATGATTTGGAGCAAGAGAAAAGAGATTTTGCGTCGCCTTCTTTCATTTGGAACATAAAAAATTTTAAATTGTTCAAGGATGTTGTTCAGAAACATAAGATCTTTAGTGGTCCATTTTCTATTGAAGAGGGCTTGACGGTTCGAGCAACCATGCATCATCTGGCTATTGGTGTTGAGTGCATGGAAATGCAAAAAGAGAAGGGTGCTTGGATTTTTCTTAAATTATCAGTCCGTCAAAAATATAAGAATAGATCGTGGGTTACGAACGCTTGGGGAAGAATCAGTCAGCGTAGTGATGAGATTGTCTCTAATAACTTTACTGAAAATTCTGGGCTTCAAATGGATGCATTGTCCGTGTCTTTGTCGTGTTTGAGGGCTCGGGAGGAATTTTCCTCAGTGCGTCAACATGGGTGTTCTTAAGGAAAGGAGTGGATGCTATTGATGAAAGGCGAAGAAACATATGCAGCCCATATTCGCTGGCTAATTCAAAATTTTGGAAGGCTTAAAGAGGTTCTTAAGAAGGAGGAGAATGGTGTTGCTGTCAAGAGCTCAAGTTTTCAACTTGGCAAGAAGATGTTTCATCTTGCTATTTATCCAGAAGGTAACAAAGTTTCTTCTCTTGCTTTTTTATTGTTATTCGAGCTGTGCATTATGTTATTTGAATCAGTATTAGAAGGTGTATGACTGTGTTTGTTTGTCGAGCCACCTAGGATGTAGATTTGAAGGGACCTAAGCCATGAGGTCATTTAGATGAAGCCACCTCTTCAAGGGGCTAACCACCTTCCTCTCCCCTCATCCTCAGAGGTGACGCTAGTCTATAAAGCATACGGTCGGCTGACACCATTGGGAAAAAATTAACTACTAATAGTGCACTATAATTGTTGTTGTTTCTCCAATATGACACCATTAACAAAGTATATTCTCAATCCAGGACTGCAAGACAGCAGCACTGGATAATTTTCCCCTCCAGAACCCCTGCTCTTTCTAGTCTCTCTCATCTTTTTGCTGCACTCCTCTCTCTCTCAAATAAACTATGGCAATAAGCACCAAAATCTTAATTTCAAACACTTAACTGATTTAGAATTCAGCTTGATTGACGCAGGGCTGAAGTTTTTTAATTTGGGAAAATGTGAATCATCGGGAAAGTTATGAAATATACAAACTTTAGAGTTGTAAGCAATTTATTTAGTACTTATCTTTCATTAAAATCTTGGACACTGCTACATGTATATCCTTGAAACTCATTTTTGTTGGAAATGGTAAGACTTTATTTTGTTGATACAGCGTTATTTCTCTATAAAACAATTGCAATTTGAATACTTGTATGATCTCATCTCCAATAATTTCTAGAGTCGCCACTGCTCTCTCTCTCTCTCTCTCTCTCTCTATATATATATATATATATCCATACACACACACACACACTGCACTGTATATGAAATCAGTGTGCAAGTGTGAAGAAAATGAAAGACCGAGTGTGAGAGGGTACGCTATGAGATTGATTGTAAATAAGTAATCCCTCCTCCATATGTTGATACATTGCCCCATGCAAATTGGTTTTAATAATTAACTTGGCGTGCTCTTTGCTTATTGAGTTTTCTGATATGGTCAGGATAACTTATGAGAATATGTGTGCTTACTGGTACAGGGCTTTCTCCTCCATCGGGCCACCTATCTTTTTACCTTGATGTTGAGCATTCCCACGATTCATATGATTCAAGTTGGCTTGTAGCTTTTGAGTTATCAATTGTGAGACCCAAACTAGCTGCTGAACCTTTTGTGAAGAAATCATTGGTCAGGTTCTCCAATAGTAGAAAATATATAGGTTGGCCGGATTTTGTGTCTCACAAGGACTTCTATAGAGATGATGGCTGCCTTGGTGAAGATGGGGTTCAGTTCCGTGCTAAAATTTTCATTCTGAAGGAGAAATTTCTTTCTCAGGATGCCAAAACGTTGGGGAAATTGGGAATTTCATTATCTCAAGATAAGATACTAAGGCTTTGTTTGGTTGCCATTTCCGTTTAGTTTTAGTTTTGAAAACCAATCATTACCCTACTTCTTTCCCCAATCATTACCCTATTTTTTCAATTATTACTTTCTCATCTCTCTCTATCTCTCTCCAATCATTACTCTATTTCTCTCTCCACCCACTACCAAAACTAAACTAAACTAAACTCCCAACCAAACACAACCTAAGCTTTCACATTTGGAAGATACAGAATTTCTCTACTTTCAAACCTCTTTGGGATTTTGAAAAGATCATTAGCCAAGCTTTTCAAGCAAGAGGATACGAGCTTCAAATTGGTGGGTTATTGAAGTCATTCTAGTTTTCGTCAATGATGTAACTTTTTTCAAAGCTTGATTAATTTATTTCTTGCTAAATGATTGTTACAGGGGTCTGGTTAACATCAACCGACGTATGGGCATCCTTAGAGTTACATTCACCACCTCTGGGTGATCGTGATTTGACTTATTTGATCAGTTCGAGCATAATTCTAGTGAACCAAGAGAATACTGACAGATCTGTGAAGCACGAGTTTACAATATCATCAAATGGTAGAAATGATGTCAAGTTAATGGAGCTAGAAGTGTTGAAATCAAACAATGAATTTCTTCTAAACGAGACAGTTATTTTTGTTTGTGAGATCTTAGATTTTCAGGTCAGTTAGCAAACAAAAAAAATTATTTCGTTGTCTGATAGTTTTAATAAAAACATATAATGAGGTCCTTCTTTGTTTGTTTCCTTTTCATAATTCCTTGGTTATATGGTTTTGGGCGGCGATAATGCCACGATTGTATTGTTAGGGACACGATAGGTTATGTTGATTGACTACTATAACCTTTGTTCAATGAGTCAAAGAAGCATTTGAGGGTAACAATGTCAGACTAGATAAAGAATCGTGTCCTTAACAAATACAAGCGTGGCATTATCCTGATCCTTTGAGATTTTGTTGAAATTATATAAATTGCATCTCCTACCATTCTTCTAACGACATCTTTTTCTTTTATCTTATTTTGTCTCGCAGGCTTTATCTGCCAGCAGCAGTGAATTGCGGGAAAATGTACCGGATAATATTCCTGAATCAATTGCGGTTGTGGAGGCTGGACCTAGTAAGGAAAGATATGCTGTCTTGGCTAAAAGATTATCCCTCTCTGTAGACTCCAGAATGCAACACCTTGGGAAAAGGATTTACGCTGCACTACTTGAATCGTCTACTGATGAGAGTTTTAATGAGAAGAGGATGCTTAAAGAATTGCTTGAGATTGCAACAGGACACACAAATGATTCTGAACAAGCAAGTAAATTGTCTGATATTCTTGTATGTTTTGCTGGTGAAGTGCCAAAAGTTGCTGGATTGATTGTTCAAATGGCGATAGAGGATTCCAGAAAAGCTAAAGCTGATCAAGCAAATCTTCGGAGTCAGCTTGAAGAGAATGCTGCATTGTCAAAAAGGTTGGAGGAAAACTCGAAGGAGCTCAAATTAAAGATGGAAAAAGTTGAGAGTAAGCTCATGAGCGAGAAACAATTGTACAAGGAGGATCTACATCAGAAAAATGAAGAATATAAGGTATTGGTTAAGACTTGCTTTCTCAAGTGTCTTTAACGAATGAACTTCTCACTGTTTTTGCCAACGTTTTCCGAATTCCCTTATCCAACCAAATGCCAATAGAACATTCTTTGAAATTCCGTTATTAATAGGGCAAAATCACGAGTGACCAAACCATAGTTAGAGTTGTAGGTTTACCAAACTATGCTCAAATAGGGATTCATTCTTCTAATGATATCATAAGAAATATTGAATTTTGATGTCTGCTTCATGAAAATGGTGGGCAATGAAAAGTAAAACTAGAACTGTTGGCCGATGGGGTCAGTTCGTAGGCCTGAAAAAGGCATTAAATTTGGGTTATGGAAGTATGATTAAGTTAGTAAACACTAAGCATATAACTTGATCATTTGATGCAGTCCGTTTTCAAGGTTTTTAAGTTGTTTGAATCCTTATTAATGTCTCGGTTGCTCATTCCTGCACGTCCCTTCATAATTTGGAGCTGCTTTTTTGCACCATTACTTTGCAGGTTTGTACTTTGTAATATTGATTTTGTTCTTTAATTGTTTGTTAAAATGGTACAGAAAGCACTCAGAAAGAAGGAAGATGCAATTAAACAGCTGAAGAATGGAATGGAGGAGGAATCGAATAAATATGCAATAGAGAAGTACGCCTTAGGTGAAAAATTGAAAAGCATAGAAGGCGGGAAGAAAAGATCTGATCAAGAAATTAAGAAGCTAAAGGATGTGATTAGACAATTACGTGAAGAAAAAGCGAACCTAGAAGCAGAATTTCAAGCGTTCAGGGTTTGTGTCTTCTCTTTTCCTTTCATGATTTTGTAGTATTGGATGCTTTCACGCTATACTAAATATTCACTGTTACTTCATATATCCATGTAATATTTAGCTCATGATTTTGTTATGATATAGAACTAAAATAGAAATTTAGATTGAGGATGCCTTCATTTATTTGGCAGAACCATTGGTACAAAGATGCAAATTTCCTAGCAGCTCTTTGCGGTTGGCAATTGGACACATTGTCAATCAGTGAATTGGAGACCATTCTGAAAATCCATGAAGGGGGGCATAGTAAAATAAGTGATCTCCTCCAAAAGCACAATTAAGTCAACCTTGGTATGTGTACATTCAATAGCTCAAGGCATTCTTCTTTTCTCTTTCAAATTCTGGAAATTACAGAGCACATCTGCTATCTTTTTTCTCGAATATTTATGAGATTGTACACTACAACAGAAAGGGTTTTACCTGGCACTTGGTTCCCCGCGATTACGAAAACCCCTGTTTATACTCTTTAAATCTCGTTTGCTGCAGGCGGAAAAGCCAAAGTTTCAGATGGATTATTTTATGCTTTCCCCCTAAATACCAAAACGATGTAGTTTGGATTACTTCAAGTTGCCAAACTTTTTCCCCCTTTGTGTTTTTCCTATTACAGCGCTTCACACCACCACCACCACCACCTCTCTCTCTCTGGTGGATGGGGTTTTGCACGATGGGGTTTCGCTTATTATTTGGCTCCAAGACACAAGAGACTCTTGGCTTGTTTAGGTTTATTGCGTCAGTGTTGAAGATAGTTTGCTGTAGGTCCCATTGTAAGTCTATTATTCATGAAAACTTGTTTCTAGTATTCTATTTTCAGCAGCAGGCCTTAGATTAAGTAGACTATTATTATATTATGTTGTTTGACATCTTTATGATTCATAAGTTTTGAAACTAGTTGAGAATCATTCCATTGTTGTTTTCCCCATAATTTCTACTTTTCAATTTTGTTGCTTCTCCAATGTTCTAATAGTGGTTATGATGTTTTTCCGTGAAATTCAAGATGCAGCTTCTCTCTAATTGACTTCAATTTCTTCAAGTCAGTCCTGTAAAGATTTCTGCTAGTTCTCACAATTTCTTCAAGTCGGTCCCTCACAAGATTCAAGAATTTTTTTTATCTTGGTTGTAATTTGCAGTTATGTGAATGTGGACAAAATTATACGTGAATTGTTGGGATGTTATGTACTTCATAGCTACATGTGCAATCTTATGGACTATCAAGGAATTTGGAAGTTTTGGAAAGTTAAATGGATCTTCCATACCTTTTATATCAAATATTTCTTTCCCCTTCTGTCATAATATTATGTTGTTCTGTCTTCATGTTTTGCTATTACATTTCGTGATAATTTTGGCTGATCTTATGGCTAGTGATCCCTCCCATTCAGTTATAATTTTTCTTGTATAACCATTACAAGTAATATCTACTCTTGACTGATCCACCTACAGACACATACTTTTTAGTAAGTTGTATCAATATTGTATTGTTTTTAGTTTGGTTCCCTTGGAATGTACCAAAATGGGCATTCATTTTGTGGCTTGCCTGTCTTCAAAGGCTTTCCACTAAGGACAGATTACGGAAGTGGGGAATGGAGGTTGACCCTATTTGTGTGCTTTGTTCACAGGGTGATGAGTCTTTGCAGCACCTGTTCTTTCATTGCATTTATTCAAGCAACATTTGGGAAGTCATTTTATCCAGATTTCAGATTCAAAGGAAGGCTGGTCTATGGAATTCTGAAGTTGGTTGGGCAATTCATTTCTGCTGGGGTAATTCCATCCAATCTCTCCTTTTCAAATTAGTCTTGGCTGCAGCAGTTTTTCACATTTGGATGGAGAGAAATTCCCGTATCTTTGGTGGGAGATCTAGATGTGCACCTGAAGTGTTGGATGGTATAGATGAGTATATTAGATCTCCTGTTTCTTCTTGGAAAGTGATTCCTAGTTCAGTGGAGAACCAAAGCATGTGTGAGCTTTGGAAACTTCCGCGTAGAATTTTTTGGCCTGGTATTCCCAGAGTTTTTGTAGAGTGAAGTAGTGTGTAGCTAGGTTGCTTGTACAGTTTGTTTGGAAGGGTGTTTTCCCTGTTATTTTGGTGCTATAAAATGGTCTATTTCCCCAAAAAAAAAATGTATTGTTTGCATTTTGGAAAGAAAGAGAAGTTATTCATTTTTTGACCATGTTATTCATGTCCACCCACGATTATTCTTGTAAAAAGAAAGTGAAGAACGAGAACTTATTCACTTTTTTGAGCTTGCTATTCAGCCCATGAAATTCTTGTTAGAAGCCAGGTTGAAGAAACTGCTATTATTCAAGCCCTGGGCAAAATCTGTTGTTATGAGACACAAGCTCAAAACTGACAAAGAGTGCAAAGAGAAGTTCCTGTTCAAGGAAGTTCTCTACAAATTCCTACGTCAACTGTGTGCAACCAGATATATATATCCCAGAACATAGGGAAAACTAGAAACAAGAAGTAGAAAGAACCATATAAAATGAAATAGATGCCCTCTTTTATCAGAGAAACTTTCTGTCTT
>BPLS01000175.1:151091-194779 GCA_019656275.1 Rhododendron kiyosumense | reverse complement strand
AGAGAGAGAGATGCAATCAGGGAGGAGGAAATGGGTCTCCTCTGTACTCGGTTGTACCAGATTTTGCTGAGCATGAGGGTACTATAGTCAGATTGCATAACCTGTCGTGGCAGAAGAAAAATGCTTCGTGGCTTTATCATTTTCCATTTTTAAAATGTCTTTTCATCGATTCCTGGAAAAAAAATTAGTTCAATCCGATATTGGTAAGGGCTTTTTCAGAATAAGTAAGGAGTTTACGTGGCCTTTTCGTGTTTCAAAGACCTCTTATGTCTTTGATTTTGCGGGGCCCATTACGGGCCCTACAAGATGATTCAAACCGCAAATTATTTTTAAAATGTTTATTTATATGTTCTGAAAAAAACTAGCTCAATCCGATATCGACAAGGGTTGTTTCATAATTCTTAGGTCACCCTACGAATTCTAAAACAGCCCTTCCTGATATCGGATTGAGCTAATTATTCCAGGAACCCATGAAAAAATATTTAAAGAATAACTTGCGGTTTAAATTATCTTTGTAGGACCCCTAATGGGCCCCGTGAAAAAAAAATCGTCAATTTCTTGAGTACCAAACAGGGCTTTACGTGGCATTTTATGTCCAAATTCCTAATTTTTGTTATCAATTTAGGGGATAAAAGCCAAAAAAAAAAAAACTCTATACCTAATTATAGTAGTACCTTTCTAATTTATAACTCCAAAGGATGAAATGGGGTAGGCATTGGAAGAGGCATGGAAGTTGTCAAACTTTTTTGATGCGCATCTAAAATTCCTCCATTTTTCCAATTGTTTCAGTGTTTAACAAAGAGACAATTAATACCGGGAGCAGCTATTAGCATATACCAACATTCTGATCACACAGACCTTCTAAACACACCCATCATATTCTTTACACATACCATTATCCCAGTAAAATCACTTTTTCCAATTGTTTCAGCGCTTAACAAAGAGACAATTTCAAGTTCTACCACTTGACATAAGAATTAACCCCCAAAAAGGATTACATAAAAATTGAACACTAAAAGCTAAAAGTCAAAGCAAATTGTAATTATTAATGTGGTCTTCACCCAAAGAAGATCGTGAGATGGACAGGGACAGGAAGTAATATCTCTATTATTTTCCTCAAAGTAAGATCATCTCTTAGGAAATAAACGATGAGATCAATTTATTTAGGGCTCGAGAGAAGTCGATCAAACATAAAATATTTTTAGATCGAGTTGGTAAATAGACATCCACTTCTGCAACTACTTTTCATTTAGAGCACATTACCCCATCAAAATGTGATAATGGTAAAGAATTGGGAGCAAGAGTGAGAAGGAGTGTGACATGTATAGAAATACTGAATGTCTTAAGTGATTTCGACTATGAAATGAGTGGTTAACAAGTAAAGTACCAGGGATTATCATAAATAATGCATTGGCCACCTACTTCCAAGTGGGATGGATTTATTGGATTATAGAAAAGTAGGCAATGTTTGTAAGACCTTCAAGAGCCTCAAAATCCAGGGAACAAATGATACATGGTCCAATGCATAACACAAAATTTCATAACGAAGTTTTTGCGATCAACAACACAATCAAGATAAAGTTTAAGATTAAGATGTAAATTATATAGCAAGAGCATCACCTGCCATACCAACTTCTGTACGGCTGGAAACGCCTTTAACAGCGAGGTGCATCCAAGGAGGCCATCATCACTCACGGCTGACGAAACTAATACCAACTTTTTGACATTAGTTAATTCGGGAGTCAAACTAGTCAATGAATTTTCCTGAAAACGCAAGTCACACAAGTAAGCCATAGCCAGATAGTGGCAATATAAAGTAAGCTAAAAATAATTGTGCATGCTAACCTCCTCCAAAAAGCTGATATCCAATGTAATAATCTCCAACTGAGAAAGGCAACATGAATGCTGAGGAAGAAAATCATTCATGAACCAAGAAATAGAACCCCAGATCGATAACTCAACAAGCAATGGAACATTTTGGAGAGAGAAACTTTTAGTAGGACCATCGTACCTTAAAGCCACAAGATTTACATTGTTGACCTCAATGGACTCTATATTGTCACAATCACATATCTCCAAGCATTTCAACGCAAGAGAGGGCCCAACAACTTTAAAATTTACCAGTTCTCCGGAACCATGGACACATAATATTTCAAGAAGTGGGCAGCTGGATAAAAAGCACTCAAGAATTTCTCCACTCACATTGACACATTTCAAGCATAGTTCTTTTAGAGAGTTAAACCCAAAAGATGAGTAGCGGGGAGGGATGCGAAAATCAGAAGACGAGCTATTCAAAGAAGTCCCTTCACACAGACCCAACATCTCAAATGGAATTGTATAAGATTTCCCATAAGAGCGAATGTGATTATGGTCCAGAGACAGGTCCAACACAAGCCTTTGAACTTTCCTTCCTAATGCAAACTTAAGCCACTTGTTAATATGACCTTTGAATCTTTTGTCTAAATCAAAACGAACCCTAAATTCTTCAATAGTTGGACCTTTATGACCTAGGACAACCTGATTCACCCAATTGATGTATTTTTTTCTTTCCATCTGACGGGAGTGATGCATCCAGTTCCTTCTAAAACTTGCTAATGTCTCCGCAGCATCAAAGTTGAGATGGCCGACAAATGCCCAGAGGTGTCTCCATCTAGTGCAAAGGGTACTGGTAACCGCTGCTTCCTTAAGACTTAATAAAGAGAGGATGAAAATGAGCACCTCATCAGGCAACAAACTTATTCGATCCTCCAAATAATGGTCATCCTTGTCAAGAAAAATGTTGATGAAGATGGAATAGTAAGTAACTTGATGAGCTCCATAATGTCAAATTAACAATGTGAAAAAATTAACAACTTCAAAAGAAAAATTCATACTTGCCCATCAAAAAATTCATTAACACAATAGTTAATAATAACAATTGCATAGGAATGAAGTCAGCATTTCTAGAGAAGAAAAATAGCTGAGCTAGATACTAGAATTTTTACCTTTTTTTGAAGAGAGGCAAGTTGCACTTCTTTTCCCATTGAAAGCAATGAACTTTTATTGTGAAAATGGCCCATCTCCAAGTGTTTCAGTGCAAGAAAAGGCCCAACAATTTTCACATCTACCAGTTCTCCAGACCTGTGGACACAATATTTCAAGAAGTGGGCAGCTGGATCACAAGAGAATTTCTCCGGTCACATTTACATATTTGAAGCAGAAGTGAATAATGCATTACATATTTGAAGCAGAAGTGAATAATGCAAAACCTTGAAGACAAGTTGTTCAAAGTAGTCCCTTCAATCGAACCCAACATCTCATACGGAATAGTACAAGATTTCACAAAAAGGTGCATGTGATGACCATTCATTGACAAGTCCAACAAAAGCCCTTGAACTCTCCTTGGCAATGCAAACTTAAGCCACTTGTCAAAATCGCATTTGTAACGATTGGCTAAATCAAACCATACCCTCCATTCTTCAACAGTTGCATCTATAAGGAATATGAAAACTTGATTCTCGCAATGGACATATTTTTGTCTTTCCATTTCACAAAAAGCATGATTCCTGTTCCTTCCAAACTTTACTATCATTTCTGCAGCATTAAAGTCTTGGTGGGTGACAAATGTCAAGAGGTGTCTCCATCTCCTGGAAACGACGCTGGTAACCGCTGCTTCCAAGTCCGAATTACGGTCATCCTTTACACAAAAAATGTTGACAGTGATGCACTACTTAGTAAAATCATAATTAATAATGTAAAGAGTAAGAGAACTTCAAAAGAGAAGTCACTGCTTCAACAATAAAAGGCAACCCGAGGCACAAAGGTCTCCCTATAGTTGGTTTGGAAGATGCACAGTAAACTTACCTTCTTTCCTACTTGAAGAGAGGCAAGTCACACCTTCTTCCCCATTGAAAGCAGTTCTATTGAGAATGCAATCTGAGACAACAAAAAAATATTCTATGAGAACAATGAATCCATCTGCTTGCAATACGATGGAAATAAACATCTGTACATTATACCCCGTTTAGTTCAGAATTCAAAAAGAATTTTCACTATAAAGCGATTAAACCTTAAACACACTGTCAAAGACAGTCAAAGAAACATGCAAACATCACATACATCATTACAAAAAAGATGTCACCTGCACCCCACTCCTTGTATGGGGGAACTAAAAAGATGCCGCCTTAGTATGGGGGAACTAAAAAGATACCGCCTTAGCCCAATTGGTTCTGCCCTATAAATTTTATGGTACAATTATAATACAAAAAACAAATGCACGCCTCCTGCCCTGATCTGTGTGCCTGAGAAGCATATTATGAGTAAAAATCAATTAGACTTTAAAAACACTATGTATGTATGTATGACAAGATCCATTCTGCATCATATTTCAAATCTAAGGGATCCCTAGGAGTACATAACAGGCATTGTTGAGCCAAGCAAAGCCCCGAAAGGACTTGGAACTTCATCCAGCATTACAATAGGCCATCAATGTGTTCGCCCTTTTAAATAATATAATCATTATTTTTTAAATTTGCAGCAGGTGACACAAAAAAGAAAGAAAGAAATGTATAGCAGTTTTCTTCCGCCTTCCTTTTGAGAGTTGCCTGGGGAAAGAATGGGTTTGTGTTTGCTAATTTTTCAATCACATAAGAGTACTATGTGACATTGTCTCCATCACCTAAAAAGGACACAATACAGCTGCTTCGTGACTCCTATGTGACATTGTCTCCATCACCTAGAAAGAACACAAATAACAGCTGCTTCATTAAGACTCAAGGATGATAGTATGAGAATTTCCTTAGGCAACGTACTAATCCAATCCTTCAAATTATGGTCACCCTTGTCACGAAAAAAATGTTGAAGGAAATGGAATACTTAATAAAATTCTACACTAATTTGCGCTAAAATCTCATACTAAAAATGTAAGATGCAAAGTAAACTTCAAACTCATCATTCAAGCAAGTAACTCGATAGTTAAATCTGCAATTGTAATGCCCCATTTAGTAGTCCCACATCGGTGGGTAAGATTGAAAGGAATTTATATATAAGGATTCACGAGCAACTACTGTATAACTTGAGGTTAACCTTTAGAGCCACGTGGTTAGGCTAAGGGTTAGCAGATTAGCCTGTATGGATCATACAGTAGGTATTAGAGCACAACCGTAGTCTTCGTGGTTGGAGCCACCTCTAGTATCTGGTACGAGCATGATGATGTGTTGTAAAGAGCGAAGTGTCATACCATGACCACCAGGAGAAAGTTGTTGGGTCAATGCAACGAGGACATATCATATGGTGGGGAGATTGTATTGCCACATTTTGTAGTCCCACGTTGGTGGGTAAGATTGAAATGAATTGATATATAAGGATTTGTGAGCAGCCACTGAGTACCTCGAAGATAACCTTTTGAGCCACGTAGTTAGGCTAAGGGTTAGCAGGTCAATTAGTGCAGGTCGTTAAAGCAATATCAACTGCATAGGAATTAAGTCAAACATTTTCTATTAGAAACTGTGAAATAGTTGGAATTTACCTTCTTTTGTACTTGAAGATACAGTTAGGCAAGTTGCAGTGTTCCCCCGTTGAAAGCAGTTCAACTTTATTGGGAATGCAATCCGAAACAAGGATAAATAGAGTTTAGGATTACAACGAATCCGCTGCATGCAACAGCGATGAAAATAAGAATCAGCAGGTTTCATTGGGATACAGTTGTGGTATTTACTGGCAAATCCATGCATTTCAAAAAAACGAGCCATCCAAAATCAGATGCAGCTTTAGTTGAAACATCAAAACTGAAATATGAGGGTAACAAATCACACCTTTCATTGAGAAGACATTGAATTCGTCGGCTGAGCCATAAATTATACAGAAAAACTATGATACAAATAACTCAAGCAACGCCTCTTGCTCAGATATCTGCGCCTGAGAAGCATACTAAGAGTCAAAATCGATTAGGTTAAAAAAAAAAAAACTTACAAAACCAAGGAGAAGTCTGGTTTTATTTGGAATCAGAATCAGAATACCCCTTGAAGAACCAAAAGACATTGCCTTTGCCCTACTCCTTGTGAAGAGGAACCAAAAAGATCACAAATTTGGCTAGCAAAAATAAATAACTCCACGCCTCCTGCTCTGATATGCGTACCTGTCCTCTTGAAGAACCAAAAAGACGTCGCCTTTGCCCTGCTCCTTGCGAAGAGAAACCAAAAAGATCCCACCTTTGGAGCAAATAAAAAAATCCAAAATTTAAAAGAGCTAAATCAATATCTATAAATCTTGAAAAAATATTTGGCACTCTTCTGATTGCTCAAGCAAAATCACCTCAATCAATATCTATATATCGTAAAAATAATCTTCCGGACAGGAAACACACAAAGATCAACAAAAAGTAGACCACTAACTGTATGTATGTATGCATATGCTTCATAAATTTAGAAAGGGGGGAACAAAATAAAAACCTTCCTAATTCAGATACACAAACCAGGGGATCGCAACACTCCGATAGAGCTGTGGTTGCCGCAGTAGATGGTTCCCAGCGGTGGCTTACGGTGGCGATGGCTGTGCAGAGGAATTTAAAGTGGAGAATATCTCAAGCAGATTAAAAAAGGAAAAAGGCTTCTAACTATCAAGACAATTTTACCCTCTACAACTCTTGGGTGTTTGCTATCCTGACAAATTTGTAATAGCGCACGTCAACAAGTCGGGCCACACCGTTTAAAGTTTAAACAGAAAACATATGCGCTAGTTCCCAAAACAAAAATCCCTTGTCTTTTTGTTTTTTATTTTTATTTTGCCCTATGTTAAATTTTTTTTCGCATTTGTTAGTTTTACATCAAATTTTTATAAGTAATTGATTTGTCTCACATTTGTTAGTTTTGCGTCAAATTTTTTTAAATTATTAATTCGACTCGACAAAAGAAAATTGAAAGAAAAAATTATAACTTTTACATAATTTTTTACTCAATGAAGGTTTTGATTAAACACCCAAAAACAAAACCCATTTTATTATGAGATAACTCCCAACAATTTCTATGGAAAGCAAACAAATGGGATTTCTTTTCAGGGGGATTTTGATAATCTTTTGGTGGAAAACCTTTGGCTAGACAAGTTCCATGATGTTGGTGACTATTTGACAAAGTGCAGGTGACTTAAAAGAGTCCTTTGTTCCTCCACTTGTTATATCAATTATCAAGCATTCCTTTACCAAACTCTTTCAGGCTTCAACAATTTTATCTTGGGATGGTGTATACACCAAGTTTTGTGAAGACACTAGTCGAGGTATGGGTGATAAACGAGCTAAGCAAGTCAAGTTGTTAGTTGTTCAAACTTGGTGTGAAAACTTAACGAGTTGCAGAAAATATTCAAGCTTAGATTATTTATGAGATAAGTCGATCTCAAACGAGTATTAATTGAGCCGAACATGTTCCAATATTGAGTAACTTGAATTTTTTTATACAATCATAAGTCGAACGAGCCAAGTAGTAGCTTGTTCGAGCTTGGTTTGAAAACTTAACGAGTTTCAAAAAGTATTCCAAGCTTGGTTTGCTACAAGTAACAAACCAATCTTGAGCGAGGTTTAACCGAACAAATATGAGTTCAAACTCGAATAACTTGGTTGCTTATCAGCTCTAAGTGGAGGAGACAAAAAGGGTGAAAATGGATTTCCTTATCCGCTTCTTCTACATTTGGAATTCACAATGTGAAAATTGGAATGAGTCAAGTTACTTATCCCTCAAACGACAAACTATCTCTCCAACCATTGTGATAAACACTCCCCAAAATTATTCATTTGTTTTTTTGGTAACTGTAAGCGGAAACAAACAAAAACCAAGGCCTAAGCCATTACAAAAACAATTACATCCTAACTATACAAAGCAAAAATTCGAGCAGGAACCATCCACTTCAGCGCAAGCCAACGATTAACATCATACTTGATTTCTCAGAGCAACACAAAACAAGCCCTTATCTCCTCTTAATTTGGGATGACAAACCCATAGCATCTCTCCTGCAGTAAAATGAATACTGCTCTAATAGCACTGAATAATTTAAAAGGCATTAATATATGAAGGTTTCTTATTCCACAACACTTTCACATACTCCTATACTAGCTGATTTTCCTTAAAAGAAGGTGTTCCACACTTTGAAAATAAGTCAAGAGTATACTTCTCCCTTGAGAGGAAGAAAAGGAAAAATCGAATACAAGCAACAGGGAAAACACAAGGGGCAACAGGGAAATTACAAGGCCAGTAGGCCACATACAAAGATACACTATCCGCCCGATATTTCCAGGTATGATAAAATCAGCGGTCTAAATGCCAAGAAACCATGCAAATTTGGCTAGTTAGCCTCTAACTACGGGTTATCGTTTGCCATTCTCGCCAAATGATTTGCCCACAAGTCATGGCATGAGTGTCAATGGTGATCCATGTTTATGATTGGTTTGCATTCCTAGTCTCATGCTCCCTGTTTCTATCGACGATCATCTGGTCCTTTGCAGATCCGAAGTTTTCTTTCCTCCTAAAACGTGGAGTTTTTGCTACCATGCTCTTGAATAGGGTAAAATTTGTCCCGAGTTTGGCAGCTATGAATTCTGTGAGGCTTTGGAGATGACGACTTGGGCACACCTGCCTGACGCATATCTCTGCATTAACACCCTCTTTGGATGGTGAGAAATGAGGAGAAAAGAAAGGGGAAGGACTAACCAAGACATTTGTTTTTTGTTTTTTTCTCTCAATTTCTCACTAAAATGTGCAATCCAAATGAGTAAATTCTCAAGAAACCACAACACTTTTCCTTTCTTTTCTCATCAAATCACTCCATCCAAAGGAGCTGTCAGTGAAAGTTCAATATTGTCATAATTTAGAGAAGTCTTGAGTACTCAAAAAGATTGCAGATTACTCCTGCTATTCCCGTGAAATCAGCTAAATGGGACAGGAACATCTTCTTCATTGATTCTAATCCCAGAAAGGATCAATCCTGAAAGCATTGTCATCGCACGGTCTCTTTTCCAGCGGAAGTAGGTCTTCACCGGTTTCTTGATCGACATCCCTCATCAAAAGACACAAATCAAGAGCCGAAACATATATCACTTTCACATAAACCTCCTGATGGCGTTTCACAACATCCCTCGCATTGTGAATCCTTCTTCCGGTCGCAATCTGGGAAACATAGACCGTATCCTTTCTTCCGGTAACCTAGCCAGGCGTTCTGAGCCAGTACCCTGTGAGGGTCTTGTTGACGAGTTGGTGGAAGCTAATGATCCTGACACGCTGCTTGGTCTATCGCTCAGTAGAAGGGTTCTGTTCGGGTTCGGGGGATGCCGTCAGCATGTTGTTGCGCCAGCTGGGGACCGCAACGATTATGTAGAGAGTGTAATCATTGGGGTAAGAGCTGGCCATGTGCTCCATAGCCACTTTGCTCCATTCGTCATATATGACGTCGCCCGAGGCGGTTATCCGAACGTATCCTTCATGCGCTAGCTTGGAGGCCAAGTAAACCTAGATTTATGAATATCATTCTACCCTAACCTTAGACCTAAATCCCTTAGACCTATCCCTCTCCTAAGATCTAACTTGATCGTCGGAGGGTCACTGGGCTATTCAAGTCCTGGTGACTTGTTGCAGGTCGAGGAGAAGGAGAACGGAACTGCAGAGGAAGGAACCTAGCCTGAATGACGGTCAAGGTCCCAACAAATCGAACCCCCAATCTCACTAAGCTGAACAAAGCAACCCGTTTTAAAGACTCTCGACACTCTACCCTTGTACACCTGATACAGTTCGGGCTCGTTCGACCCCCCATGCCTGTCATACCTTGTCTCCCTGTCAATACCATCATGTACTCTATCCTTGTACACCTGATATAGTTCGGGCTCGTCCGACCCATGCCAATCATTCCTCCTTCTCCCCCTCCTATCATCATCATCATCATCATCATCCCCATCTTCTTTCATACCCATCTCTTCCATGCCTATCCTGTTTATCCCCATCATTCCTTTTGTCTCGATCAGGTGATCACCCCTCTCCTCATTATCTCTGCCGCTACGCCTCTCTGCCTTATCTGTTGTGTATCTAGTATAAGCTCGTGACCGATGCATGTGTGGCCTTAACGAAAACCATTTATGTTAAAACAATCCGTTTTTTTTTTCCTTTGAAAGAGTGAAAACTTCATTAATTATAACTATTGGCAATCCACCGCGCATCTAATACAGTCGAAAATATTTCTGTTGCATAGAGTGAGACAAATAACACATCTAAATTGAATGAGGGGTACACCAAGAACAAAATGATTATACCGTGAGATGTTGGAGACACGCAGATAAAATGTTGATGAACAGTTGTACAAAAATCCATATTGTTCAACAAAAAATAGGCATTGATTTGGCTCCGTTTGTTTCGATGTAAAATGTTTTACAATGTAAAATATTTTCCATGTAAAATGTTTTTTCAGAAAACAAACTTCAAACTTTTATTTTCCCGTGTTTGGTTGGCACTTGAAAATATTTTCAGAAATCAACAAAATAGTGTACAGAAAGAGATGGGGAGCTTAAACGATGGAGAGATATGAGATTATTGGAATTGAAAGTTGGTCAGGACTGACGATCGAGAAAACTAAGCAATGAAAATTGCAGTAGAAGGCAGCAGGTTCATTTCGAAAAATATCTTACGAAAGATTTAAAGGTAAGTCATTTTCATCCAATTAATGGAAAATGTTTTACATGTAAAATGTTTTCCTCATTCTTTACACAACCAAACACCAGAAAATAGGTAAAATATTTTACCGGAAAATATTTTACGTCCAAACAAACGGAGCCGAAGTGTCAAATCATACTTTGTCAGCCTATATGTTAAGTAAAATGGCACAAAATGATTTATGTAGCCAACCCAATTGATTAGAGTCGCTTGATTTGGGTTAACGGGTCGTGTCCTGATGTTCTTGAACACAAGATTTATGTGAATCCGACATTTAGACGCATACCCGCACCCAATAGTTGTATCTGAGTACCTATGATCCAAAAGGTTTCACTGTTTTGTGAATTGTTCCACATGTTGCAATTTTTTTTGGTCCTAATCCTTCATGATTGCTGCCACATTACACGGCAGGAGATCATGATATTCAACAGAAGTTACATAATTGAAAACAACAAAGAGCTATACTGAATTTAAACTTCATCCATGCTCTTTTAGACTTCAATCAACAATCTTATGAGTTAGTCATATAATCTTTTGAAGTGGCATTCGCTCCCACTATCAATTCTCGTTTTGCTCTCGCACTCTTAAACCTCGCATTCATGAATTTTAATTGTTTGGGAATTACTCATTCTTTGAAAGACGTTTTCATACTCGCGCTCCCGCACTCGCCCATGCATTATGTGACTTAGGGTTGTAGCCCTTACCCAATTTTGGCTCCATAATTCCATTCGGTATGAACATCTGCAGTCCTTTACTCAGATTTTCAACCCTAACCACCGCACACCACTGTCCTTCACCACCCACCGCCGCCGGAACTGCAACGACTCAGGTCTCTCTCCGTCTCTCCCTCTCTTTTGATCTTACTGCGCTTCCCTCTCTCTTTCACTGACCAAAAAGGTGACAAAGATTTCCTTTTCCACTTCCTTTTCTGTTGGAATTCATGATGCGAATTGGAATGAGTCAAATTACTTTTCCCTAAAACAATATCTTCAAATATTGTGATAAAAACTCACCGAAAAAATGAATCCTCCTCTAATAGCACTGAATAAATTAAAAGTGCGTCAACATATAAAGGTTTCTTATTCCACAACAACGAAAACACTTTCACATACACTAGGGAATTTTCCTAAAAACAAGATGTTCCACACTTCGAAAATAAGTCAGAATATACTTCTCTCTGGAGCTTCACATCTCGCCATAACAAACATCTCGAAGGGAAAGAAGAAAAAGAAAAATAGCATACAGGCCGCAGGGAAAACACAAGGCCATATACAAAGATACACTATCTGCATGATGTTTCCTGTATAATACAATCGGCGATCTAACTGCCAAGAAACCGCGCAAACTTTGGCTAGGTAGCCCTTAACTACGTGTTACTTTATGCCATTCTTGCCAAATGATTTGCCCAAAGTCACCGGCACCAGTTTTGGTGATCTATATTTATGATAGGTATGCAATCCTAATCTCATGCTCCCTTTTACTATCAATGATCCGGTCCTTTATGTGAATTTTCCTTTCCTTCTGAAAAGTGGAGTTCCTGCTGCCATGCTCTTGAATAGGGTAAAAATTGCTCCAAGCTGGGCAGCCATGAATTTTGTGAGGCTTCAGAAACACACACTTATTTGTCAAGAAAAGCAAACCGCGACTTCTGTCGATGTACAATCCGGTCTTTCGGAGATGATGACTTGGGCACACCTGCCTGACGCAAGATCTCTGCAATAAGCGATTTGAATTGTCATATTTCAGAGAAGTCTTATGTGGTTATCATAGTTTAGCCCTTAACTAAGCCAATCATACAAGTAGCCTCCCCTAGTATAACAATAAACAAATATGCTTCAGCACAAATTGCAAACTCATGTCAAGGCTCTCAGTTTGTGAAAGTGGTGCAAACATCCAGCTCACAAAACAGAGGAAAAAAAGGTGTTGTAAATGTACGCTTATATCTTGAATGTCAACTGAAGAACAAAAAGGTGTGAATCGGATGATATGCTCTCGAGATCAGAGCACTACACCAAGCAAAATATTAGCAACAATTAGTTCCTCCAAGTCTGGAAAAAGAAAAGAAAAGAAAATGACTTTTTTTCACCACTTACTCAAAGATTCCAGATTACTCCTGGTATTCTCAAGAAATAAGACAGCTGATGAAAATAGGAAGAAGGGAATTGTAAGCTTATTGTATGAAATGCAGTAGGAGAATCAGGATGACAATATTGGTGTAATCCAAACCAGGGCTCATGTGATCCAAGATTTATAAGGAGGCAAGAAGTTAGAAGACATGAGGCTCGTATTCAACCCCAAATAAGAGAAGAAGAGGTGTGCCCATTGACATTGAGAGAGGAACAAAGGGGGGTTGCTGAATAGCTTAATATACATTGTTGGGCCCATTTCTTAACAACTTGAGCTTTTGGGATAATTGATAACTTAACATGGTATCAAAGCTCAAGTTGCCAGAAATCTTGGGTTCAAGTCTCTGTTTGCATTATGTTTCTCCCCTTCGCATTCTTTCACAGTATGTATGGATGCTTGCATCTCCTTGTGCAAGACAGGGTTACATGTGACAGAGGGTGTTGCATAGCTTGATATACATTGTTGGGCCCATTTCCTAATAGCTTAAGCTTTTTGGACAATTGATAACTTAACAAGAGCATGGAAAGTTTTCTTGCCCAAGCCTGGAGTGCCAAGTTTCAGCAGACGCACAGGAGGAATGAAGAGCTGTAGGTGACCTTAGAGAAGAAGAAAGAGCAACTTGAAAAAGTGTGGGCTAGCATAGGAATCCAAAACTTGGAAAACACTGGGTAAAGCACAATCCACGGATATAAAAACCAACAACTTGAAATCCCATGAGCTTTGAGGGTGGCTCTTGAGGATTGTGCAAATTGAAGAGTCCTGTGGGTTCAAAAACTTAAGACATCAAGTCAAGCAAAGTATAAAGCCCGCATTTCAGAAGTGTGTAGCAGTTCAGTTGCAGAACTCCAGATGCGGATTCGACAAAACAGGAGCACTCTGTTATCTTAGACCATTCACCATTGCACCACCAAATCGAAAGAGGTTCAAAACCACTTTGTATTAAGATGTTGCACATTCTTACCAGTTACCATGCTTTCAAGTTTAAAACTGACTCTTCAAGCCAAAACTCAAATTCCCTGCAGCCGAGTGCAGGTCACTTAATCAGCACAGAACTATGTCTGAGACTCTGAGTGATGCCTTGAATCCAACAAGATGGCTTGAGCATACTATAGCAGGTCATAACAGCTAGAAGGCCCCAATAAACACCATAGAACGTATTCACAATATCCTATTAGCAGGAAAATAAAACTTGCCTCGTTTCCTCTCAAGTTCTTCATAAAGCTCTTCTTCCCATCTTCTTTGTATCTCAGAGAAGCTTGCACTGCCAGCAAAAATGGAGGGAAAAAAATCAATTACGGATTGCATAAACGAGAAAAACAGTCTGTCAAGGAAACATAACTAAAGCAAGCATCAGACATTGACTCACAAACCTTGGACTAACCAGCTCTGCTCCTTCTGGAAGAGCTTGATCACCTTGAACCCCAACATTTGATATGCATTGGGAATTAGTCCCAGAGCTTGAAGTGTAGGCAGCATCAACAGCTGCAGAAGGTCTTTTGCTAGGAGACTGTTTAGGTGACCTGCTTTTAGGAGGTAAGGTCAAATTATTTGTCGAGTTTTCTTTGTTTTCATTCCCCATGGTTCTTGGTGAACTAGGTGCATTCAATGAATTGTAAAACTCTTCGTAGAGGGGCGATTGCAGCTTCTTCAGATCTATGACCTAAAGCAGTTTACAGAGAAAGTGAAATAGCATAAGATTTCGAGCCAGCAGATACCATAAGGAAAATTTGGAAAAGAAAACCCATGTGGAAGTCATAATACCTTTTCATGAAGGAATGCTCTAATTTTTGACTCAGTAACTTCATCATCATCCTCAGCCACTGAGGGACTACTTGGGAACGTAAAATCTATGTCCCCATTAGAAGATGCTCCAGAAACTTCTACAGCCTTGTTAATTGTGTGGCCAGAATATAAGTTCATTCTACTTTTCTCCAGCTCTGGACTTACATAGAACTTGCATGGCCAATCATCGTCAGGCTCAGCCATAGGATTAAAACTCTAGGTAAACAAAAACCAATCACGCGCTTATCAAAAAAAAAAAAAAACCAATTACGCACTGGTTGTTAGATTTCCTAAGCAGGACAATATCAAACTTTTTGGAGGACATAAAGACGATATACATTACCTTGTTGATATCATCCGAAAGTAAAGCAGAATCAAACTTCATAGATGCTCCAACTAAAAGATCATCCTTATCATCTATCTGACACATGTCATCATCACAACAACTTGAACCCCAAATTGGTCCTCTACCAGAGAACTTCTCAGGAGTTGAGCACCTCACACTAATATGATCATCCTTCAATGGCGTGATACCAGGTTCCATCCTAGAGCATAAAAGCATCATCAAGAGTGAGAATCACAATAGCATGCTATACTAAACTTGAAAGCATGCAAAATAATATACTTACGAGGGCTTAATTTTGATCTCAGGTGTTGCCATCCGTTTTCCAGAATTTGGCTGATAATTGTAGATTAATAAGATTGGGAAATAGGGAAAAAGTCAAGATAAATCTGCATAATGCAAACTAAGGAGGCTTTCTGCAGTTAAACTAACCATGACTGAGGCGCGCAACGAAGGATGTGTTTCCTTATAATCCCCAGTAACAAACGGATGCTGCAGATCAAATGTTTTGAAGTTTTAGGTGGAAAAGAAAAGGCAGTGAGTCGGTGACTACGTATTTTATCCACCATTACTATACTCCTCTATAGATAGCCAGCATTTCCATGTCAATTAATGTATACGAAATTAACATGTTAACATACCTGCAGCAGATCTAATGCAGAAAGCCTTAAGTTCGGTTCCCTGCGAGTTCATTTTTGCCATAGAAGCATTAGAGAAGGAAACAACCTTGAAAACAGTAGTGCAAGCTATCCACTTGTAAATCGATATATCAGCGATTAGAACTATGGATCAAACAGCCGTAATTTACTTCCTTTCTTCAAGGGGCAAAAGAGTGAGTGCATGAGAAGAAACAAGCACAACTAGTAGGCAAGGAGAACCTACTTCTGCAAACACTTCAACAAGAAATCTTTTGCCTCAACTGAGAGATGCTCAGGGATCGGAGGGTGAGATTTAGTCGTCCCAATATGGAAGAGAGCAGCAACCTGAAAGAAACACCTAATGATGATTTGGCTAATGCCTGAATAGCACATAGAGATACTTCAGCAGAAAGCTAGTAAAAGATGGTGGCTTTAAGTACCTCCTCCTGATATTGCTGGCTCCACGGAGGTTTTCCTGTGGCCATCTCAATAACAGTACATCCAACACTCCATATATCAGCAGAACTGGAATGTTTAATTTAAAATTATGAAGTCAAAGGATCACAAAAGTAGGTAACTAATGTGGTGTATGTGTATCCTTTTAAAGGAAAACAGGGAGAGTATTTATTACATAGCAAGTCTCTTCATAAGATCCTATTCAAGTTTCAGGTACAAGGCCATCTTAAACCATTCAGATGACTTTCATAACGTTTATCGTCTATGTAAATTATAAAAATATGCAATCACTTCAAGAAAAATAAGTTCAAAGTTACTACTGCTCAGCTATAAGCATAGAGTTGTGCTTGAATGTACTCACAAGCTGTGCCCTGTTTGAAGAATAACTTCAGGAGCCATCCAATATGGAGTTCCCTTCATTGACTTGGCACCAGTTATAGTGGCCTGCAGCAACATGCATACTCAGGAATGCATCATTGTGACATGATGTCACCTTGGAACGAAAGTTACAGAAACCACTAGAAAGGAAAATAAAAGTTGCAAACCATGGAAAAAGTGAAGTGCTCTTACCAATTCGACAACTTTCTTTGAGGCACCGAAGTCTGCAAGTTTTATGCATCCCTTGTTGTCAACAAGAATGTTGGCCCCCTGAAAAGAAGCATGCCCCTAAAATCAAACCAGCTAAACAGATACAAACATGTAAATATGTCTATGCGGAGAGAGGGAGATTAATACAGTGTCTTATTCTTTAAGAACCAATTTGAAAGAAGGTGAAGGTACCTTTATGTCCCTGTGCATTATCCCATTCTCGTGAAGGTATTCCAATCCCAACAGCAATTGTTTTGTATACATTCTTATAACCTGTTAAGAATGCAGATTCAAAGTGAAATTTCAAACACCATACACCCAGATTGAAATTGCACATCAAAAAGTAAGGTTGTCAAAGTTCCAAGGCTATTTCATGCGTGTTCTCTTACCTACTTGGCAAACAGCTTCTGAAAGAAACTTCACTATACCAGACAGAAAATATGAAGTTCAATGAGAGCATATCTTGGTCTCCCAAGATAGGGCTAATTCATGTACATTCTTATAACCAGTTTATTATCAAATACATTTCGAGAGAAACTTTGAAACAGAAAACATACAATTCGATAATTTAAATGAGTGGTAATCACTTACAGATTCAGGAAATGAACCAAACTTTCCCAGAAGTGATGAGATGGATCCACCAGGAACAAATTCCAACAAAATATTTAGTGATTCCTCCTCTCTAGCTGTCCCCAAGTATCTCTTGGAGAAAAAAGAAAAGAAAAGTGCAGTTACACAACCACCACAAGACAAAAAGAACAGTCAAAGAACAACGTTCAAAAAGAACCATTTGAGTAAGATTTCACATGCAATACTTACAACAATATTTGGATGCGAAAGATTCTTAAGGAGCTTGACTTCTTCTTCGAGCTCTCTAATGTGGGCCTATTAAGCAAATTTGTTATCAATAAACAATGCAATCCAATAAAGTTACGACAAACTAATTTTCTTAATGAACCGAAGCAAAATGCTTTGATCCTCAAAATATGAAAATGTCTGTTAAGTCCTATAGCCCCAGGAGTATTAGTTTGGCAATCAGTCCAACAAATACAGAATTGAGTTGCAGTTTTATTTTCTCAATTTAGATTTATCTAGGTTCTAGCCTAGATATTGTAAAACGTCCTTTCTCTCTTCACTTTTGAAATCCCTCTGGGACTCCAATGCTCTTGCTAAGCAAGCAAAGGTTTAAACAAGCCCAAGATACAAAGTTAAAAGAAGAAAGCTACAAGGGTACAACTTCGGAATCTATGGGGCTTGGATGAAGGTTGTGGAAAAATCAGGATTTTAGTTGGACACATCATTGCGTCTTGTTCATCAGCCTAATTGGGCATGTTGATTCGGTTTATTGCATGCCATGGATTGAGGAACAAGTATTGTAGTGTTTAATTGCAGTATATTAACTACTAGATTGTCAATTGTGTAATTGTCCAATTTGATAAATTGCCCAAGCAAATCTATATTCTAATTTCTGTACTACCAAATCAACCCATTTTATAAATGGTAAATTTCACTTCCAATTGCATAATACAAATGAAAGTGGTTCCACTAGTCAATATTTGACCTGCCTGATTTGAGCTGCAAACTAACAAAGCAACTGAATTTCACATCAACAGATCTGGTCCCTAACCTGTGCTTTATCTTTTGAAGCATTCGATGCAATTGAAACCTGCACAATCAAACAAAAAAGAAATAAAAATATTAAAAACACACAAGAACCACAAAGCATTTCAAATCAACACAGTAACCACAAAAGCATTTCAAAACAACTCGAGAAACATGTGACATTTCTAGTTTAACATGGGCTTGCCCATTTTACACACGAACCAATATTATCTCCATCATGCGTTCTGTGTTCACCCAAACCCATATGCTCTCTCTCTCTCTCTCTCTCTCTCTCTCTCTCTCTCTCTCTCCTTATTAGTAAAGACTGTTCGCTTTGGGTCCGTAGATCCAACCTTTGTCTCTGCGCACGGTCCCTAATAACTTTTCTCTCCTAATTATTACTCTCATTTCTCTATCTATGTCTCTACTCATTACCCCAAAAACCTCCCTCAAAGTCAAAATCCCAAACCAAACCAAACATAAAAAATGGTAATATATGAAAGAAAAAGTAACGCAAAAGCATACAAATTGAAGCATTGGATGCAATTGAAAACCTGCACAATCAAACGCAAGAGATATAAAAACAACTGAAAATCACTACAACCATAAAAGCTTTTCAAATCAACACAAGAAACAGAAGAAACATGTGGCATTTCAAAATTAGGAAGGAAAAAAAAGTTAACACAAAAGCGTACAAATTGACCTGTTTTACGGCGAGCAGCTCTCCGGAATCCAGGTTCATTCCCATATAAACCCTCCCAAACGCGCCGCACCCGATCAATTCACCTCTCCTCCACCGGATCGTCGGCGCATCCTCGTCTCTCCTACTTCTACTCGCGTCGTCAGCTTTCGCAGGTGGTGGCAGCGCCGGGAGATGAGGCTTCGAGAAGAGTCCGATTCTCGAGTTTCGAATGCTTGAACCGACCTTCTCCACGAATCCTCCTAAGCCGCCGCCGAAATTGTCGTCGACGGCCGAGGGCTTGAAGACCAGGGATCGACGTACTGAGTCGATGAAGTCTTGCATTGTTGGGGTTTGGTGTGGAAAGTGGAGAGTCGAGTGTGATCGGGGGCTTTGGTTTCTGACGGGGAGAATCTAGGGTTCGACTAGTTGCAGTTCGTTTGACAGTGGAGAGAGAGAGAGAGAGAGAGAGAGAGAGAGAGAGAGATTTGAAGGAGGGAAAAGGGTACAGGGCTCCTTTTCAAAAATTAAAAAATGGGCAAAAATAGTTCCTCCCTTTCTTTCTGCTTATGAGTCACTGCGTGCTTGTTAGTTTTGGAAATTTTGGATTTGGATTTGAATTTGTAATAATTAAGATAAAAAGATAGGGGTAATAATTGAGATAATAATTGAAAAGATAAAAATAAAAATAAAAATAAAAGTAATAATTAGAGACATGGGTAATAAGTAAATTTTAGAGTATGATAATAATTTAAAGTTCAAAATCTAAAAACGAACAAGATCTATAGTGTTAGGTAATCTATAAAAAAGAAAAATGAGCAAATGTAACACACAGACGGATGTATATGGCCCGAACCATTTGTAATGTTTTAAAAGTTGTTAGGCGTTAGTTGGATACTCAGTCACGTTCAAGCAATTAATCAGTGTATATTAGTTGGTCATCAGTGATTAATCGTTAATTGAACCTAATTGGATAAGCTCCATTAACAATTAATCATTGATTAATTTCATATTTTAAAACATTGACTATTTGTTGCATCAAAATTCTCATTCATTTCAATCACCAAAAACATCTGAACATCATCAGTAACATATTTAGAGAAATTTGAATAGCAAAAAATTCACCAATATATTGACCAAAAAAAAAGAATTTACCAATATTTACTACCACTTTATAAGACATTTTTGCTTGCAAACATCAAAAAATATTTCCTCTGTCTCAATTTAAATGTTTCTTATAAAAATTCTTGCATTTTCAAATCCCAAGATATATATTTATACATATATATTTTTAATTTTTACACCAAGAGAACATTTAAAGTAAAACAGAGAAAGTGTGTGTGTGTATATATATATATATTTTTTTTTTCTTTACATTTTCTACCATTATCTCTTTAAATAAACTCCAGGAATAACTACTCTGTTTCAAAATATTTTTAAAAAAAATAAGTATTTATTTCACATTTTTAAACTTAAAAATAATATAAATGAAAATTAATTTTTTAATTTTTTTCACCGTATTAAAAATCTTAATGAGATCTTTTAAATAAAATTTATATTACATATTTTTAAATTTCAATAAATTTATAATATTTTTTAACTTGAAATTTCATTCTTATAAAATAAATACTTATTCGTTGTTCCGGAAGGTGGCGTAATTTCTCTCAAATACCGACACCGTCGGAGAGTAATAGAGAGAGAAAGTCAGAAGCAGAGAGAGGGAAGCCCATCATTAGCTTACGATTGCGAATACCAATATGATCTACTCTTCAACGAAACCCCTCGAATGCCAATCACTTTAAAAATCTTCAACTAATGCCCCAATCCAAAGCTATGTATAGGTTCATTTCGTGTAAATAGAATTTCAGCAGAGGGTTATGGGTTTT
Source organism: Rhododendron kiyosumense (assembly GCA_019656275.1). Taxonomy (NCBI): domain Eukaryota; kingdom Viridiplantae; phylum Streptophyta; class Magnoliopsida; order Ericales; family Ericaceae; genus Rhododendron; species Rhododendron kiyosumense. Next base: position 174,020 of record BPLS01000175.1, on the reverse strand, counting down.
GATCTGGATTCGCTGTCGGAGGCTACTTCGGGAGCCATTGGAGCACTTGTGAGCACAACCGTACTTTACCCGTTGGATACGTGCAAGACTAAGTACCAAGCCGAAGTTCGAGCTCACAATCAGCAAAAGTACAGGTATTCCTTCACCTCTCCCTCTCTCTCTTTCTCTCTCTTTGAGTTTTGAATTTGATGCGATTGAGTTGTTTTGGATGTGGGTTGTGGGTTATCCGCCCAATTATCAATTAGGGTTCGTTCAAAAGGTGTTATCTTTGATTCTACTACACGCCTTGACGCTTGTGCAACTCGTGTTATGCAAGAGATGGAAAGAAGAAAATCGTGAATTGAGTTATTCTGTAATGAAATTCGGGGAGAATAAAGTTATTTCCGGATGAGGTTTCCGCCACCCATTTGTGGGACCTACCACGTGTTCATTGCGGTTATGTGAACCATTCATCTCATAGAGTCTGCAGAATAGTTTATTTGCGCAAAATATCAGCTAAATCAGACATCATTGATAGGTATATAAAAAGTGAATTTTGGTTTATGCAACAGACGACTTGGATTCTGTCAATAGTTTTTAAGTGAAAATATCCATGGTTTCCTCCTCATCCAGACATTAGTTATTCTCAAAATTGGTGCATTGAGTCTCTTGAACATTCTGATGAAGGAATTCCACACACCATGTTTTGGAAATGGGACAAGTATTTTGTTTCATAAAACTTGTTGTCTTTCTGGAGGAGAATTTGGAGTAAAGAATCATCCCTGAGATGGTTAACTAATTCAGCTGCTTTGCCAATGCAGGAACATTTCTGATGTGTTTTGGGAAGCAATTTCTAACCATCAAGTTCTCTCACTGTACCAGGGCCTTGGGACAAAGAACCTGCAGTCCTTTATAAATCAGTTTATATACTTCTATGGATATAGCTTCTTTAAGAAGCTATATTTAAGGAAAAGCGGATCAAAATCCATTGACACCAAAGCTAACTTGATTCTTGCCGCCGCCGCTGGGGCTTTTACTGTTGTCGTGACCCAGGTGAGGTCATATTGTGGTTTGTTATTTTGCTGTTCGATAGTAGTCGTTTTTCCCTTGTAAATTACAGTCGATGTAAATCCATGTGCTGATTGTCTGATCAAAGTACAATTTACCAATGGATGTAGGCTGAAATATATAGCTCTTATCTGATCCTTCCGTGGAGAGTAAATTTCTATTTGCTTTTTTGAAAACTGTGAATCATAACAAAAGCAATAATGATGAAATTTGTTTGCAGACTTGGAGTTAATTGTGAGTTCTATTAATAACTTGAAGTAGATGTTTAAAATATATTTATAATTGCAAAGATCTAGTATCATCAAACTTTTTTGATGAAGAAAGCATTCTTTCTCCTTTTATTCTGGAGTCATTACCATATTCCTTCCTTTTTTCTCACCAAATCAGACTAGGGGTTTCTGTTTTTATTCTCGTTTGTTGTTAAAGCATCCAACTCAAAACCAATTGACAATGAGTGAAGAGGCCACCCAAGCTCAAATACTAGTTTTGGAGGTTATAATTAACAATGTGGGACAAGCTCTAACATTTGTATGGTTTTCTGTTCTGTTATGACATGCTAATTCTGATTTTGTGATCCAGCCTTTGGATACAGCATCATCGAGGATGCAAACAAGTGAATTTGGAAAATCCAAAGGACTCTGGAAAAGCCTTTCAGAGGGCACTTGGAGTGACGCATTCGGTGCTCTAGATATCTCTCTTCTTCTGACTGCAAATCCATCTATCCAGGTACTTGATTGTGCTTTCTCTGAAGGGAAAACGTATCCAATGTTGGGTTAAAAAGCTAAAATTTTGACGGTTGGAATTGAATGGTCATTGGATATATATGTGGGATATTTTGTACTAGTAGTCCTGTGGATCTAGATATCCATCCAATGGGATTACATATTCAGTCACTATTGTGCCGCAAACAAACAGGCTCAAAATATTTTGGATGGACATCAGGATAATTTCATGTTCACACTATGACATTGACGTTACATTGAATAGGGGTTATAGGAAGGTAATTGGCTCAATCCTGACCATTTTCTATAAGAAAGTCTTCGTCACCTCTTCAATTTCTCACTGTATGTTTTGCAGTACACTGTATTCGATCAACTGAAACAAAGACTACTGAAGGGTCAGCGAAGCAACAAGAATGATACAGAACCATCCTCGGAAGCTCTTTCTGCTTTTTCTGCATTCGTGCTGGGTGCAGTTTCAAAGTGTGTCGCAACCTGTTTAACATATCCAGCTATCAGGTGGGTTTTCTGATTCAGTCACTGTCTGTCAACTCTCTTATTCTTCCATCTGCATTTCATGATTTACAAGTAGAGGGTGTCAGAAACCTTGGAAAGTCATTGTGTATTATGGTGGTCGTATGAAAAATTGGCAGATATCTATTACCAACTTGGAGGGAGCATATTCTTTCGTTTTTTTGGAAGTTATGTCGCTCTATTTTCATTACCCAAAGTTCCCGTAAGCCCCTTCAATTATCAATATTTCCCAAAAACATGGTTCATTTTTTTATCTCGATGCTTCTCTCAATCACTTTACTTTTGAGTTAGTTGTTTCAGCTTTGAATACTTTATTGCTTATTAATCTCCTCTCAACTGCATTAATTTTGATTGCGCACAATTGCGGGTCAGGTTTATGAGATTTTCACCGCTTGTGTTTTTGGGTGCAAAAACACGCTCTTTTCTTGGTGTTTTGTCCCTTAAACGTTGACAAACTCTAGATACGAAATGTGGACAGGTGTAAGGTGATGATTCAAGCTGCTGAATCCGATGAAGATGGAACAAAGAAAGCTCAACCCAAGTCCCGAAAATCAATATCGGATGCTATCCTCATGATTTGGGAAAGGGAAGGGCCGCTTGGTTTCTTTAAAGGGTTACCGTCTCAGATTTTGAAGACAGTGCTAAGCTCGGCATTGCTCTTGATGGTGAAGGAGAAGATTACAAAAACCACATGGGTTCTAATGCTTGCACTCCAAAGGTTTCTGTTAATAGCCAGGCCCCGATTGAAGAGTGCTTAAACGGGCGTCAATTAGGAGTTCTATGCAAGGATCCCTTTGAAATATTGAAGGGAAAAAACCCCCATTGAAAATTGCACCTAATTGTAAACTGCGTTTTCTAGCAATAAATGGTGGACAATGTGGGGTGTAATTGGATATTTTAGATGAGTTGTAGAGTAGAGATGTATCAGGTTTCCCTCTGTTTCCAATTTTGTGAAATAGTTCCTTAGGTTAGACCTTGGTTGGCCTTCGCAAAAGTTTCTCAATAGTTTCATTTTCTCTTACCTTAAGACCGTGTTTGGATCGACGGTTTGTGGGGGAATGAGAAAGATGAAAGGAAAAGAGGATGTGGAATTCATGACAGTGAAGGGGTTTATTGGTAATTCAGTACAATGCAAAGAAGTTTTTCTTTGTATCATAATTTTTCTAATCATTCCTTTTTTTCTAATCATTCCTTAATTTATGATTTTTCAGGAGAAGAAAAAAAAAAGAGAAATGTGAAGAGTTCCGATTAGGATTTACCTCCAACTACTCTGTTCCCAAAAAAGGAAAAAAAAAAAATAGAAGTATACTATAGAAAGGCTTAACTCTCTACTAATTTTGTCTAGTTGATGTGACTCCAATCTCCATGGCCTGTGTTTCTTGAGGGATAGCTATCCCCAGACCCAAGGCACCATACTAGCATATTCCGCAACTAGCAATGCAATTATGCTACATACCAAATGTGACCAATCCAAAGTAAAGATTGAGAGTGAGTTCGAAACTAGGGAACCCTAAGGGTTAGGCCGCAAGAGAGAAATCTCTGGTGAATCTCTTAGTTGTGACATGAATGTCCTGCCTTTGACTGGATCGGAGAGGTGAATAGAAAGGGTGCACGTAAGCTGACCTGGATACTCCTAACCCCGGCATGGATGTCTTGCTCTTGACCGGATTGAAGAGGAAAATAGTCGAGGTGCTCTTAAACTGGCCCCGACACCTCTCACTGTTGGAAAAAAAAACTATGCCAAATGGAGTAACATACACCTCAAGTTCTGGTAGCTAGTACAAACCAGTATTGAGGGCTCTCCAGTAAATGCATACTTTTGGAAGGGTCACATGGAAACAAAACAAAATTGGTGGATGCAATTGACTTTGGATAACAGAGATAAAATCATCCAAGAGCATGCATCCCGTTATTTAGAGTAAACAAACTCTGCTTTTCAGCTCCCCTGCTTTCGTTCATAAAAACAGGGGAATCATTTTTACACACCAAATTCCCGAATTCACTTGGGTTTTGGAGAGAATGGCGGTATCCACCGACGGCCGGATAGCGTTATCAGCAGCCGGGAAATTGAGTGGCACCACAGGATTGTCTGGGAGGGATTGGAGGCTATTGAAGTTCTGCAATGGAGAGTTAATGGGAAAGCAGCTGAAATGGCAAGGAAGTCTCAATATGGGTATTAAGAAAGGAAGTGTTAGGACCATTGTGTGCACATCTCTCACTGCTAATGTTGCTGCTGCCGGTGAGGCTAAGGTCATCTCTCTCTCTCTCTCTCTCTCTCTCTCTCTCTCTGTGGTTGGTGGTATGATTGGTCATACACTAATAAGATCATGTGCATTAAGTTTTTTTTATTATCAAGAAACTGTTTTGGTTTTAGGCCTATAATGGCAAAATCCTAAATTTGAATAAGAAACAAGGAACATGAATTTCTCATTGATAATGAGAAACCCTGAATGGAAACAAAAGGGTGTGTGAATTTCGAAATCGAAATCGTAACAGAAACATACCAAAACAAGCGACACAAAAAGTGAAAATTGTTGGAAAAAGAAAAACTTCTAAAAGATGTATGTTGAGGGTCTAAACTAAGAGTTTCGGCCATAATCCTTATGATTCAATTGCTTGCTACCCTTTTTTCTATGGCAATTTTCTGCTACTTACTTACAGATTAAAGCTAAGTACATAATTGTCATAGAAAATGTACCACATTTGAAGCCATTGTGCCTCTCATGTTTTTCTCACTAAGTATATGATTATCATGCAATATGTGTTTGAATTCCGCTGCAGTTGAGGGACTTAGAGATGGAGAAAAGGGATCCAAGAACGGTGGTGGCGATTATACTGGGAGGAGGAGCCGGTACTCGTCTTTTCCCTCTCACTAAACGCCGTGCCAAACCTGCTGTAGGTCTTCTCTTCCAATACCTCTTACCTATGAAAAAATAACTCAGTACTCTTGGCATGCCCCTACTCTTTTTGATTTCTTTGTCACGCATTGATGTTGGATGTACCACCAAATGTATAGGTCTCCAACTACTTAACCAGAAAAAGAAAAAAAGAAAAACTTTTGCTCCAACTGCTGATGCCAATTTCATTAATCCACAAAGATTGTGCTCTTTTTTGTGTGTGTGTTTGTGATGCCTATTCTGTGTGTTTTTTAAGGTACCCATCGGAGGATCATACAGGCTGATCGATGTGCCCATGAGCAACTGCATCAACAGTGGGATCAACAAAGTCTACATTCTCACTCAGTTCAACTCTGCATCCCTCAACCGGCATATCGCACGTGCTTACAATCTTGGAGGTGGTGCTACCTTTGGAGATGGCTATGTCGAGGTATATTTCAAGTAGAGATGATCAGTGCCCAGAATTGGGACATGCAAAAGGAAGTTCTCTATAACAAAAACAGATCAATTTGAGCTACAAATTGCATGTTGTTGTGTCCCAATTCGGTACCTATGTATTTCCTTTATCCATCGGTGTCCATGTTATTATTGTGAAAAGTAAGTGGCCCAATTTTTTTGTGAAGGCTCATGTTGAATATCATATTTAGGCTTACTACATTTGGTCGGTGACAGTTTGAACTGTTGGCATAATATGTTTTTTCGGAATTTTTGGTGGACTTTTTGGTGATTTGCTATGTGGCCTAATGGTTGAGCCACCTTGCCTCCACCTGAAAAAGAGTACATTTTTAAGGAAAGGATGTTTTCAAAATCTCAAAAGACCATCTGGCTAAGAGAAAGGAAAAGTTATGAAAACGATAAGTGTTCTATGTTTTGGAATTGTTTCTGGAAACCATCTGGAAAAATGATTCTGCAAACAGCAACAAATGGTTTGAGGTGATGAGTTATGCGGCCTAATGGTTGAGCCACATCTGCCTTGACCAGAAAAGGAGTCCATTCGACGTCAAAAGGGTGTTTTCAGAATCTCAAAAATACAATTTTGGCTAAGAAAGGGATAAGTTATGAAAATGATAAATGTTTATGTTTTAGAGTAGTTTCTGAAAAGTTTCTAGGAAAATGATTTTGGAAACAGAAACAAGGATGGACTTAATTGCTTGCTCCCCTTTTTCTTATGATAGGTTCTAGCAGCCACTCAGACTCCAGGTGAGTCAGGCAAAAAGTGGTTCCAAGGTACAGCAGATGCTGTGAGGCAGTTCCATTGGCTCTTTGAGGTATGAGTAGTGCTACGGGCACATATGATTCAAAACTGTCTGATGCTCAGATCTGTGTCTACACATCTGTGTCCCAAGCAATTCAGTTGAGATGTTTATGCATCACATGTAGCTAAACTGGCCAAGCATTTAGAGTTTTTGTTTAGAAAAAAATGAGTATGCCTGAACAAACTTGCAATCCTATAGGATGCAAGAAGTAAAGATATTGACGATGTGCTCATTTTATCTGGGGATCACTTGTATAGAATGGACTACATGGACCTTGTTCAAGTAAGCCACTGCATTTTATTTTCCCCCCTTCTTTTTACAAGGTTTTTGTCTCTTGACATTCTTCACGCATGCAAACCCCAATCCATGACACTAAAACTTCTGTTGTTCATTCCAGAATCATCGTCAAAGTGGTGCTGATATCACTCTTTCTTCTTTGCCTATGGATGACAGGTAAACTTTACAGTTTTCTCTCCTTGGTTTAAGGTAATCATATATCGACTAGCCTAATATATGATGTTTAGCCTCCATTTGATGGCTGAGCCGTGTTTGATTGTTTGATATTGGTCTTGTGGGGGATTAATTTGAAGTTTTCATATGTAAGAAGGAAGTGATACATTAAAGGCTTGTAGCACAAATTGTATTTAACTCTCGGTTCTGCTCAATGAGAATGCTGAAAGCATCATAATAGAGTTTCCATATTGTCAATTCTTTTGAGCTTATTTAAGCTGTATTTGCCCCTTAAGTGAGAAAGAAGTTCTGCAAGCAAGTTGATACAAACTCCTTGTAGCCTTTTTGAAGAAAAGGAGTTTGTGCTAGTCAGTATGCCGCAACTTATGGTTATAGATCGTGTCCCTTAGATAGCTTGAACAAGCTGATTTTTCAGGAGCAAGTTAAGAGAGATTTTTAGATTGCACTTACAAATTATGAACTTTCAGCTTTAAGCAGCAAAAAACAAGTGCAATCCGTTGTTTACCACTCATTTTCTACTAGTAAGATTGTGAGGTTACACTAACATCGCTAAATTACCTCCTAACATGGCTGCATTTTACTAATCAGTTCTAATGTTTATATTTTGAGTCTTTCCCATATTTCCCTTTTAGTCGCGCTTCAGATTTTGGTTTGATGAAGATAGACAGTAAGGGAAGGATCATGTCATTCAGTGAAAAGCCCAAAGGAAACGATTTGAAAGCAATGGTAATATTCAAACTTAATTATGCTTCCTTATAGACTTTCGACTTACACTATTTTGTACTTTAGGCAGTAGACACAACAATTTTGGGGCTCAAAAGAGAAGAGGCCGAAAAGAAACCATACATTGCTTCCATGGGAGTCTATGTCTTCAAGAAGGAGATTCTTCTGAATCTTTTAAGGTACTTTTTAGCTGAAGTTACCTCATGAAGCACCTAGAATTGTAAAATGAAATTGCAAATTTAAACAGAAAATGTTGTGGTTACCTCAAGCGTCAAAATTTTGGGAATGCACTTCACAGTTTAGAGGTTCTGACTTCTGAAATCAAGCCTACACAAAGCACATATACTTTCTTCTGATGCATTGTAATAAAAAGAGTGAAAAAGTTGCTTTCACCAAATCTAACTCCAAAAGTTGAGAAATTTTTTAAGGGCAATTAATGATGAAGTCAAGACTATGAAAAGCAATTCATTGGTAAGGAAGAATACAGAAACAACAGTTGGTCATGCTATGAAAGAAATTAATTCTAAGACATGTGAAAGTTGAGGAAATTTCAATGATTTTGTATTCTTGTTGATTCAGATGGCGCTTCCCCACTGCAAATGATTTCGGGTCAGAGATAATTCCTGCCTCTGCCAAAGAGTACTTCATAAAGGTCGGCAACAAGTCTTTTCCAACTGGTCTCTTCTGGTATCCCTTCAAAAAAATTTGGTCTTGGATACTATGACATAGTTTGTAATCCCAATAGACAAAAATACACGTTCACGGGCATGTCCATATTGGCCAACAATCTAACAATGTCCAATGTAATGTTGCAGGCTTATTTGTTCAATGATTACTGGGAAGATATTGGAACAATTAGATCCTTTTTTGAAGCAAACCTTGCTCTTACTGCTCATGTAAGTACCAAAATACACACATTTCTAATCCACAAGCATTTTGGTGGCATAGAAAGTAAGTCCCATGGTTCACCGAATGCAGTCTATTTGATAAGTTCCTAACATTTCCTTTTGCCTTTTCAGCCCCCAAAATTTAGCTTCTATACTGCGACTAAGCCAATGTACACATCAAGAAGAAATTTACCCCCGACAAAGATTGACAATAGCAAGGTCAGTGATTCTTGATATCTCAAGTTTGTGTGGAAGTTTTCGATTGTGAAAGTTTTTATAGTTATCTTTGCGCATAGCCATAATGTTGTTTATAGCTTTCTGTTGTTGTTTGAGCAATCTATTGGCACTTGATATTCTTTCAGGACATCAAATGCCATTTTATCCCTATTGCTGTTAAAATATCTATGCATTTTGATGTACTGCATTTTTACAAAGGGAGTGCGAGCGAAAAAATTTAGAACAATATACGAGTATCATCGTGCCTGTTGGAGTGTATCTTAATTTTGTTCCTGTTCTTTCTGTGTTCGAACCAGCGGTGTTTTTCATTTTTCGAGAACTAACAGTCTTACCTTCGAAAATATTGTTGCAGATTGTTGACTCAATCGTATCACATGGTAGTTTCTTAACCAATTGCTTCATAGAGCATAGTGTTGTTGGCATCCGATCCCGGATAAACTCCAATGTGCACTTAAAGGTTCGTTCACGATCCATGCATAACTCTATTCCTGATCCAGAATATTTACGTTTCTAAAACACTGCAACCCTATTTTAAAACAATGACAGAAACAACAATTCTGAAGCAGGTAATTCAACTTTCATTATCAAGATTTTGTAATTTCCTTGTCTCTAATAATGGCAGGACACAGTGATGCTTGGTGCTGACAACTATGAAACTGATGCTGAAATTGCATCACTGCTAGCTGAGGGAAGAGTTCCTATTGGAATAGGAGAAAATACCAAAATCAAGTACGACCAAACAAATAAATAGAAAATAAAGCATCTCCATTTCCATTATTTTCACAGTAACAAATCATTTTCTCTACCTCTTCCGGCCTCTGATGGCCCTTTTCATGATGTTATGCAGAGACTGCATTATCGACAAGAATGCTAGAATCGGCAAGAATGTTGTTATAGCAAACTCGGAGGTATGTTTCTTCATGTATTTTGTTTTAAAAGATCAAGATGATGGAGATATGTGGATGACTAGTTGTTTAGAAGTCCAATTACCAGACTTTACCAAGTATGGACACTCCTTAAGGCTGTGTTAGGATCTTCGATGCTCGGTTAAACATTTCAGGGAAAGAAAAAATCATAGAGAGAACACAGAAATCTTTCAGTTTCTTCACCACAAATTTTTTTTTTAAAATTTTCTTGTTCCTCCGTAAATTCATTGAGGTTTAATTTAAGGCCATTGAAACAGTCACTCTTCCTTTGGTTGCCAAGAAGATGGGGAAGGAAACATGCAAAACACAAAATCAATACTTTAACTTGTTAGGTGAACACATGTTTTGGTAATTGTATTTCGAAAAATGTGGGGAGTGGTGATCGAAGGAGAGAGTGAAAAACTTGTTTCGAAAACAAGTAAAACGAGATTTTGTTTCCTGAGATTTCGAAATGTTAGAAATGAGTTACTCCAGTTATGTTGGGACCATTGTCAAGCCTGTTGTTATTTCCAGTTTCCAAATGCTTCGGAAATGAAAACATCACCAAACAGCGAACTATCTTTGTTTCGTTGGCGAATTCGCAGGGCATACAAGAGGCTGATAGATCATTAGAAGGGTTCTACATCCGTTCGGGCATCACGGTCATACTGAAAAACTCAACAATCCTCGATGGATTGGTGATATGATATGTGTGTATACATCTATACATCAATATATAGACCTGATTTCCTCTTCTTTTTGGCATGATTGGGAAAGAAATATGGACAGTATAGCATTTGTCTGTCAATCCCAGCAGCTGTGAAGAGCTTGAAAAACTACCTAAGGAAGTGTACTAATATGCTTTGTATCCCTTTCTGTTTCTCTTTAATGCAATTTTCCATTTCATACCCACAGGACACCAGAGACTATAATGAGCTTGAAAAGCTTATCATTTGTGTTTTACCACATATGAGCATCGGTTTGGATTATATATTCAGGGAGATCACATTTTTGGTGTTCGGTTAATTTTTTTTCCTTGTCCGAATTAATACGATTTTCAAGGCCGTCTCAAGACTTTCGGGGGCGTGAAGCACACTTCTAAAATGAGACATTTATGCATTTTTCTACTCCTCCCGTCCCAATTTGTTTGTCCAATTTTTGACTTTTATTTATCCCAAAATGTTTGTCCACTTTAGAAGACCAAGGGACCAAAAGCTACAAATTCCCTTTTTTTGTTCTTTACCATTTGAACTAAAGTAATTTTTTTCAAAAAGTTTAGAGGGCAATTTTAGGAAAGTTGATCATTTATAGGTGCAATGATTGTGTTCCCTTAAAAAGTTGTATTTTCCAAATTGGACAAATAAATTGAGACGGAGGGAGTAGTATTAAAAAAAATGAAAACAGCAAATTCGAAACAAATAAAGAATATGTATTTTGCTATGGAATACACCTTATTTTTTTCTTTTTTTTAATGCCTCGGTGTTTTTAATGAGTAATTCAACAATTTGGGCCTATTTTAATTGTGGCTCCTAAATTTCAATTGGACATATTTTGTATAAAGAAAGCTAATGCAATATATATGAATCCTATAAATTTGGAGTCCTCGTTTTTTATTTTTTCCGAGAATCGGAAGCGCATGCTTTCCCGGCCTTGACTATAAGCTGGCTCTGAGTCGATTCTACAATATGGGATATTCAATCTGAGAGAGGACTATGTGAAAATGAAGGCACCTCGCGGTGCTGACTTCGTGTCATTCGGGCACATATACCCGATCCCGAGGAAGGACTCGGTCAAGCAGACCGACCCCTCAGCACTGTCAGCCAAACATCAATGGATATAATTGCCTGAAACAATAATACCACAGGGAAATAAACAAGGCAAGAAAAAAAATCAATGGCTCAGAATTATTATATTACCTCTTCATTACCCCATTTGTGAATCTAAACCACATTTTGAAATTTTTTTCCCCACTTTTATTTGCACTTTTTTAGCACCCCTTTTTTTATTTCTTTTCCCTTTCGTGAAATTTTTACTGAACTTATCTGTATTTATTATTCAGGTTGTTGTTTTGTTTTGACTATTTAATTTCCTTATTTATTGATGCAGTTTCAAGTCAAAGATGAAAGGCCGGCTAAATTACTCCAATCAAATAAAGTCCAAGTCAAGCTAATTCAAGTATTAAGCTTCAAGTAATCCGAAAAAAAAAAAAAACCCTTTATTTATTTTAGAAGTGATTTGAAACAATTATTTAATTCATCACTGAAAATTACGTTTGAGTTGTTTATTACTCTCGATGATGTGAGATTAAAGTATGTGAAGAGGACCGGTTTTTTATTTATTTTTGGGTGCAACGGAAATTAAAAAAAGGACCAGTTATGTGTGCACCAAGTCGTTCGGACATCCGGCAGAATTAATCTATGTGTGCACAAAGTCGTTCGGACATCCAATTATCTTAAAAAAACAACTACATTCTTTTCAACCGAACAATAAAAGAAAACCTCGTGGTATCATAAACAAAATTTTTAAGTTTAGCATTCACTTTGTGAAGTTTTAATCTGAAATTCACACTTTATTTTCTTTTTGTCCACTTTTTCTATTAAGATTTTCACATGTGAGAATAAAAAATGTGATGTAAAACGGAACTCATTATGATCTCATTTGACGATCCAAATTCTTCATTTTCTAAGTCGTGATGTTTTTATCGTCCATGCAAAAAATTAAATTGATCAGACAACGTCAAAAACTTGAAAGAATCATATTTTTTAGAAGAAAATTAAAACAATATAGTACTATTTTCTTTAGCTGTATGCAAATGCCCGATTAGTTTTTTTTTTTCCCTTAATGTAAACACATCAATAATATAGATTAGATCATTACTTGAGACTCTATTTATCTCGTATAAAAAACCACGCAATGAACATCATATAAAATTTCCCTCCTAGTGCCTTGACACACTTATCAAGTACTCTCTTAATCCTCCTACAAATATAAAATACACCACGAAAAGACGTGTAATTTTTTTTTTTGCATAACTTTTTAGAATTTTAGTTACATCCCAGTTTCTTTTTTTTTTTTTAATAACCAAATGTCTGAGCCAACTTAAAATTGCCCATCATTTGGTAATGGCCTAACTTTGCGGGACTACGATTTTGCAAGATAGAATTGACTGCGTAATTATACTGTTTGTCTTAAAGTGTCACTTCCCCTTAATCTCGAAATTAAAAAATGCCAATTTTTCAATAAAAGTCCCTTTTAAAATGAACAAGAAAATGCATGACATATATTTTTTTGTCATTATGAAATAATAATATTTTCTTTGAGAGAGTTGATTGATTCAATGTTTGGCTTCAATTCTACCGAGTAACCAACCGTATAGATAGCGGAATTTTCCTGCGTTTTCTGCACTCACTTTCCTTCCCTCTCTTCTTCCCCCACAATTCCTCTCTCTCTCTCTCTCTCTCTCTCTCCACATCTCTAAGTTCACTCCTCAATACTGTATAAACATGTCCGATTTCCTCTCATCACTCCAAAATCCTCCGATCATTCCCCCGGCATCGTCTTCTTCTTCTGCTGCATCATTCGATGGTGATGATTTCGAGGATTCGTGCAGTATATGCCTCGAGCCTTTCCTCTCTGACGATCCTCCCACTGTATGTTCCTCTTTTATCCTCACAACCTTATTAGATTCATACATATATATTCCTCTGCGCGTTAAGCTTTTGCATTTTGATGTTTGGTAAGGTGGACTGTACATTTTGGTAAATGTGGACTTTTTCTCCGCTCAATTTCGTAGTCTTTGTCGCCGGTGATTGTTGTGGAGTTTGTTGGTATTGACGGGGATTTTGTGTGATCTCGGATTTTCAATTTGTGCCTTTTACATCGTTGGTTTGGATTACAACTTGCAATCAGTGGCGGATTTGTGTTAAGCAGGTACCCGAATCAGGTGTATCTTCATATTGATAATAATATTCTGTACATATGGCTACTTGTGTGGTCCGAAGAAGAGACGATATTAAGTGTATGCAGTGTTCTAAAAGGTGGCGCCCTAGGCCGATTAGTCCCCGCCTAGGTGCCAGGCGGTGGTCCGACGCCTAGATTAGACAGCCGACTAGTCAGGCAACTAGTCCCCGCCTAGGTGCTAGGCGGCTGACTAGGCGCTAGGCTCCCCTTTTCTGCTTGAATAGCCGGCGCCTAGGCGCTAGGCTCCCCTTTTCCGCCCGATTAGCGCCTAGCGATTTTTAGAACATTGTGTGTATGTGTGCAACCACCATTTAATTTTATTCGTGCAACCTAAAAAATTATTGATAACTTGAAATTTTGGATATTTTTACCCCCCACATATAGAAATTTTAATAATTTTTATTCACTCAAAGGACTTGCAAGGGATAATCTGTTGGCGCAACTAAAGCTATTGATGGATTAGCCCAAGATTTACAAGTATTTTGCCGTAGCAAAGAGAAGAATTTTCTGATAATTTATACTTGTGTGCTTGCCACATCATGTCATCCTCCGTCATGGAAGCATGTCCTCCTCCGTCATGGAAGTTGGAATTGCGGCAAGATACTTGTAAATCTTGGGCTAATCCATCTATAGCTTGCGTTGCACCAACATAATCCCATAGAAATTTTCTTAATTAACCTAAAAATTAGTATGGTCTGCAAGAGTATTTGGAGTTGTGCTGGGGCCCGAGTCCCCCCTTGGCTTTTTCCCGTTGGTTTAATACTAGAAGTTAATTTAGGGTCCGTTAGATTAGAAAGAAATTTATGTTGAAGAGTGAAAATGAGCATTTTTGGTTAAAATGAAAAGTTTTATGAGAATTGTGCAGCAAAATATTTATAGGTGCTAACTTACTCTTATCATACAATATGTACGGAACATGATAGGAAAGTAAAAATCATGGGCATAATGGGAAGTGTCATAAGAGGGGGCAAATTTCACAATAAAATAAAATTCCCTTGTGTTTTGAGCAGGAAAGTGAAAGGCTGAAATCTATGTAACCGTGCTTAAATGGGTTGTACAAGAAAATTTACTCTCTATCACTTTCCACTATTTTCATGGTAATGAAACACCAAAAAGTTTCATTTTGTATTTCTTGCATTTTCTATCATTTTCACTCTAATCAACGGAACCATAGTGATATAGTGTCTGATATTGCAATCATCTACTGCATTGAAGATCACTTATTTTCCCTTCCAATTTTTATTTTGATGACTCTTTTGTAATGCTTTTATGATCATATTAGTGGCATGAAGAATTTGAATTCTATGCTCAAAAGCACCTGACATATATAATTAAGGATGAATTGCATCGGTCAATGATGAGTTTATCGTACTTATTTTTAAATACACATATTGATTGATTGGTCGTCAAATAGTGATTTCTGTTGTATTCATTACATCTGAGGACAACTGCATTTTGTAAGAGATGTGTACGCCCAAGGAAGTATTAACCTTGTGAGGTTCCTTTGTTTTCGCAGGTCACCACTTGCAGACACGAGTATCATCTCCAGTGTATTCTTGAATGGTAGTCCAACATTCTGTGAGAATTTGTTTCGCTTTGATCTATCTAGATTTTCGAGACCAATATTCCAGTGCTTGCACTCGACACCCACGTGCTCAATACTTGCTTCTTACTTATATATTGTGTTTGCTTTCTCCTAAAGGAACTTGTTTCTCTTCAGGTCACAAAGAAGCAAAGAGTGCCCCATATGTTGGCAGCTTCTTGTCTTGAAGGACCCTGCCAGGTAGATAATAATGGTGTGGAAAGAAATCGACACTGACTTGACAGATGATTTGTGTTATTTGACTCGTGGACTTTTTATAATGTCACAGTGGTGGAATCAATCTCACAAAGTAATTACTGACTATGGACTCTCTTTCTTCTGTTATATTGCCTTTAGCCAAGGGCTTTTGGCTGCAGTGGAAAAGGAGAGGAATTTGAGGTCAAGGCGGAATGCTCGCATTATCCACGAGGATTATGAAATCAATCATGTGAGTTTTGTGGTTGGGAATGTATTTATCTTTGAATTTCTGCTCCATCACATGCTGATATAAAATACTGCTTCTCAGGATAATTCTTATTCAGATGAGTCAGAGTTCGAGGAGCGTATTATGCGAGATTTTGCTGCTGCTGCTCACAGAGCTCGTCATATTGGCAGAAGGGGAAGACAGAGATCTTTTGCTGTTGCTCCTTCACATGTTCTATCTGATGTACAGCATATACCCACTACATCATCAGAAGAACCCCGAAGTTCCAATTATGGGTTTTCAGAGGGTGATTCACCAACTTTTAGCACACCTACTATCATCCGTGCTCAAACCCCATCATCCGTGGTTCCCAACATTGTACATACGGGACCAAGCTCTGCTAGTAACAGACATTGTTTTATTAAGCTCAGGTACCTTTCAAAGTAGTTTCTGGATGTTAAACCTGAGTGGTGGAGTTTGCTGCTACTATTACTAGGAATTTCGTTGCAACTATACAAGTTATACATACCTTGCGTCTGTTTCTCCATACTGTTCTTTCTCATGCATAATTCAACGCCTTACAACATGGTTATTATTTGGGGTTGTTTGCAGCCAGTTGCCACCAGAAAGTCCACAGAGACCAAGCTCATCTGAATTACTTGCTTTCTCAGAGTCTATTAAATCTAAATTTTCAGCTGCTTCTGCCAGGTACTCATTTTTCTAGTTTGGGTTTCTGATGATTACTTGTTTCAGCTCTTTGATGATTGGTTCTTCTGCAACAGGTATAAGGAATCATTCTCAAAATTTACCCGAGTAGTTAAAGAAAAGCAACTTGCACACAATATCACAGTCAAAGATCTGGGAAGAGAAGTTCAACGCGAGATGAATGCAAGTATTGCTGGTGTTGCACGTATGATTGAACGCCTTGATCTTAACTCAAAACATACTGGAGTTTCTGTTCCTTTATCCAGTTCCCCAGGAGGGACCTCAAACTTATCTTACAAAGGAAAAGACACGCAAGAGTGTGAAATTACTGAGTCTCCGAATGAAATTGTTGGGAAAAATGGGCGTGGTATGAGTTCAGTTGAATCCTCTTGTGTGAAGAGCATCATCCCAAGCCAGTCGGATGCTTCTCTTGTTCAGGTTTGTCAAAGTTACTCTTAAAACCATCTCCTGAACAAATCATTTTTCTGGAGTTCTGTTACTATGCCATCAGCTTTGTTTAGGTGCTGATTCACTCATTGTGTCAGGCTATTTTACCCTGTACTTTTCTTGTGTACAACTATTTTTGAATGCTCCATCATGGGGAAATGCCTAGTTAGTACAAAAGATTTGAGCACTCTCCATATACAATAGCTTCCGTTCTTGCTTTTGCATGTTTATGGGATGAGCCGTACATGTCAGGAACAGAATCACATTTGTTGAATCAGTTTGATTCGTCATGTCACATTAGTCATTTTGATCAGCTGATTTTTTTGTGAGAACTTTTGGTGCAAAGATTTGAATGCAGTGGCTTGCTTGTTTTTATAGTTATGAATCGAGAAGGCATTAGTGTACTTGATTCTCCGCTGAGCTTGGAGATTTTTTGAGTACAGCTATGCTAGGTAAAACACTGTGATGTGTGTGTGTGAGAGAGAGTACTTTTGTCTTTACGAGCCAAGGTTCTAAGGTAATCTCTCACACTCGGCTAAGGAAGAAGTTAGAAAAATGATAATGACACTCATGGTATAAGAGAGCTGATGTCATGAAATTCATACTGTTGAAACTAATCAAAAGCTTAAAAACAGAAGAAAAAGAAAGGCGAGGAACAAGACACATTCTAAATAGATTGAAAGGATACCCAAGACTTGAAAGGATTCTGTTTCCATGACATATCCAAGTACTAGGTTTCTTTCCTGGGTCGAATTTAGATGTGTTGCTTTTAACTTGGCTAATCCTTCATTGTTTTGCCTTGCAGACTGGAAATTGATGATGTTGAAACCAGTGCCCAACCATGGCTTCTATATTCCACCCCTGCCGAAAAAGGCATTTATGCTGGTGTCTACCCTTCCAAGTCAGTCCATTTCGCAAGTGACGTATGAGTCTATGACTATTAACCAATACAGGGTAAGTAAAAGGGATGATTGGTTCGCGTCCTGCAATAATTATACATTCACATTTCGGGCCTTTTAGTTAATTATTGTTGTAAGAGAGAATGTTCCATGTAAGAGCGTTGAAATTTGTAACTCTGCATGGTTTTAAATATCAGCCATTACATATCTTTTCATCTGTTACGTAATGTATTTTGAATTTTCAATTATGATCTATTTCAAATGTCACCGATCCTATTACGTATCCCAATTTAACGATTTAGGATCCTGCTTTGATGGCTCATTCTGCTTCTGTCCTTTAACTGACAATCGAGGGTATAACATCTGAATCCAGTAGAGTTGCTAAGATCAAAGTCGTGGACCAGCAGTAGAACGAGAACCCATGAGCAGAACATGAAATAGCATACACACAAGTAGATCCTCGTATTATTATACAGAAACACCACCTTGTATTCATTTCTTAAGTGCTAAAAGCTATCATGTTCTCTGTTTAAGTTCAGTGGAATTGGCCACAACACTACAGTAGGACATATATTCTTCATCGTTAAAACTTTGTCGCCCTTCCCATCATGCTCTCACGATCTTGTCACGATGTTGTGTGTTTAGAGTTAAGAGAACTGCACTGTATCGTGCAGTTTGTGATTATGTTTGAGAAAAAAATAGAGAACTTTGGGCTCATAAGATGCCTGGTATTACTTTGATGTGTGTATGTTTATAGCGAACAGCTCCGAACATGTGTTCGAATCCTTGTTTGAATATCTGTATCCCAGAAGATGCCTGCAGTTTATGTGTACCCACAACATTAGCTAGTAGATCCCTCGTTTATTCCTTTGCACAACAGGGGTTTTGTATATTTCGTTTATATATATCAGTCATGCATACATCTGTACGTAGAACAACCGCCGAGCCCAAACTACATACTCGTCCTTTGACGCAACAAGCACCTGCACTTAGCATCAAGCATTGACAATCATCCCACCTGCACAACACAATCACACAAACACATTAATCACTAGCAAATCATAACTCATCAAAAGTTGAAAGTCATGAGAATGAAGTCTTTGTTAGTTGGCAAGTGAAGTATGAAGAACAGTGATTGCATGCCAGGAAAACATAAGCCGGAGCAATTTCGTGCGGTTGCGCTGCCCTGTTCATGGGCGTCTCCGATCCTAGTTTTGCAACCTTATCTTCTGGCATAGAGGCCGGTTGGAGCGTGGTCCAGACGGGGCTGGGGGCCACTGCATTTACGCGAATCCTTTTCTCTATCAGCTGGAGCGCCAGGCCTCTCGTGAATGACACTATGGCTCCCTTTGTTGCGGTGTAGTCTAGCACTGTCGGGTTTCCGTTGTAGGCGTTGACGGATGTAGTGTTGATGATGCGACTTCCTGGTTACATGTGCCTCAGAGAATGCCTGCATCCAAAACGAAGATCATCCATATTGTATAACCAACTGAAAATGACAAATGAACAGGAATTTTTCAAAACAGGAAATCTTGGCCAACTTGCCAACATCGGCCATAGTGTGGTCGATGGCATTTCCAATGGTCGTGAACTAATTCGTGAATTGAAAAGCAACCAATAGGTAATGGGAAAATGGCATTAGTGGGTCAGAAAATTGTTACGTAGCAGCTGATACACTATGGAGCGCTGCTAATTCAACATCGGGACATGCAATGTCTAACCTTGTCATGAAAAACTGAGAAAAGATGTTGGTTCGAAAAACCCTGTCAAGCCTCTCCTCGGTAATCTCCTCAACAGTGTTCGTAAGGTGCCGGCATTGTTGACCAAAATATCGATCCGGCCAAATTCATCAACCACTTCATCCAGCACCATTTTGCAGTTCTCATTGTACCCTAAATCCACGGCCATGGCCATGGGGTCCTTGGCATCGCTTGCCTTGACGTCTTTGATCATCCTGAGGGTATCTTCAGCATCTTTTCCTCTCTGTCCACCACGTACGTGAAGGCCACGGTTGCGCCTTCTAGGGCAAAGGCGTAGCACACCGCCCTCCCTATCCCAGAGTTGCCGCCGGTCACGACCGCCACCTTACCCTGTATGCATGAAAGTTTTAACAAGATCGGTAGGGGGAATGAAGTCTTTTCACATCAATAGTCTGAAGTCTTTTCACATCAATAGTCTACTGTTTTCTCTTTGCTAAATAGCATGAACATATTGAACATGTACTTAAAAACAGTATCTAGAAAGTGGGGTGCATAGCTTAAAATTCAGACATAGAGTAATCCAGTCGTCCGATGCATGCAAAGTTTGAAATATTGGCGGTTGCATAGCGTATTGGCTAGTAGCTAGCTATCGGTTTTTGCGATAGTGTCGCACTCCAATATATCAGTGAGATTAAAATATCGACCGGTTCCTATTTCATAACAGATCGTTCTTGATTTATGAACCAGTTCGCGGCCATTAATCGATCGCTACGCTGATTTATGCACTCTAGATTATTTGTTTTCCCTAAACAAAATGGTTACTAAATATTCACTACTAGTCGACCACAACAACTTATCGTTCAATGCTTCCTATACCATTACACTGCGGCCAATACTATTTCATATTCTGATAACCCTTTTTAAAACCTTGGATGCATATGAATCTCAGATTCTCATATGAGACTCACATGCATCGAACGACTAAATATACATTCGTATTCAAATTGGTTTTGGAGTTCTGTATGAGTTTCGGATCCCCCTCCGAATTGGGAAGAGTTGAGAAGATAGATTTGAACAAGTTGTACATGAAGCTTGTTGGAAGGCTTGTGGTCAGGGTTTATGGCTTGTGGGGTTGGGTCCATCACATGCTCTTCCCCCGGTTGCTTGTCTTGGCTTTGTGGTGGGAATTTCTGCTCCTCCTCAGATGATGCCGTCTCTCCCTCTCTCTCTCTCTCTCTCTAATCACAGAAGTCACAACCCGAAAGAGTGCTAAATATTAAAAGCTTTAGCTTATGACATATGAGGGAAGTGGCTTGAGCATACATTTATTTATACTATTATTATAATATTATTATTATATATCAGAAATGTATACACAGCCAGAATTTTGATGAGGAATTTCTAGACACATAAAAATAAAACACGTGTAACGAGAAAAACCGAGCCAAGTAGACCGGGAAATGCCGAATCAGCCATGAAAGAGTGCAGGTGTCACTCACGCTTTCCTAGGTGGCAGTCTGGGTGATGAATGAATGAGACAATTTTGGCCTATGGCCTTTGAGGCATATCCAAACTTAAAGTACCACAAAGGTTTGGCCTTCTTTTTTCTTGGATTCTTCGCTTTTCCTGAACCCTTCTTTTTTCTTCAAGTTTTTTTTTGTGTGTGCGCGCGCACCTAATTCTTATGACCCAAAAAAAAACCTACAACAAACAAAATGCCTGTTTGGAAACCTTGACCTCGGATGGGACCCTCCCCACATTTTAGAGGAGTTATAAGAAGGTGGGATTGGTAGTCCGGATTAGTCGGTCGTTTGGGCCGACTACGTACGGAGATATTTAAAATAGGAGAAGGTGCTTTTTTGTGTTGAATGAGCTGATAAATGATCTTTCATTTGCCTCCCGTTGTTTTATTTCTTCTGGGATTCAATGACTGGGGGGGATAAACACACCAGTTCCTCTGCTTTCTTTCCTCCAAGATTGGGTGATTATAACGATAAGAAAAACTCTGCATTTGGGCTGACCCTTGAAAGTTGAAAGAGAGGGAGAGGGAGAGACTGAGACACACGGCTCCTCTATCCGCAAAATCTCTGTCTGTGAGCCCCCATTTGTCTCACGTCAGAGGGAAAAATTGAAAAGAAATAACACATAATGGTTCGCGACGAGTTACTGTATAGTTTGAGATTAATTTTTTGAGCCACGTGAGGTCAGTTGGAGCGGGTCGTTGCAATGTCTAGATCTCCTCTTATGAATCTTTCAATATCTCGGGCAAGATGACACAAAATCTTGTACCTTGTTCGTTTTGGGATTTTAGATTCTATCTCTGCGCACTGTCTCCGATAAATTTTTTCTCAATCATTAATCTCATTTTTCTCCGCTCAAAATCTAAATACCAAAACGAACAAGCCGGAGATAGAGGATCTCTAGCAGAGCGCAGGAACTGTGCAAGACGGTTTTTCTCAAGTGAAAGGGTAGAAGGAACTACAAACTATTAGTAACACACACTCTCCCGGAGTTTCTTTTCCAGCTGAGTATGAATAAAGTCGCTGGGATGATGTGATTGGTGTCACATGTAACATCTCACGTAAATGATACTTAAATGTGATTGAAATTGTGAAATAGAATCAAGGTGGATTAGAAACCTGGAGAGAAGCTGAAGGACAATGGGCGACGTGGAGTCATCGATCGTCGTCCATGATTAGGAGAGAAATCTGCTTGTTCAAATTTGGATAAAAAACATATCTTCCATAGATTCGACAGCTACTTCCATCTCTCTCCGTCAACCTCAGTTCTTTCTTTTTTGCCTAAGTAATTCTAGTGCAGCAGTGCTTGAAAAAGACTGGGAATGCCAATATGCGCTGGACTAGATGTGGGGTGGTGGGTCATTGTCAATTTGGGTAAGGCCCACACAATCCTACAAGAATCATGGAGTGTTGTAAGATATGATCCAAGATAGGGCATGCTATGTACAAAACAAATGTTACCTGAAAATGACCCGGAATATAGTATTTATAACCGATCATAAATAGTGTATTTCGGGTCATTTCCAGATAACATTTCTTTGTACATTGCACTTTTGGATCCAAAATAGTTTAATTCTTGGCTATGAATGCTCCTCTCCCTCTCTCTCTCTCTCTCTCAAGGGAAGAAGTGATGATTGACAACTTGACACGCTCCCTTAATACATGGGTGTGACAAAACTTACAAAAATGAAAAAAAAAATGCAAGAAAGAAAAATCTGCTATACCTTGATCAAGTCTACTAATTAAAATACATACTTATTTTCAAGTAAGTATTTATTTTTTAAATTAAAGGTGATGTATTATGAGAAAATGATGTAAAGTGAGAAATAAGTACTTTAAAAATAAGAATCTTACTTATTTTTTGAATTAAAGGTGATGTATTATGAAAGAATAACCTGTCTTGTTAAGCGGTAACTAAAACCTTAGCCGAACGGAACTTGCTGGGCCCGATACTTTCACCTTGAGTGGGGGCAACTTAGCTTACAGAAAAGGGCTATTCCGATCCTTTAAACCAAA
>BPLS01000175.1:101615-142072 GCA_019656275.1 Rhododendron kiyosumense | reverse complement strand
GGTACTACTCGACTTGTTCACCTTCACGATGTTTGAAAATTCATGCTATCCGAGATCGACTCATGATCGACTTGATTAAAATTCTTTTGAGATTGAATAGCCTATACTATTAGTATCAAACCCTGAAGTTGCTTCACTACCGTCAGCGGGAGGTGCTATTGCAAATGGCAATATAACCGTGTCTGGAGTTACCATCTGACTTGTAAACTCAAACCCGAACATATATTTAAAACTCGTTATGACGTCAAATCAAACTTGAATAATTCATTGCATTTAAAACTCGTTATGACGTTAAATCAAACTTGAATAATTCATTGCTCAACGTGTTTGACACTCGTTTATCAGCTCAATTCTTTCTTCTTCTTTTTTTTGGTAGAATATCAATTCTTAAGAGAGTCCAAATACCGAGCCTCTCGCCAAGACGAATGCAATGGGGCCAAATTCAGACGTTGGGCGATCGATGAAGTAATAAGCAAGTAGGCCAGAAGTCCCTAATAACAACAAAGCTTATTAATGTGACGCCTTAGTCAATTCAAATCTGAGATTATTGATCCACAAGAAATGACTAGTCGAGGGAGACTTGAACGCTATCTCATACGTGATTCACGGGTAATGTACAAAAAGCTCAAATCAAGGATTGTCTGCCATTAACGATTAGGGAAAATGACGGCTAATAATGTGTTTTGATAATTAATACCCGTCAAGGACATGCTGAGAAAATTTGTTAATGCTGAAAATGTCCTTCGCGGGTATTAATTATCAAAACACGTCCTGAACTGTCATTTTCCCTAACGATTTTGTAGATTTTTGTACCCAAAAAATCAAATCATAGTCCTTGTAATGTAACAAGAAGACTCTTATGTAGTTCAAAAATTTCGAACGTAACCCAAGGAGTTGGCCTGATGGTCTAGCCCTCAGGAGAGACTTAGGCCAGGTTTGATATACCTCTTAGCTCTTGGGATAGGATAAGCAATCCTAAGGGACTCTCAAGCCCTTGTTTGCCAACCAAAAAAGCGTCTGGATTAGTAGTCCGATGGGATGAATAAGCCAGCCCATAGGGGGTATTGCTAATACCCTCGTGGAGATGGTTTGATGATGCGAGAAGTCAAATTGACCTTGGTGAACCAAATTCATGGCTAATCTACCTAAACTTAGCTTTCATCTAAGGTCTCAAGTTTAACACCACCCAGGTGTTATCAACTCCTTTGCAGCCAGGGCATATGAAGCTTTGCTCTGGCTTTCATTGGGTTCTTTGGCTTTCATTGGGCTTCCTACAGGTGGACGGTGGAGTTGGGCCTTTGAAGATTAGTCAAAGTGCGTGAAAACTTGTCCCACACACCTGCATTATAAAAAGGAAATTTGAACGTGTACTACTTACCATGTGGGGCAAAATACCTGTTGCCAATAAAGGCCCTAAAAGAAGGTGTGTAAGGCCTATGCACATGGTGTCAAACAAACAAAATCATTTTCCCAACGGGAAAAATTAAAACACTTTATACCTCAATAGTCAATTACTTTTATTTAGTCAATTTCAAACCACGCGGATACTTGTGCCATCAGAATTTAACAACAATGACAGTTTTAAAATAAAAACCAGAAAACACCTTACTTATGCAAGTAATGCCAATCAGTGGATGCAATTCGCACCCTTGTACAAGTTTTCAACAAAAAAAACCCAATACAAAAAGATAAGCGAAATGATATTCACACTCAGTTTTCAGCCACTCGCATTCTCCTCTCTTTTTTTTTTTTTTTTGACATAAAAGAGAACTTCATTGATATAAATCATGATAATACAAGGAGAAGAGAATGCATTCTCTTCTCTTGACGCCGAGAATCGTTTATAACTCTTGGTCGATCAGAGGTTCGGCTTCGGCTTCAGCCACCAGCTTTAGGCTGCTGTTGCTGAAGTCAGCCATCACGCTGTCTTACAACGTGTGAAACGCTGCAAGTGGAGTATGATCACTAGCTATGTTATTGCCAAAGGAACCAACACAAAAGTGTGAGGTGGTGTGTATCTAAAGGAGAAATTACTAAGTGCTCCTAGAGCACCGTCGGACCCATTTCTACCTCACATTAGTGTGGCCTCCACCACAGACCGCGTGTGTAGCTCCCATATCAATATATGATGGGGAAGGTGTTAGAGATTTTCAAAATAAAGGAGTCGTTGTTTTGGTTTTGTAAAATTTCCTTGTTTCCTTAGAATGCTTGTTTTTCCTCTTTGTGAGCTTTGTCCCACATTGGATAGTTGAGAGAAGTTGGAGTGGTATATATTAGGAAACATTCCTAATATGAATAACCAATGATCTAGTGTAATGCAGCCCTATGGTGCATCGCCATACCGGCAACGCCGGTACGCACACGCACACGTGCGCGCGCGTGGCGTGGGCAGTGGCGCTTTAGCGGCGCACTTTGCACTTAGCACGTCAGCGCTAGGCGCCATTTCTTATTGCGAGTTGGCGGTAAGGTGGCGCTGACGTGGCATGCCGCGTGTCGCACACGTGGCAGTTGAGTCACACGGAGCGGTTCCGATCGGGTGCAACTCGAGCCTACGGGTATGTTGATTCGAAGAGTTGCGATCTCAACCATCGATCGCGAACGGGCACGATCCAACGGATTGAATCAAATCCGATTGGGTGTGAATGAAACAGTACACCTATTCGGTGTGACTGGGTGTGACTAATCGGTCTAGACCATAGGATCTGATCCAACGGTCAGATTGGATCGGGTGCGTACCCATTCTCAATGGGTGCGTAGTGGCCTATAATTAGACCACTACTTGTCAGAATCCAGGAGACTGGAAAATCCGAATTTCTCCCACATCTCTCTCTATGTTAGCATTCATTCTGCGTTCTGTTTTGCTGCAGAAAATAGAACACAGTGGTTCTCGGTTCTTATATTCGTACAGGCAGGTATTCTGTCCGTTTCGTTAGTGCAACCGAAAACGGAAAGAACTTCGAGTTCGGGCTTCGATTTATCTTGAAGGCAGATTTGCTGTAACCCTTTGCATACCAACTGGTGGGGGCAAATACTGTCTTTAGGAAAGCGACATAGTCGTGACTCGAAGCGTATTACAGGTTTGGTGGAGATTTCGTCAACGGTACAAATTGCAGCGGCACAGTTTTTCCAACAATCTAAAGACAGTACATTGCAATGGCGATGTCTCTACAAAAGATGACGTAGGATTTTCTGAAATTGGAGCGGTTTGAAGGCGGGAATTTCAGGCGTTGGTAGAAGAAGATGCACTTTTTGTTGACTACCTTGAAGGTGGTTTATGTTCTGACTACTCCGAGTCCGGAGATACCGGAGAATCCGGATGATGAAACTATGGAACAGGCCAGTGAAAGGGGCAAATGGGAGAATGATGACTACATCTGTAGAGGACACATTCTCAATGCACTGTCGGATGCACTATTCGATGTCTATCAGAATTCAATGACGGCAAAGGAACTTTGGGATGCACTTAACGATAAGTATCTTTCTGATGACGCTACAAGTAAGAAATTTCTTGTTAGTCAGTTTATGAATTATCGCATGGTTGATACTAAGCCGGTCATTGATCAGTTGCATGAGATTCAGTATATCCTCAGTCAGTTTAAGGTTAAGAATATGCATATGGATGAATCTATTGTTGTCTCCTCTGTTATTGACAAACTGCCTGCATCTTGGAAAGACTACAAAAAGGAACTCAAACACAAGACCGAGGAACTTACCCTTGATCAGTTGGCCCAACACCTTCGGGTGGAGGAAGAGACAAGGCGTCAGGAGGGTAAGGAGGGTAAGGATAATTCTACTTCTAAGGTTCATGTGGTGGAAGAAAATTCCAACAAGAAACGCAAGAACAAGGGTGGTGACAAGTCTTCCGGTAAGTGGAAGAAACAAAAATTGGATCCCACCGAAACTGGTTGCTGGCATTGTGGCAAACCTGGGCATTTTAAGAAAGATTGCCGATCCCTGAAAAGGAAGAATTCTGGAGGAAATCCAGGAGCATCTGGGGCAAAGAATTCCAAATTCATTGCTGTTGTTTCCGAGGTGAATATCCTCGAAGATGCCGGAGATTGGTGGTTTGATTCTGGTGCGACAAAGCATGTCTGCAATGACAAAAGGTTTTTTACTGAGTATAAACCAGTTGCAGATGGTACCGTTCTGTTCATGGGAAATGCATCAACTGCACCCGTTAAGGGTAAAGGCAAAGTGGACTTGGAGTTCACTTCTGGCAAGACGCTGACTCTTACTGATGTGTATCATGTTCCGGAAGTTAGGAAGAATCTCGTGTCTGCAAGTCTACTTAATAAGTATGGCTTTAAAGTTGTATTTGAGTCGGGCAAAATTGTTGTGTCCAAAGGTGGTATGTTTGTTGGCAAAGGCTATGTAACCGAGGGGATGTTTAAGCTTAATATCAATAACACAGTTGTTTCTGCTTATATGCTTGATTCTTTTTCTTTATGGCATACTCGTTTAGGACATATCAGTACAAGGAAAATGGATTGCATGGTTAAATCTGGACTAATTCCTAAATCTGATAATGATATGGTTGATAAATGCAAGATTTGTTTGGAATCAAAGATAACCAGATTGCCTTTTCCTAAAATTGAGCGGACTTCTTCATTACTTGAATTGATTCATAGTGATGTATGTGATTTTCATAGCACTCCAACAAGAGGCGGAAAACTTTATATGGCAACATTCATAGATGATTATTCGAAATTTTGCTATGTCTATTTGCTTCATTCCAAAGATGAAGTGCTTGATAAGTTTGTTGCATATAAGACTGAAGTTGAAAATCAATGTGATTTGAAAATAAAACGTCTTAGGTCTGACAGGGGTGGTGAATACCACTTCCCTGATTATTGTGAATCAGTAGGGATAATTCATGAAGTAACTGCACCTTATACACCACAACAGAATGGAGTGGCCGAAAGGAAGAATAGAACTTTGTGTGAGATGGTGGTTGCTATGCTAAAGCAATGCAGGATTAAGTAAAGGTTTGTGGGGCGAAGCCATACTTACCGCTGCTTATATCTTGAATCGAGTACCTCTCAAAAAGTCTAATATCACTCCATATGAGCTCTGGTCAAAAAGGAAACCAAACCTAAGTTATTTTAAGACTTGGGGGTGTAGGGCAATTGTGAGATTGCCTGGACCTAAAAGGAAGAAACTGGGTCCAAAAGGAATCGAGTGTGTATTCCTTGGATATGCTTTGCACAGTAAAGCATATAGGTTTCTAGTGGCTGAGCGTAATGATGTTGTGTCTATAAACACCATCATTGAATCTCGAGATGCAGTATTTTATGAAAATAGATTTGACAGAATTCCAAGGTTAAAATCCAGTAAGGATTTGGAATCTAATAAAGATTCGGAAGAGTTTCCTTTGGTGTCCGAAGAGGACAATGAGCCTTTCGAGGTTCCAGTTGAAGGAAATGAACCTGAGGAACAAGTTGAATTGAGGAGGAGCAAACGAGTTCGGACAGAGAAAACGTTTGGTCCTGATTTCATAGTTTTTCTAGTTGAAGGCACTAGAGAGACTTCATGTGCTCACAATGTATTTTCACTTCACGTGGAAAATGATCCTTTGACATTTGAGGAAGCAATGAAATCGCAAGACGTGGCTTTCTGGAAAGAGGCTATCCAAGATGAGATGGACTCTATCATGGGTAATAATACATGGGTTTTGGCGGATTTACCACCTGGTTCTAAACCAATTGATTGTAAATGGATTTTCAAAAAGAAAATGAAAATTGATGGAACTATTGATAAGTTCAAAGCCAGACTCGTAGCCAAAGGTTTTACCCAGAAAGAGGGTATTGATTACTTTGATACCTATGCCCCGGTTGCTAGAATCTCAACAATTAGAGTCTTAATTGCTCTTGCTTCCATATACAAGTTTGAGATACACCAAATGGATGTCAAGACTGCATTCCTTAATGGTGAGTTAGATGAGGAAATCTATATGCAGCAACCAGAGGGGTTTGTTATGCAAGGTTATGAGCACAAAGTTTGCAAGCTTATAAAGTCTCTTTACGGACTTAAGCAAGCGCCTAAGCAATGGCATGAGAAGTTTGACAAAGTGATTGTGTCAAATGGTTTTACAATACACCAATCTGATAAGTGTGTGTATAGTAAGTTTAATGGCAAACGAGGAGTCATTATCTGTTTGTACGTAGACGATATGCTCATTTTTGGTACAGACCAAGAAAGCATTCAGAGTACAAAAGGTTTTCTTTCTGCTAACTTTAGTATGAAAGATATGGGTGTTGCTGATGTAATATTGGGTATAAGAATTAAAAGGAATGGGGGTAATTTAATTCTATCCCAGGAGCATTACATTGAGAAAATTTTAAAGAAGTTTAATCACTTTGAAAGCAAACCAGTGTCTACTCCGTATGACTCTCAATCGCCATTGGATCATAATGAGGGGAGAGCGGAATCACAACTAGAGTATTCTAGAGTGATTGGCAGTTTAATGTACGCCATGACAAGCACGAGACCGGATATTGCATATGCGGTGGGGAGGCTTAGTAGGTATACTAGTAATCCTGGGCATGTACATTGGCACGCAGTACATAGAGTATTGCGATACCTCAAAGGTACTATAGATTATGGCATAGTCTATAGTGGGTATCCTTCGGTTCTAGAAGGATACACTGACGCTAGTTGGATTACTGAGCGGAATGATCACTCGTCAACGAGTGGTTGGGTTTTTACACTTGGAGGAGGGTCAATCTCCTGGGGATCTAAGAAGCAAACGTTGATAACAGACTCGACCATGGCAGCCGAGTTTGTAGCATTAGCTTCTGGAAGTAAAGAGGCAGAATGGCTAAGAAATTTATTGCTGGAAATTCCAGTGTGGCCTAAGCCTATGCCACCTGTATCGCTGCATTGTGATAGTCAAGCTACGCTGTCACGAGCGTATAACCAAGTGTATAATGGAAAGTCCAGGCATATAGGACTAAGGCATAGCTATGTGAGACAATTGATTGTTGATGGGGTGATAACCATTGATTTTGTTAAGTCAAGTCAAAACTTGGCGGATCCTTTTACGAAAGGCCTTGCAAGGGATTTGGTGTTGAAAACATCAAGGGGAATGGGACTTTTGCCCAATTAGTTTAATCACTCCTGGTGGAAACTCAACTCAACCGGTTGATACTCTCAATCTCTTGAGTTCAATGAGAAACTACACCACATGTCGTGATTGGAAACACTTTAAAGTTATTTTACACATTCCAAGGTAAAGTGTTTTGTGCCTATAATGTGAATATAAGGAGGTTGAACTACTTAGTTCTTAATAGATTGTTTGTGCTGCGTTATAGGAGCACGGATAGCGATCTACCTATGTGAATGTGGAGGTGGTGCCGCTTCCTATAGGTCACAGGGGCTAGACCTTAGAGCGTTCGTGAAATTCAAGATAAAAGACCCAAGGCCAGTTCACGGGTCAACCGATTAGGATATCTGCATTATTTGGAGGATTATGTGTGAGACACGTCCGGTTGGTCAACAGAGGACAACTAGTTCAAAGACACGTCTACTATGCTGCCCTGACTAGCTTTGATATGTTTTCACTAAGTGGATAGTTGAAGTCGCAAGACACTGTCTATGTATGCATAAACCTTGTAGTAAGAACTGAGAATATTTCATCTGTATTTCGAAAATGGTGGGGGATTGTTAGAGATTTTCAAAATAAAGGAGTCGTTGTTTTGGTTTTGTAAAATTTCCTTGTTTCCTTAGAATGCTTGTTTTTCCTCTTTGTGAGCTTTGTCCCACATTGGATAGTTGAGAGAAGTTGGAGTGGTATATATTAGGAAACATTCCTAATATGAATAACCAATGATCTAGTGTAATGCAGCCCTATGGTGCATCGCCATACCGGCAACGCCGGTACGCACACGCACACGTGCGCGCGCGTGGCGTGGGCTGTGGTGCATTGTGGCGCTTTAGCGGCGCACTTTGCACTTAGCACGTCAGCGCTAGGCGCCATTTCTTATTGCGAGTTGGCGGTAAGGTGGCGCTGACGTGGCATGCCGCGTGTCGCACACGTGGCAGTTGAGTCACACGGAGCGGTTCCGATCGGGTGCAACTCGAGCCTACGGGTACGTTGGTTCGAAGAGTTGCGATCTCAACCATCGATCGCGAACGGGCACGATCCAACGGATTGAATCAAATCCGATTGGGTGTGAATGAAACAGTACACCTATTCGGTGTGACTGGGTGTGACTAATCGGTCTAGACCATAGGATCTGATCCAACGGTCAGATTGGATCGGGTGCGTACCCATTCTCAATGGGTGCGTAGTGGCCTATAATTAGACCACTACTTGTCAGAATCCAGGAGCCTGGAAAATCCGAATTTCTCCCACATCTCTCTCTATGTTTTTCTAGCATTCATTCTGCGTTCTGTTTTGCTGCAGAAAATAGAACACAGTGGTTCTCGGTTCTTATATTCGTACAGGCAGGTATTCTGTCCGTTTCGTTAGTGCAAACGAAAACGGAAAGAACTTCGAGTTCGGGCTTCGATTTATCTTGAAGGCAGATTTGCTGTAACCCTTTGCATACCAATTGGTGGGGGCAAATACTGTCTTTAGGAAAGCGACATAGTCGTGACTCGAAGCGTATTACAGGTTTGGTGGAGATTTCGTCAACGGTACAGATTGCAGCGGCACAGTTTTTCCAACAGAAGGGTCCTCAACCACTGTGTGACGGTGCTCTAGAAGCACTGAATAATCACTCGTACCTAAAGGCTCTCTAGCTAGTTTGTCATGGCAAGCCAGGTCCAAATGTTTATGAGCAGAAATCTGAATTACTATGCTCCCTAGCCTTTTCAAATGTGAGTGGATATAGCAATAGCAGCTCTTAATCACTTCGAAAATGACTAATACCTAACAAATGGAGGTACCAAATCGACCACTCTCAAAACAGCTGCTGAACTCGTACATCTCCTATAGGTTGTGTATGCGATCATGTTTTTATATAGGGAAATAACAAAGATAGGAGAGAATGAAGTGAAGAAGCTAAATATATTTCTTCGATTTGTCCTAATATTTTGTGTTGATTTGACGAAGCCCACTAAAATTCTATGATGCAAACCACATCCGTAGGACACAAAAAGATGACCAAATGGGCATTATATTGATTCCAACAAGCAGAATTACCATGATGAGCAACAAGGATGACTATGAGCCCATTCTTAGTGGTGGACACTGTACAATATGATTGCTAGCACAAATGGTTCTATTTGAAGAAATACACTGAAACTCCATAAAGATAACCAATAAGCATATATTGATTCCAATAAGCAGAATGAACACAATGGGCAAAAAGTATGACTATGAGCCCAATCTTAGTGGTGCACAATATGATTGCTAGCACAGATGGGTCTATTTGGCAAGCACTGACAACTCCAGAAAGAAAAAAGGCACGTTAGTTCATTATAGCATAGCAAAAATAGGAATAAGCGTGTGTTTTAGCGAGCTTAATGTACATACCTTATATGGCTGGATGCTGCCTTCAAAAGTTTATGGGCTATGTATGTTACTTCAAAAATACGTATTAAATGGTATTCTCATCTAGGCTCCTTTCTAACTCAGGTGATTCAGATCTTCTTTCGAATCAGCACATTAAATAATCTTTAGTATGGGTGGAGAAACTAATGAGTGTAAGGCTCATGTCTGCAACCAATGGTCCAATATTAACAAGTTCCAATTGATATAGTGCAGATTACACATGGGAATAAAAAACTGACTACACAAAATAAAAGAAAAAAACCTAGTCCAAGTGAAATCTGCACCAATTATCATAGAATTTGAAGAGAGTCAGGAACAAGCAGAAATACAAGCAATGTAAGAGATGCGAACAGCTAAAACCCATGTAGCAGAGAGATGGCGGAAGGGAGGATGTATCAGTTATCTTTTACTTGGATATGAGAATACTCAGAGATTCTTTGGGCATTGTCGAAGGACTCATCACTTGGGTGGGCAGACTTGTCCAGAGTTTCTTGAGCTCTCTCGAGATAAGGCCTGAAGCCGAGTTGCAGGGTCAAGTACCCGAAGGCCAAGGCTCCAACCACTACTACCCCTGACCTCATCGCATTCACCTTCGGTATCTCTCTCATCTTCTTCTTCTACGTTCGACTTTCTTCTCTCTTACTTCACTACTGTCTATTGCCTGACTCCTGTAAGATCTTGAGATGGGGTTGTATTAGAGGGCTTTGTCTTCCCATTAGCATATCATTTAACAAGTTCTAAACCAAACCCATACCATTTTAAAACTCTTTTACCAAGCACAAGCAGTTTTCAACTTATATGCAAAAACTGAGAGATCTAACAATTGTAAGTTAAAGACACGGTTTCATCCTTGAAATTGTGAGTTCCTGTGCAATTACTCAGACATTGAAGAAAGCATGACTTGAAAAGATTACTGGAATTGAATTTGCAGTTCAAAAACATGTGTTGAATATAGTATCATTTCAATGGACTGCTCTGTAGTTAGCTTTGAGTTCAATAAATACACATGACAAGGACAAGAGTTCAATCTAGTAGTGTTATGAACAAATTTGGATTAAAACACAACTTCTGGCTGCCCATGATGGAAGCTGCTTATTTGTTCGAGTACATCAACTAGCTAGCTGACCAATCTTGCCATGTGCCAACTAGCTTAATAAGCCAGCTGCCAACCATCTTAGACAGCTTCCACAATGCCCAAGGTAACAATTCTCTGCTAGATTGCCCAATTTGTCTCCTAAAGCTCTAGGCTTGCTGGAGGAATATTTTGTGATTGACCCCAACAAGTGCATAACAGGCACGATGTGGTTTTACTTTTACTTTTACGAGCGGAAAGATTCATTTACACTCAGAAATTAATTAAATATACATTTGGAAAAAATAAGAAGAAAACATTATGGATGTTGATACAGCGGAAAATGGAGTGTCGCTCTGCAAGACAAGTGAAGTATGACTTTCTAAACCCTTTTTATTTGAATGGGATTTTCTAAACCATGCGCCATTGTATTAACCTTTGCAGCCACCATATTAAACCTTGCGGCCATTGTATTAAAGTTTGTGGCCACTTGGGTTTTTAAGTTGGGCATTTTGGACTTCTTGGGCTTGATTGCCCAATTGGTCTCCTAAAGCTCTAGACTTGCTGGAGGAAACTTTTGTAATTGACCCTAACAAGTGAATAACAGGTTTGGGATAGCCTGCGCAACCTGCAAGACAAGTCCTTGACACTGGGCCACTGGGGTGGTGCCAGCCAAGGCCCCCCCAACGATGAAGTTGGAAAGACAGTCTACAGGTGTATGAATTCAGCGTGCTTTGCATGTAACAGTGAACCGACCTTGGCTGTAATTCATAAGATTCAAATCCCTTGACTTGTGTCTACCTATTCTATCCCATGATGAGTATCAGGGAATGATCTTGGGCTTTCAATATATCATTTTTTTTTATTTAACGGGGTCAAGATATCAGTTAGGAATGCACCACATGTGATCTCAAGAAGTCACATAGGGCCGGCACCACCTCGGTGGCCCTGTTTCAAGGACTTGTCTTGCACATCACGCAGGTAATCTCACAGTGACTGTCCATTTTCCAGCCCCATCAGGTCTAACGTGATTTAACCAGTAAGGCTCCTTTAGATGTGTAGTCAAACGAAAGCTTCATTATCCAAACGAGAATCGCTCAAACCTAGGTTAGATTGTTCACCTATGGAATTCACTAATGAGTTTGGGAGCTTTATATATGAAACAATAATGCTAGTGCCATACACAAACGCACACACAATGACACACACACACACACACACACACACTCTTGTGTCGGCCCCCAAGCGATTGTGAGCATGTGTGCAAGTGTGCATGCGTGCATTTTTCGTGTGTCTGTAGACCAATTGTATACAAAATGACTGTTTTACAGGAGTGACTTCAAATTGATTATGTGAATGGTTAAACTCATTTATTCAGGATCCAAATAAAGTACATCCTACTAGACTACTTCCTGTAATCCATATTCCCTCTAGTTTCACAAGCCAGAAAGCTAAACCTCTTATATCACCAGTGTCATTCAGCCCTAAATCCCTTATACTGAAATTCTTTTCTATCCAAACAGAGCCTTAATGAACATGACATTCTCTTTTACTTCTACACTGTTACAGTATTTAAGCTGAAACACATATTCCAGAATTTGACATGTATGAGATGTCAGTGAATATTCACATTGACAAGTCTGTAATCGGAGAGAGAGAGAGAGAGAGAGAGAGAGAGCACATAATCAAGATATCACAGAAATAGGGACTTTCCCACAATCAGGCTCTTATCAAATATGAAGAACAGAGAAAGAAACTAGCGTATGCTTTGTTTTTGGTGAAAAAAAAATTCTGATCAACAAAAGTGAGGAATTCTTTCAGCTTTGACATTTTCTCAATATTCCAACCAAGAACCAAAGAAAATCAAGATTTGTCGAGCTCAACAAAAGGGTCATACCTGGTTAGTCTAGTGAAACGTACACTCTTCCACACGGATGAGAGAGAGAGAGAGAGAGAGAGAGAGAGAGAGAGAGAAATATGGAAGGTTGAAGGAGAGAGAAGACGTCTTGTATCTATGGGTTTATATTAGGGCACGTTAACCGCGGCCAAAATACAAAAGTTCACGGCCAATGTGTAAAAGTTTGCTGCCAACGTACTAAAGTTTGCGTCAAAGGTATTAAACCTCGGGGCCACCGTATTAAAGTTTGCGGTCTTGTTGAGTTTTTAAATGGGAAAATGACGGTTAATGATGTGTTTTGATAATTAATACTCTCCAAAAATATTTTATTCATTAACAAATTTTCTTAACATGTCCTTAAAATATATTAATTATCAAAACATATTTTGGGCCGTCATTTCCCCTTTTTAAATTGGGACTTTTGGACTTCTTGGGCTTGATTGGGCCCGGCCTATCTCTATTATTTTAAGTCCAAAGTCGATTGAAATATGTCCAAAACAACCAATTTTCGTCTTTTTTTAAAAAATTTTTGTCAAATCACATAATATATTTTGATTAATCATTCAATAGTCATTTCTATTTTTCTGAGTTCTCTCGTTAAGGCAAATAATTAATTCCTAAAAAATTAGGATAAAAAACTACACAAAAAATTATAAAAAGTAAAAATATCGAAAAAATTTACTAAAGACAGTTTGGTTCACTATTTTGAGAGTAACTTTTACTCTCGGCACAGTTTTCAATAAATTTCTCTCTCTATCTCTCTCCACTCATTACATCTCAACTCTAAAAAATAACTTTCCAAAACTTCAACCAAACAAAATGAAAGGGTTTTCATAGGAAAATGGCCAAATTTTATTTCTTTTTTTCATTTGCAGAGTTTATTTTCTTTGATTTGTTATTTCCTTGTCTTTTCTTGTCCCCCTAATTCAGAAGTGCCAAACAGAGCCTAGTTAGAATCTTGCCGCATGACACCGTCGAAACTGGCACAAATATATGCGTATCCATTGTTTGCAGCAATCAATTCCGAGTAGTTGTATGTTGAATTCTTCTGCAATTATCAGAAGGCAACAGTTCTTGATCAGGGCTCTAGGCGGTTGCTGCAGCCATCAAACCCATCACCAGTTCAGAATGCAATCTATGTATGGTGGGTCAGGTTTAGACGCTGATGCTTGTGGGATTTTGAGGTTAATCACTCCTCCTGTCGACCCAACTCGGTATAAAGGCCAAGCTGGTAATCTTTTTCCAAACAACTTTCAACTCTTGTGAATTTCATTACACTTTTTAAGCTGGATTTCTGTATGTATAGAGCTATTTGTGATCACCCTTCTTGTCAATTTAGTCAACTACAGTGAAATATTAGGAATTTAAGTGTGTAATTGTCTACTTTAATCTGCATTTTTGAATGTATAGTACCATTTGTGATGACCCTTTTCGTCAATTTAGTCAACTACAGGGAAAGATTGTGAATTTAGGTGTGTAATTGTGTATGCTCGTATTTGCATATCTATGTACTGAGTTTGGAAGTAGGAGTGGTTGTATGTATGGACATATACTATCATTTATGTCATTATGGGTATGTGTATCTGTAGATGTATGTATGTGATATGCAGCCGTTTGTGAATTAAAATCTGTCAAGACAGAAAGGTTGGGTGTATTGTTCTCGGTAATCTCGGAAAACTATTCTTTCAGTTGATACAAAGCAACTTTGATGCATTTTCGTGTCCACCTTGATACCATTTGTGAGTTTTTTTTGGCTTGATTTGACTGTCCGTACTATCCACTCCGCATTCAGAATCCAAACTCCCTGCTTTTTCGTCCGATTGTGGCCACGTCTATCCGGACTCTCGACAAAGTATTAGATAAATACGTTTTTAGGGTTTCTTTATGTATTGAGAAGCAAATACATCTGGTTTTGCATAGAGTATTGGAGAGAGCTTGGTGAGATGCAAATTTGTAGCTCTTTGGAGCATTAGATTATTTGCTAAGTGAAGCCCTTTGATCGTTTACTATCCGTGGAGTAGGTTTACATCCCAATAAGCCGAAGCACATAAATCTCTTCTCTCTCTTAAGTGTTTGCTTTTCTCTATATACTTTACCGCATGATTTGATATAGTTTCTTGTTTCCAACACATACATCGCATTTCTTTTGGTATTTGGTTGTCGCTTCCGCACAACAAATTAGTATCAGAGCCTCAAGTTCAGATTTAGGATGTTGTTTTTGGCATTATTTTTTGTTGTTCTTGAGAGAAATCTATTTCTTCAGAGGTCAAGAAAGGAATTCACCAAATTGTCTATAACAGAGTCATCCTCCAAATCTGAATTGACTCCTAGACACATGGCTTCAAAATCCATGGTTTTTAATGTGGAATATGAGGTGGAAAAGTTTGATGGCACAAATAACTTCGGTGTGTGGCAGTATGAAGTGATGGATGTCTTGATCCAATAGGAGTTGGACATTGCTTTGGAAGACCAACCTGATGATTGGACTGAGAAGAAATGGGATCGGATTAATCAGCAGGCTTGCGGAACAATCAGGTTGTGTCTTGCGAGGGGTCAGAAATACTTTGTTATGCGGGAGACAAAAGTGAAGGATCTTTGGAAGAAGCTCGAGGATAAGTTCATGACCAAGAATGTAGGGGATCGTCTTTACTTGAAGAAGAAGCTCTTCTGTTTCTAGTATCGCTTAGTTGTTTCTATGATTGAGCATCTGAATGACTATAACAAGATACTTGCCGACCTTCAAAATTTGGAAGTAGAAATCCTTGATGAGGATAAAGTCCTACTTTTGTTGAATTCCTTGCCCAATGCTTATGATCATTTAATTACGACATTGTTGTATGAGAAGGATGAAATTAGGTTTGATGATGTCTCTAATGCTCTGGTTAACAATGAATACCGTAAGAAAGGTAAGCAGACCCATAGGGGCTCATCAGCCTCATCCGGTGAAGCATTGACAGTTAGAGGCACGGTTAACAATGAATACTGTAATAAAGATAAGCAGACCCATAGGGGCTCATCCAGTGAAGCCTTGACAGTTAGAGGCACGCCGGAGAGTAAGAAATCAAGTAACAAAGGCAGTAACATGGGTTGTTCTCGCTCTAGGTCGAGAAGGGCCTTATCGTCCGAGAAAATTGCTAGGGATGAATGTGCATATTGTCACAACAAGGGGCATTGGAAAAAGGACTGTCCGACTTTGCAGAAGCATAATAGGGGCACCAATAATTCCCAGGCTAATTTGGCACACTTGGATGATGAAGATTCTAATCAAGTTTTGTTGGGTTTGTCATTGGTTTGTCAAGCTGTTCAGTGGATTATGGATTCTGGTTGTACCTATCATATGTGTTCGAATAAGGATTGGTTCTCTAGCATGGATATAATCGATGGTGGAGCTGTTTTTATGGGTAATGATCATGTCTGTAAGACTCATGGAGTGGGTAAAATTAGACTAAAGTTGCATGATGGAT
This sequence comes from Rhododendron kiyosumense, assembly GCA_019656275.1. NCBI lineage: Eukaryota > Viridiplantae > Streptophyta > Magnoliopsida > Ericales > Ericaceae > Rhododendron > Rhododendron kiyosumense. Next base: position 126,143 of record BPLS01000175.1, on the reverse strand, counting down.
CCATTCGTGTTTTGACAGAAGTTTGGTATGTTTCGGACTTGAAGAAGAATCTCATCTCACTTGGTACTTTAGACTCCAAAGGTTATCGTATCACTCTCAAAGGTGGAGTTCTAAAGGTTGGTAATGGTGCGAGGCTTGTGATGAAGGGCACTTGGCAGAACAACTTGTATTTTCTACAAGGGAGTACAGTTGTGGGTGGAGCAGCCACGTCTAGTAGCAATGTGGGGAAGGATACACTTGATACTACCAGTCTTTGGCACATGTGTTTGGGTGATGCGGGTGACAAAGCCTTGCAAGACAACAGTTGTATGTTGAATTCCTCTGCAATTGCGAGAAGGCAACAGTTCTTGATTAGGGCTTTAGGTGGTTACTACCACAATCAAACCCATCATCAGTTGAGAATGCAATCTATGATTAGTGGGTCAGGTTTAGAGGATGACGATTTGGGGAATTTAAGGTCAATCACTTGACCTCTCGACCCAACTCGGTATAAGGGCCACACTGGTAATCTTTTTCAAGTAATTGTCAACTCTTCTAAATTTCATCACACATGACTCTTTCATTTCTTCTATGGCATCATTTGTGATGATCCTTCTTGTAAATTTAGTCGGTGACAGGAAAAAAAATTAAGACTTTATATGTGTAGTTATCTGTATGTGTTTTCTAGGATATATGAATATGGTCGTTCTTGCATTTATGTATATTGAGTTTTGAAGTAGGACTGTATGGAGATACGTCATTTATGTCTTTATATGTATGTGTATGTGACTATGTGTTGATTTATGTGCATTATATGCTGTCATTTGAGAATTAAAATCTGTCAGAGACGGATGGGTTGAATATATATTATTGTTGTAAATCTTTCTGGAAACTTTTTTTTTTCTGTTGAAACAAATGGAGGGTAAGCAACTTTGGTGCACGTCGTATGCCTCGCCTTGATGACATTCAGTCACAAAAATTTCTCAGATGCTTATATATTGTATGCTAATTAGAACATCAGTGTCTATCTGATTCATCAATTGACTTGTTTTTCTGGATAACTGAGCATTGTGCAACCATTTTTTTTATTGGCATCAAAAAGAGATTGTCAACTAACTTGTTCAAAGTGTGAGCAATTTTCTTTATACTTGGTGAATGGACAGACTCTTGACATGCTCTCTCTCTCTCTCTCTCTGTTCTTTGAAGTCTTAAAACCAACTGCTCATTGATTATGTCTACAGTCCCTATCATGAATTTAGGATTTTGTGTCATACATGTGTGGTTAAACTTTTTCAGTCTTTGAAATCTTAACTACTGTATTTATATATTTTGCCTCAACATGTTTTTGTTTCTTCTCTCGCTATGTTAACTTTACAATTTTTAATCTTATTAATTCAATGTTCCGATTGTTTGTCAAGTCAGGTAAGATAGCTGTCATAGGAGGGTGTCGTGAATACACAGGTGCCCCATACTTTTCTGCCATATCAGCTTTAAAAATTGTTAGTACTCTCATTCTCACCTCTTTTGTGCTAAGTTTATTTCTTATTAATGTGTTGCGGTTATTTTTCATAAACCTCAATGTTACTTGATTTTCCTTTTTCAAAATAAAAACAAAACCCTTTTGTTATAGCAGATTTTTGACTGACCAGTTTGAATGCACTTCTTTTCCCCCACAGGGTGCAGATTTATCTCATGTTTTCTGCACTAAAGATGCAGCTCCAATTATAAAAGGCTACAGCCCTGAGTTAATCGTGCACCCTGTGCTGGAAGAATCCTACAGTGTCAGGTGGATTTTCAATCTAATAGAGTACATTAGAATATCTATATTTAATGTTTACAGCTTATGCCTAATTGTTGTGGAGGGGCTGATTTTTTATGGAAGATTGTTTCAGGGACGAGGACAAAAAATCAATCTCAGAAAGAGTTCTTGCTGAGGTTGAGAAGTGGATGGAAAGATTTGATTGCCTTGTTGTTGGTCCAGGACTTGGAAGGGACCCGTTTCTTCTGGTGTGCTTTTTCTGGCCACTTTTCTACCTTGAAATTTGTGGTGAATGTAGGTCATAGCTTTTAAGTGATATAGTTGTTTGCTTGAAATTAACGGCTATTTGTTTGTATCTTCCTGTGTAAAGTTGACAATGAACTTACAGTCTAGTTTACTGATTTTTTAACTGAAAAGTTGTGTGATGATATGATCTTTAAGCAACTACGCATAGGTTTTTACAATGTCTTTCTATGCCTCATGGTGTATCATTTGTCATAAGTTGTTAAACAACAGTATTCAGTCCGTGATGTGCACATACGTGCACGAATTCAAGTGTGTGAATATGCAAATAATGAAACTTTAGTTTTAGTATCAATCTTAGAAGTGATGGATTCTCCACACAATATTGTTGATGTCAGGTGTAACTTGTAAGTGATCTATAATATTCCAGTAGGCGAAATCCGTATGAACCTTTATATGTACGTGAAAACATATAGTAGTTTTTGTCCAAGAAACAAATTATTTGCTCGATCTTATTGGTCTCCAGTGGAAAGAACATCTCTTGAATCCCCATGATTTGTGGTTCTAACCCGCATTTTGAGACTACTATTAATGTTCTTTGGGAATCGCTAGAATTTACTTAACCCTTTCTTCTTTTGGTTGAGAACATGTAATCCTTGTGGTTTTGCCCGGATAAATTTTTACATCTCATTTTCTGAACATTTTCCTTCTCGCTATATGCCTCCATAAGGTTTCTTGCTATATTCCTGTTTATCATGTTAAGCGAATCCTTTCTGAAGAAGTTCTACAACGTTCATATTGTCAGGACTGTGTTAGTAACATCATAAAGCATGCACGGCACTCAAGCATCCCAATTGTCATAGACGCGGTATGCAGTAGAAATTAGAGACACAATTCATTTTCTTTTAGCGTAATTGATCATTCTCACTCCTCCCTATGGCACTCTTTTGAATTACCAGGACGGGCTTTTTCTTGTCACAAACAGTCTTGATCTGGTCAGTGGCTACCCGTTGGCTATCCTAACCCCAAATATAAATGAATACAAGCGTCTTGTTCAAAGTGTACTAAATTGTGAAGTAAATGATCATGATGCTCCTGGACAACTACTCTCTCTTGCCAAACGGTAAATTCTTTTCTCTTCTAGGTTTTTCATCTAATCACTCGTTAAGCATCCTTTAGTAGATTTCTTTCATCTTTTGTACATATGTTATCAAGGCCATCTATTCTTAATTTGTGTGGCGTATGGACTGGCAATCTATCAATACTATATTATACTATAGCAATAATGCTACTACCACAAACACTTACACACACAATCACACAAACTCACTCACATCAAGTGTGGACCCCACACTTGATGTGAATGAGTATGTATGTAAGTGTTTGTGGTTATACGATTATTGATACTATAGAGGTGTAGTACATGTGCAAAGCTCTCCCCCTTTTGAAGTAAATTTTATAAAAACAAGAAAAATCCACCTCATTTTTTGCTAATGCTTTACTATCTTCTCTTTTCTGAAAAAAAGAGAAAAATCTACCTCATTTATTGTTAGTGGTTCACCTTAATCTTCCTTCTCTCCCTTCCTATACGTCAGAACATGTGCGTCGCATGGGGTGCTGCTTGTTATTTCATATCTAGAAGTTAAACCAACTTGACGAAATTTGCTTCATGGCATTAGTGTGGGTAGTGAATATGCAACTTTAATACGTCTTTGTAGTAAACAGGACACTGGACACACACACACACACTAAGAGCTATGTGGTTGATCTGCTGCTAGTCTGACTGAGGCCCACTTCACTGTCTTCTCAATATTATCAAGAGCTTTTCGTTGGTGGATCTTGTGCTGTTCTGACTGAGGCCCATTTGACCATCTTCTATTATCACAGCCTTTGAACAGCTTTGACACACTATGTTGTGTTGTTGTTTGATTATAGTTCATGATTTAATTTTGCTTTGGTGCAACCCATGGAAAGAATAATTTCTTGATCAGGATTGGTGGTGTAACGATTTTACGGAAAGGAAAATCAGATCTCGTCAGTGATGGTAATAAAGGTACCTACCTGCTGATTACATTACTGTATCTTGTCTGCAGTTTAACATTCTCTACCTTTGCAACTGTAACTAAAAAGTATGATTGCAGCCTCCTTTCTCTTTTAATTTTGGCATATTTTTGTGTGAACATTATGTGGGTATTACACAATAATATAGTGAGTTCTGGCATGATATCTGACAAGTATCCCTAATTCTCAGTGTCGTCCAGATGAAACACTTTTTCATCTGAATGATAGCAACTTTCCCTTCTTAGGTTTCTGATATTAGAAATATGTTCAGATGGCGTCTAAATCCGTGCTTTCATGCAGTTATGTCAGTGAGCATGTATGGTTCTCCTCGGCGATGTGGTGGCCAGGGCGATATACTTTCTGGAAGGCAAGTGATTTTTAAACTTTCTGTGTAAACCAAGTACCGAGAGAAAAGGTGTACTGTTCAACGAATCACAATGTTCTTTATTCTCCATCAATCTAGAAAGTTTTATTCGCGATAGGTCATCCATTCCCTTTCATAAGTCTTTTTAGAATTTTAGGTCCTCTCCTCTCTCTACCTTGGAGATCCTAGCAATTACTTTTTTCTCTCTTCATCCACTCATATGGCAACCTTCTTCTTTAATGCTGGCCACTGGCCAGGAAAAGAAAAGAAATACGTTTTTCCTCTATTGCATATGGCAACATCATGGTCCTGACTTCCAATTTTCCATTTGATATATATTTTTGGCATTTCTTCACACTATGTATCTCGAAATTAGGACGTAATTCTTGCTCTTTTATGACCTCCCCAAGTTGTTGGGTGTTTAGACCTAGTTTTGGGTGACTGCCCTGGCAAGATAAAAAGGAAAATCACTTCTTCGGACCTAATTTAGATCATAAGTTCAAAGGTCAAAAGATTCCTATTCAGTTGGCTGATCACTTTTTTTTCGCAATATGAAACTTCATATTCTTCTGTTGATGCCAGTGTTGCGGTGTTTGTTTCTTGGGCCCGCCAATATATCTCTTCTGCTAAGGAGGAATTGGGCAGGAACCCTACAGTGTTGGGGTGCATTGCTGGGTCCGCTTTAGTGAGGAAAGCAGCATTGCTTGCCTTTGAGAATAAAAGAAGATCGACGCTGACCGGTGATATAATCGAGTGCTTGGGAAGAAGGTATGCACCTGATTACCCTTGCATATGTCAGAAGTGAAAATAACTGGAGTCTTACCTTTTTCTATTTTGCAGTTTGGAGGAAATTTGTCCAGTGAGTTGTGTCCACCGTTCACTTCTGGATCAATGAGCTTAAAATGTATACTCCGTCGGCAATGAAGTCTTGTTTTTTCTTATAAATGGGACAATAAATGATCTTCAAGGAACAAGTATTTCTGAGAAAACACTGCTTTTAGTAGCTTGTTATTGGGAGATTTGATGTATCAAGGCAGGGCACTTGTTGGTTTTGCTATTGTTTTTGTTTTAAAAAAACAGATTAAAACACTAAGGGCATTGGGACACCACGTGATGTTAACCCTACACCACTTAATAATTACTCATGAATACAGTGGAACGCTGGACTCCAGAAAAGGTCAAACAAGGTTAGGAAACCACTCATTTTTGATAACTCAATATTCGGCTCAATGGACCGATTAAGTCAGGAAAGCAATCCCACCATTCACTGGCTAGGAGGCTCAATTAAAATCCGGACAAACCTAATATGGACTGGCCCAACACAATAATTAATAGTAACACGCAGTTGAGAGTCGAACTCCTGATAATGGCTCTCACTGCACCAACCCTCCCAGAGGTTACCTGGTTACAATCTTGCAGCTGTTAGCCCAAAAACAATGTACATGATAACGAAAAGTTATCATGCAGGTGAGGATTCAATCAGAACCTAAAAGAGAGAGAATGGATCAGAGTGGAGAGGGATGAAAAAGAACGAAAAGTTATTACACAAGCATCGTATTGCCACTACATTTTGCAACTTACAAGAGGTCAAGAGTTTTACCAACTCCTAATGGCATGAAGTAAAACATTAAACACATACAAGACTCATTCTAAGGGGAACAGGGGAACAAGCAGCTATATACCACAACATCTATTAAGGCCACACTAGTTTCTTTCTAAGACGTGTAGTCTTTGCGTCTTCTCTATCAGTTTGGTACTGTCTCTTCTTTTTGTTGTTTGTCGCTAAGGTAACTTCCCCACCAGAACTTCTGCAGAAACATATCATCAACGAATCAGTACAGGTATTAATTGCAATCGAAGACAGTAGACAGCAGTTTTCCCTATAGAAAGATGAGATATAACCAGGCAAGGTAACAGGAAAACACATAAAACCACTGTAGATCAATAAATTTTTTACTCCTACTTGTCTTCAGTGTGAGCACCCAATAGATTCAGAAGACGACAAATTAGCACAACCACCGTAATCCAAACTCATATCCCAATATTTGGGGTCGGCTAGACGACTTTTCTATAGCCATTATGCTCTGTCAATGGTTATATGCTCAGTTGAATATACCAATCCGAATCATTTTTCAGACACTGGAAGCCTAGCATGATTTCTTAAGTTGCATCTATTGCACATTAACCGAACCAATCCAAAGCAAACCAAGCCTTAAAACCCAATCAATTGGAGTCGGCTACGTGAATTAGTTTTCTCAATAGGTGCTACTCTTGCCATTTCACAACTTGTTATACTTCTAATTCTCCCGTTCATAATCCTATCAATTATCATACATCCATCTAAGCATCTTCCACCATCTAAAAAATATATAAATATACATGCAACTAAGGATAAGGATGAGAACATTGGAACACAAGTAATAACTTACTTACACTGTCGCTCACATTTCTGCTAAACCCACTGTCCCTCAAGAGTCTGGTGGTTGCTGCTGGTGTGGCCACATCTGCTGATACCGGGCTTGATCAACAGGCTGACCCATGAACATCCCGGGAGCTCCAACCTGTGGAGCATGCTGAGGTGGCATATAATAGTAAGGAAGTCCCTCAGTGGGGCCCCCAACAGGAAGGGACCCTCTTGGGATCGAAGCAAGCACCTCGTCCTTCAAATCCTCCCTAGGCACGATATCCACCAAGAAATCAAATATCTCAGTTTTTGTGATAGCCGCTGCGATATCATTCTTCTGAAGTGTCCTCCTTTTGTTCTCCTCTGTGTGATTCCAAGACCTTAAAGTCAACTCCAGAATGAACATCTCACATGCCCTAGCAAACACGACTGGAGCCTCAGCGGATATCATCCTTACATCTTCATCCGCTTTCATTATCTTTTTAATCCTAGCCAATGGCAGGCTATGGTTTTTGAAGTCAGTTGTGTGCTCAATGTCTTGGAACTGGTTTGCCCAGAAACCATGGAGTTGCTGCTGCAGTTGCTGTTGCTGCTGCTGGTGGATTTGCTGATAAGCGAGTTGGTGCTGCGCAAGCTGAGCAGTAGAGGCAGGGACACCAGCGGATTGAGGAGATGGAATTGATCCGACAGATGTAGAGGCAGAGGGCCTCATCATTTGGTGAGCTTGATATGGGGCCATGTTATATGGCATCTGAGCTGAGCTACCTGGCACCCCAGTTACTTGGGACTGCCCGTGGCCTTGTTGATCCATCTTGACTCACAAGAGATCTCCTACTATCAACTTTACATATATATGATAAGATTTTCCATCACCAAAACAGCATTAAGATTTAAGCACTATGTTGTAAGCAAGCTTTGGCCTTCAAAACTCATCCTTCCTAGTAAAAAGTATTAGATGTAGACATGCATAAAGTGAGCTGGTAACTCGCTATTTCGCCAAGGAGCATACAATGTAACCAAGAGCTGAATGGACTCAACTGCAGGGTATCTTGCCGAAAGCAGTCATATCTACAAACTAAATAGCTATACCTATGGTTTGCGAAAGGAATATCAAGTTCCTTAGATCTTTAATTTAAAAAAAAAAAAAAATCTGTAGATCTAAGTTCTTCTGAAAGTGTTGGAGTGCTGAAAATACAGAATAGATAACTTGCTGGTCTTGGCAAAGAAACTATACAGCTAGCGAACCTATATAGTACAAAAGAAAAGAGTAAATTCATAGGAACGTCCTCTTGTACGTATGCACCGAACCCACAACTGAGATATCGGGATTTCCATGCACTCAATTGATTTTGATAAAGCTTGTATCACCTATATCTGAATCCTTTGACCAGTTAATAATCAAATGGATTCAGATAGAAGCTGGTCCAATACAACTGCCATGGGAGGCTTAAAACAGAACCTTTCAGCTGGAAATTCACTTGGTTCTGAATAAGAAAAAACATGCGTAGACCCTAAGAAATGGGACAATAATAAAGAGCATAAGACCATTTAAGTATCTCAACCCACAGATAATCCGAGAATTCGTTTCTAATCCTGTCTAACAAGGAATCCTCATCATTCATCACACGAAATAAAACTAGTAGAACACTACCCGAAAGAAGAAGGGACGATAATACTATACTTCGAAAGAGGACTTCAAGTACATATACTAAATGAGTGGTCTTCGATATTGGTAAATTCAAATCACCTACAACCAGAATTCCTATAACAAGCAAGAAAGCCTATACATGATAAGAACAGCCTAAAAATTTTGGTTCAAATATGTTGAATTTTATCTGCAGAAAAGAAGTTAGCTTTCAAATTTCCCCAAACCTAATTTCAAAAGAGCAATGATAGTATGATACAGACACAACTTTAAAACACAAGTCCGGACACAACTACGTTCGGAGCCATAGGATGCACATGAGCCGTCATACATCCAACGACTCCAGACACAACTGTGTTCAGAGTTTTGTTTCAAAGTCGTGTTTCTAGACCTTGTTGTGTTCCTAGACTTTTCGATTTAGAAAACCCACCACAAGATAGCTCAAATACAATACTTGTGTTTTTCTCTTGCATGCATCCACAAATACCCAAATATAAGAACACCTAAAGGCCAGGCCAATCTTTTCCAAAATCACCAGCACAAATCAAAAGAATCAACCTTGTATATACACAGAGGTACACAGATACACAAACGTAAAGAAATCAAGTACCTTCACAGCTCCGTTTCACTTTTGTTTCTTGATTCGTCTAGCGATCAAAACTCTACACCCAAAACGAAGGACCCATTGAATTATCTGAAACTGTGAATCAATTCCGATAAAATTAACGCATAAATCATTACATAGAATAATAGAAATCGAACCTGTGTTCTATTTTGCTGTACACGGAACGGGGGATCAGAGTTGAACGAGAGAGAATGTATCTTTTTGCTGTATGTATGGATACATACATATATAGTGAGGAAAGCTATAGTGGGAAGCGCGAGTTTGGTTCGTGGGAACTAAACTTCGCACTCTCTCCCTCCCTCACCTTCTCTCTCTCCCTCCCCCTCTCCCTCTCTCCTCTCCTTACAAAGAAACTACAACAAAGAAAAAGAAAAAAGATCTAAACTTTAAATTTGACTTTAATCAAAGTGACGACACTAATCCCTTCGTGCTAGTTAACCTTTCCACCCAACTCAAGCATTAATAACATGTAAACTACTCCTTTATAACGGATAAAAAAAAACTACTCCTTTATAGGGCATCTGGGCATGGTTGATCCATAAAACCTAAACTAATAATTTGCAAATCTCCGACACTGGGTGTTATCAATTATTTTTGGGCTAGTTCTTATCGAGCTTTGCTTCTGATTTGAGAGGGCTACCCGTAAGTGAGCAGTATGATTTGGTTTCCGAAATGAATTGAGATGAGCGTAAGATGACCCGAACACTTGAATCATCCAAAAAGACCCTACTCATTATTTTTCCCGATCAAAAGTAAAATGGTATACAATTTTTCATTGACATACTTCAATCTTGCTTTCTATTTTTGCTATCCGTGAATGCATCAAGACTAGATTTGTACTTTGTTGAGTGAAAATGAGGAATGTGGCCCCTTCATACCATCTGCCTAGCTTCTCTAGGCTAGGTAGATGTAGGTAGTGAAGTTGGTCCAAGAAAAAATGCCTAACCATATGGAGAGCGTATTGGAGCCGGAAAAAACGGTTAGCGTTAGATAATCATTCTTGCTAACATGACTTGTATTGCCTAGCTAGTGGCTTGGATATGCTCTAAGTTCCTTTCTAGATTTCTCTTATGCATAATGATTGTTTACTACTCTTTTATGAACTTGTTGCGCTCTATTTTGTTGGCTTCCTTTGTGAGATAATTAGAAGTTTGTTATTTCACGTGAAAAACAAGTTGATAAAAGAACTTTAGAGCGATGTGTACTTTGGGGATTAAAAGAACTCAAATCTGAGACACATCTTGCAAAATTAATAGTGTGTATTGTGAACAAGGGAAACTGTTTTTCCTCTTATTTTCCTATACTCGTTTTCTTGTCCTTAATCATGTGACATTACGAATTTTTCTATCATGTGAAAAGCGAATTGAGAAGTAAGGTTAGTTTGATAATTTTACGTAAATAAAGAAAATAAAAAAAAGTGACATATTGTCCAACAAGGGAAGACATTGCCTCAATGTTGTTTGAGGTCTTTGTTTGAAAGATCTTAAAATTCAAATTTTAGTCATACACAATCTTTGGCCTCCATATCCAATACTTCTCTTCTTCTTTTTTGAGAGTCGATATTTTTCAATTCGTGTAAAATTGCTATCTGCAGATTCTATGGAATTGCAATGACATGGGATGGATCTCATTTTGATTCTGCCGATGTTTGTCTCATTTTTTATGTGTTTCTTTTGATATGGCCTCATGTGGCAGAGGTGCTTTTTGGTTTTGCACGATTTGTAAATCAGGTTTGCGAACAAATCAAGTCGAGCTTTGAAGTATGTGAGTTCTCATGGCTTGCTCAAAACTATTCTTGCTCGAGCTCGAGTAATTAATAATCATTCGCTTAGCGTTGAGGTGTGTGACCTTAGTTCATGTTAGAATTTAAGACCCGAAACACCATAACACAAAGAACTTAATTATAATAATATATGTATAAATATAAACAAAATAATAGATAATCTGGCAAGTGATGATTAGAGAGTCACGATATGATGTCGCTGTCCTAAGTTATTGTCTTCCCATGCCAGGGTTCCGATGAACAATCAACAACTCCAAGATAGAAACCCAAATCACGACCAAGCCTTCTTGTCGTTTGCGTCCATAGGACACAAAGTGTTGTGCCTTTCCCTAAGAGACACAACTCTTGGATACAACTCCTCTAAAAAGAGACACCTATTTAAATAGGTGTCTCTTAATAAAGAGACACTTATTTAAATGGTGACTCTTAAAATTATTATTAAACAATAACACTTAAAAAGAGTTTTAAGACATACAAATTTAATTCCAACAGTTCTTTTACTTAACGAGCCTTTATTAACAAATCATGCATCTTCAAGCGAGTTGAGCTTTTAGAATCCACTGAATTTTTACTTAACGAGCCTTTATTAACAAATCGCGCCTCTTCAAATTAGCTGAGCTTTTAGAATCCACTGAGTTATACTAGTGTCTTATATAGTCTCAAAGAATAGTCCAAAGTTAGAGAGAGAGAGAGAGAGAGAGAGAGAGAGAGAGAGAGAGAGAGAGAGAGAGAGAGAGAGTAGCTGTACAGCGATTGAAGCAACTAAAATTAGTTTGTCCAAAGTGCAGACTAAACAAGAAGGCAAACAAACTTTTTACTAGCAAAGTCATAAAGCAAACAAGCCACAAGGCAAAAGCCTACTCTTCCACTTGTCCAACCTACAAACAAACACTAACCCCACTCTCCTTTCACTTATTTACATGGGGCCCAACTAACATGCCTTCCATTCACAACCAAAGTAGAAAAGAAAAAAAAAAAAAAACCCCACTTGCCCAACACCCCTTAAAGAGGAGAAGATTGTTTAGGAATGTGTAGAGAGGGATGATCTTCTAGCTTCTACTTTGTGGCTGCTGCAAAAACTGCTGGCTCTTCCACCTGAAAAGTGTTATCCCCAAACTTAAATACATGCAGTATTAGGCCCAGCTTCGCTAGAAAAATAAGCCGGATTATTGACTTTTTGGCTGAAATTGAGTCAATAAGCCAAATTAAGTAAGTACACTACTTTGTGCCCGGACTGATTTGGTTGAACAAAAAAAAAAATAGTTGTGTGACAGATTCCGGACAAAATTGTTCATGGTGATAAACGTGATGTTTGAAATCACTTCCAAACGAAATTGTTCAAAAAATGGTTTTTACCAAAAAAAAAAAAAAATTTTGTTCTAAAGGTTTGGCATATTTGGCTATACTTAAGGTGATCCATCCTCTCTTTCCAAGGGTTTCATAATTAGACGTTGAATCCATTTCAGATGGTGAATGTTTTAGTTAAAAATTGATTATAGTCAAGACACGGTGACTTAACTGTAGAGAATCAAAGCATCCATTATCAACAAGTTAGTACAACTAATCTCCTTATAGTGATGAAAAAACTACTCCTACAACAAAAGGTATGACCCACTTTTTTTAAGCTAGTTTCCACAAAACATGGCACAACTCTCAGCTTTTTTACCTCAGTTGTGATGAAATTGACCAAAAGGGAGTTTACTACTATTAGGTGATGCTACTACTACTTTGCCAATTAATTGGTGGCCACTAAAAAGGCAAAGCATGCCCATAAATATTCCCCTCAAATAGTCTGAACCCAATTTTTAATATACCAGTTTTTGGGGGCATTTTCGTCTATTAGATCATGTGGAAATCCTAAAACACAACGTTAAGAATGCAATTTTAAAACATCCGGACACAAACTGCATCTAGATCCGCTTAATGCATGTGGGCTCGCATAAACCGGACGGCTACAAACACAGTTGATGTATTTTTAAGTGGTGTTCGTGGACATTTTGAATCCTAAACCTAAATGATGAGAAGATTCTCATGTCATGTGATATAGTCAAGAACTTGCACTCGAAAAGTTGACAACTTTACCATGAATTTTGCACCCCAGATTTCTTCCTCGGTAGCAGGAACAGCAGTGATCTTGTTCTTGGGGTTCTCATAGCTTCTGAGTCCCCCAACTGCCGTCGAATAGAAACACCCTATACAAAACAAAAGTGGAACCACCGTCAAATGAAACAATCAAAGGAAAAACACACTACTTGTTAGAATCTAGTGGGTTCCATTTTTTGTGCCGACGGTTTGGGGTGTCCGGATTAGTTTACTCATGCCTCAACTAATTCCTCCTCGATTCTGTCAAAGGAGGTCATCTATGTCGGAACTAACGGATTCACAAGAAATCTCTTTTTTTGCGGCCTGACCCCAAGATCCGAACTCTAATTAATTGTATGAGGAGCAAAACCACCGACGAATCTGTGACTAATCCTTGGAGCTGAATTAGTGGGGTTCCATGTAGCACTCAAGTGTTCCTTTCAAATCTGGTGGATATATTTTATTGATAGTGGGTTCAAATCAAGTGTCGAAAGCAATTAAGAGCTTAAAGCAATGAATTTAATGAATGATTATTGGACTAAAGCACAATTAAAGATCGATGATCAAGGCAACCCACCTTGAGGGAAAGAAGCAAGTGATTTGCCACAAGCACCCTTAAGCAAATCAGCATCATCAGCAAAAGCCACATTTCCATCAGCAGTTATTCCCCAATACAGAGGAACCTTACCAAATTGATCCTGCGACACCAATAACAAGTTGTCCAGTTGTTATTCTCCGAAAACTCCATTATTTTGTATTATACAAGGACTGCTAGTCTACTACTACAAAAATAGGGAAACATATAGAATGATTTGATAAAAGACAACAGCTAATTTGCACAAGACTCCCTCAAGGTCGGGTTCCCCTATAAGGTTTGTCGATAGTTTAAGGGCTTTAGATAAGTTATTTTCGCTAAATAGACTTTTAGTTGATGTATCTGAGGAGAACGACATGTTTTGAAATCCGCATTTTTTGGACTTTAGCCTGTTTATAATACAATAGGGAAGCCCAGCATTACAACTTATCCCCTCAAGTAAAATTTTTATTCCTTCACATTCTCATCCCTTTTTTACTATACAAAGGGGCACTAATTTATGGGACAAACTTCAGTTAGGTAGACCCCTTGTAGTTTGCGTCTTAAGCTGGATGCCCATGTCATATGAAAACAAAAATGTTAGAGGCACATCGGTATGGCACACTTCAGCCACACTCCTCTCACATACAGAGGGGCCCACTATTCCGCAGGTAGGGAGAAAACGAGTCGACTCGATAGAGCTTGATCAACCTTTGACTTATAGATGAACCACCTGCCAGACTAGTGTTCTGCCAGACTCAACGGCTCCCGCTCAACACCAACATTTTTGCACCAACATTATTCACCTCTTTACGGATTTATTTGCATAGCATCTCTCCCTAAAAGGCCAATTATAGTCATCCTTATCCACTTTCCGTATGCGAGCCCGGACTTTTTCTAGTATAGAAGATCGATCCTTCGTTTTCGATTATCTAAAAGCAATAAAACAAAGGGCAAATTTTCGTAGTAGTCTCTGTAGTTTTACGGTTGTTTCACTTTTGTCCCTCTAGTTTCAAAGTGCTCGAATTTCGTCCCTGTAGTTTGTTTTACGTTCCAAATTGGTAAAATCGTTAACATTGTTAACGAAACTAACGGAAAAAAAAAAGTGTTCCAATTTTTAATCCGTTTGAACCGGTGCGAAGATCTTATTTTTTTGATCATTTTATCCTAAATGGTCGTAATGAAATTTTGACTCTAAGGCCTTTCAATGAGCACCCTAAGAGAGCCCTGAAACTAAATAAGGAGTCTTCGGGTGCTCGTTGAAAGGCCTTAGAGCCAAAAATTCATTACGACCATTTCGGATAAAATGATCAAAAAAATAAGATCTTCGCACCGGTTCAAACGGATTGAAAATTGGAACACTTATTTTTTTTTTCCGTTAGTTTCGTTAACAGTGTTAACGATTTTACTAATTTGGAACGTAAAACAAACTACAGGGACGAAATTCGAGCACTTTGAAACTAGAGGGACGAAAGTGAGACAACCGTAAAACTACGAGGACTACTACGAAAATTTGCCCTAAAACAAAACAAAAGCTTGAATAAGGCATAGCTGGAGGTGGGGGTGAAATAATTAAGTGAGTACTCACAGTGGCCAAAAACAAGTTGGAGGTGGACTTGTCATATACAATGAAGGCAAAGTTCCCATCAAGGTGGCCGACAACATGGTTAGGTGGATAAGGTGCCCTGTCGCGGAGTGCCTTGTAAGCTTCAATCACTAAAACCACCTCATTCCCGGACTTGCCCAGCCCGTACTGCTGGTTCAGGCTTCCCAAGTTGTCCAGTGCTCCTTCGAATAAGCAGAATATGTCGTCCTTCACCGCAAATGATCTGCCATTTACAGTCTCAAACAAACAATTGTTAATTACTAGGAGTAGTATTAAAAGATGTTGCTGAACAAGACAAGACTGTTTGATCTGCACCGGATTAGGTTTGTGAAACCTGATTCGGTTTAGTTTGTCACTTGGCCACAGTGACAGCGCCCTTGAATCCTAATTACTCCATATCTACCTTTGTGTCATGTTTTCTTGCTTGGTTTATTCTTGTTACGATTGTGTTTTATGTTTATTTTTATTCGTCTTACGATTGTGTGTATGACTCCGGATCGAGCCCACATCACAATGATCAACAAGAAAGGTGGGGCGGCTAGAGCCCATAGATCTTTGTGTGTTTACTCTGTGGATTGATTGAGCCAGATCTAAAAGAATTATTTTGCTCCACTTAGGCTGATCAGTTTGACTATGGACTATCTAAAATAATTAAAGACCTAATTTCGAAATTTTCTGGATTTTTTTTCCTCAGGTCAAAAACTCACTAATAAAAGTTTGTCTAATGACAAAAATAAATGATAACTTGTCTAAGTTGTCTTCTTAGATGTTTTTGGGAAACCAAGATGAGTCAAAAAGACCAAAAATGATAAAAATTGAAGAGGGAAAAAGATAAATAAATAAAAAACAAGTGACAAAAAATACGAAACGCTTCTCGGTGATTCTCCAATTGTGGCTCTATCATACAATTTTGAAAGTTAGATGTGATAAAACACATTCTCCTACCCGACTTCCAAACAACTAAGGCTTTGTTCGGTTTGTATTTTTGGTTTTGGTTTTGGGTAATGATTGTGGAAAGAAATAAGGGAAATAATTGGGAGATAGGGGTAATGATTGGAAAGATATAGAGAGAAAAAATTAAAATAATAATTGAAAATAGGATAATTATTGAAAAGAGATAAGAATAACGATTGAAAACAAAAAAGAAAGTAAAAGTTAAAAAGGAACCGAACAAAGGCTAAGACCCCGTTCTGTTAAGATTCTGATTTTTTAAGTAATTATTTTTTATTTTACGAGACAAATCATTCTCTCATAATATAAAAATGCAAAAGCCAAAAAAAGAGAGGCTCCTATACACCCCTAACTCAACGGCAACGCATTTCCAAAACAGTTTTTTACAACTAACATTTTTCCTCCCCGCTGCCGCGCATGGGTGGTCATTGGCGCCATTTTCGAAGCACCTAAAAAACAAGTCATTGGATCATACAGTTATTCAGATCTCTAGAATACGACGTGATCGTGCTCCGAGACCTTCCAAAACTACACATTCTTAAGGAGCAAGTGAATAAGTGCATGAAATTCATATAAATGTGTAGAGCTGAAATGATCTGGAGCATCACGTGGCTGTGCTTCAGAACTACGAGATCCAATCCATTGGATCGGACTTGATCCCCATCCAGTTTTGGTTTATCCAATCCTATTTTGTGTTGTTATGGGTCTAGCGGCATCACGTTGCTGGCCCACTACTTGAGACCCATTACGATGACGTTGACTTCATAGGTACTCCATCATCGGCATAGTTATTATTTCTTCATGTCAAAAAATCAATTTCAATTGTCAACACACATCAATTATTGTAAAAAGGACTTAATTTATACTACCTCGTCCCAATTTAATTGTCACTTTTGGGAGTTCGTACCACTTTTCAATTGATTATTTCTTGTAATTTACAATGTTTTAGGTGATTTTGAAAACATTGTATTATAGAACAAATTGAGATCTATCAAACAAAATCCATATTGGATATAAAATTCATTACCTATTTAAAGATATAACTAGTTTTTTTATCCAGTTATAATAGAACTGAGACAAGTAAATTGGGACGGAGGGAGTACTACTTTGAAATATATTTACACCATTCATTCATTCATTCATTTGCATATATAAATTGTTCAAAAATCTAGTTCGATTAAACTGATTTTTTTTATCATAGAGATTAGCCTCTCAACAATGACTACGAGATGAACGATCCAATTACCATTATTTTCTCATATTACCAAGCCCACGAGATTCAAAATTGAATCAAACTGGGTAGGAATACAAACCGGATATAAGAGTCAATTAGTCAATTCTCATTGAATCGAGCAATTGTGTACAATTAGGTAATTTAGTAACGTTTGGAATCGAAGTAGCTAATCCTTCATATGTATATTGTCAATAGTTCTTAATTTAGTTGAGGGCTAATTTACGAACACATCCACTAATTCTAAGATTTATTTGCGGGGCCCAATTAATATCGAAGCAAAGCGTTACATGAATGAACAGGCTTAAACACTAAGAAGTTTCGAACCTCGATACTTTCATACTTTAGACCTACCAGAAAACACTAGAGAGTGGATTCGCTAGTGTTTCTTTGGTCATTTTGATCACACTCTGTTTGAACAAATATTCATCCAATCAAAGAATCAAATTTTAAGCGTATTTTGTTTCTCTTTTGTCACAGATTTTGTTTGTATTGCTGATATATATACTATGTTATATATACCTGGGTTTCAGAGGCGACTGGTTGTGGTGAGTATATGCCAATTGGGCATCGTCTCCGATCTGTATCGACACCGCCGAGCTGTTACTGTCGAGAAACCGTTTCATCAGCGCCGCCGCCTTTATCTTCGGCGACGGAGTCCGGCTCCCCGCCGCTACCAGCTCTTCCGGCGGCGACACTATCGAGCTGCTAAATACTCCCAACATGACTCCCTCACACACCACACCACACTCTCTCTCTCTCTCTCTCTCTAGAAGTTATTATAAGTGCTCGGGCATGGAAGAAGAACCGGAGACGTGCATTGCCATTTATAGAGGAGAAGAGGAGTGGTAGGGGTAGGGGTAAAGCAGTCCCTTGCTTGTTTCACTTGTTCCGTCCAACTAAAGAAATGTTACGTATACAACTTCGGACACAATTACATCCGGAGCCGTTTGATGCATATGTGTTCATATGTATCAAATGACTCCGAAATCGAACGCAATTGTGTCTGGAGTTGCAATCGGAAGATGTGTATGTAGACATTCCAAAAAAGTATGTAGACATTCTCAAAAAGCTATCCACAAAATGACAACTTAAGAAATTGTGTTCGTAGTTAAAAAGATTTGACATTTATCTATCTATAAAATAACTAGCGGCCAAAAAATGAAATTTTCTAATAAAATAAAATTTTTAAATCTTTATTTTGTGGACCAGATAATTGTTTTTATGACGAACGTAGAATTTGCTTGATTAGATTTTCTTTTCTTTGATGATTGGGAATTTTGATATTTTTGTGCTCATTATTGCTTAGGTAAATAATTTAGTAATCATTTTTGCCTTTTTAGTAGGTACTCCAAACATGGGGGCATGGGCTTTGGGCCCACGAGGAGGGCGATGATTCCCGTGTGTCGTTAGTGGCTGTGTTGTCACTTATGTGGGGTGCACTTAATTGCCAATTGGCCGCTTCGGTCAATTTTTTTTTTGATAAAAAAGGGTGTATACTTATTCAAGGAGCCGGTATAAAGCAGCTTTTTACGGATATGAGCGAATTCATTAATTCATTTCGGCATTGAATGGCCCAGATAAAAAAATTTATTAACATTTTTATTTCGAATCATCCAAAACACTTTTAAACAACCGAGATTGATCAGCTCCATAAACTTTTTCTACGGAACCTCCGTAAGTAAAGATTTTCTTCTCCATTAAATGGGGTCGATTTCTTCTGTTCTGAAAACTTTTATGCTGAGAGATTTTTTAACCTTTAGATTATGTAATTTTTTTAATATTATAAATTTAATAGTCGAAAAATCTCTCGGCACAGAAGTATATCGGTTTTGGCACAAAGAATCTTACCTCTCATTGAATTTGCTATTTTTGTGAATAGTACTTTGATAGGATGTGTGTGAAAAAGATATCCAGATTTAAAGTAATGTTAAAGATAGTTTTATAAATCAATATCAAAATGTATTTCAAGTTATTTTGTAGATAGTTTATTTTATCGAACAAAAAAGCGTTGATTATGAGCTTATACCCCAAGTAATATAGAGAAAATGGTAAAAAATTTGGTTGGTAATAATGTATATTTTAAGACTAATTAATTTAGTCGTACAAATCAAGTTGAGAGGGAAAAAAAATATTGAACTAATTAGGAAATCTGGTAGCATAGCCAACAAATTAAAAGACTATTCCAACCCCAAGAAGTCCCTTGTATATTGAAAAAGAGTGAGAAGAGAAAGAAGAGTCTTTTCTAACTGAATCTCATCATTTTTGGAGAATTTAGTGAGAAAAGAGAAGTGCTACTTGAAAAGTTTTATTTTTTATTTTTTACTTTTCTCCATTTCTCATCCAAACACTCACCAAATGAATGATGTGGCAAAAACTCCAACCATCATTACCAAATCCCTCAATCCAAAGGGATCAAGGAATTTGACTAAGTAGGTATGAGAAATAAAATAAAAGGTTTGCCCCTATAATTTTGCCCCTATAATATCACAAGTTCGAATCCCACATAGACAAAACATTCAACCGGTGTGCGTGCAAACTGACACGGACATTCATTTATCTAAAAAAACAAAAGATTATTCTTGCCTTGCAACACCCAAAACCTGGGTGGACGAACCGTTTCTCTTTTCTTTTCTTTTTTATCAACTAGAAAATGTAAATATTATATATAAGAAAACAATACAATAAAAACAGACACTATCGATCAAAAAATACAAGAAACAAACGAAAGCAACAAATTGTAGAAACTTGATGTCCATCTCAAAACCAATTGACAATGAGTGGAGAGATCCCAAATGTTATTAAGTGATCATCCATTCCACTCCCAAGCAATGTGAGATTCATTTCTTTAACATCCCCACTCACATGCAGCCGCGTTTGAGGTCTGTCACATGTGACCACTTTTGGGTTCTATCATCGTGCAGCCTTTTTTTTGTTGGTCTGTCATCGTGGGATGTGAATTGTGAATTTTATAAAATGTGGGGTGGAATAGGCCATAAAGTTTTTACATGGTATAGAGCGGGGCCTATTCCACCCCACATTTTATAAAATTCACAATCCACACCCACGATGACAGACCAACAAAAAAAGGCTGCACGATGATAGGACCCAAAAGTGGCCACACGTGACAGATTTCAAACGCGGCTGCACGTGAATGGGGATGTTAAGGAAATGAATCCCACATTGCTTGGGAGTGGAATGGGTGATCACTTAATAACATTTAGGATCTCTCCACTCATTGCCAATTGACTTTGAGATAGACATATAAAGTTTGTATACAACCCAAAACAACAAAAAACAATACAATCTATGTTCTGAAAATCCCTGAATTTTTCTTTTTTCCCTATGCTGTCAAGCGCCGCTTGGAAGCAACAAAAAACAATACAATCTATGTTCTGAATATCCCTGAATTTTTCTTTTTTTCCTATGCTGTCAAGCGCCGCTTGGAAGCAATGTGAGTGGCTGATCCTGACAATCGACGACACGAATTTTAATTTTGACAACGGGCTATTCAGATTTATATGCGTTTAGATTAGATCCGAACCGTCTGTGCCGAGATAAACGGCCAGATCGATCGCTTGACACCACAGCTAAGCACCAGCACTCTGCAGCATCTCCCATTCCCTTTAATTTTTGTTGGGGTCAAATAGGATCTGCCAATCTGACCTTCCCCATTTCGAACTTCTATTATACGAACAAGACATTCTACTGGAGTATCATTTAATTGCGTCATGTGATATTCTGCAAAAATGCATATATATAATACTAGCATTGGAGTCTCCCCCTGGTGCTTTCAGTTTATTTTTAAATATTTACGAATAAGACATTATACCATAATAATTGGGTAATGGGATATTATACGAAAATTGTATTATAGATAGTTTTACCCTCGAGTTATTATTTTCAATAAATTGAGCATGAGGGAAAAATTATCAAGTGTTCTCGCGACACCCGGTGTCCCAAAACCCTCAAACAAACTACACGATGAAAATAAATGTATCAGGTGACAAAGTCTTGAAATTGCTAAAATTGCTGAGCAGGGGAGAGTATAAATCAAACATTTCTTTCCAATAAATTTTCTCGCTCAGCCATAGGCCAACTTTTATTATGGTTATCCACCACTATCCAATGGTTGTAGATCAAAAAAAGTGTTGCATTATTGTAGTCGTGGGCCAACTTAAAAAATGATGTGATATAATGTCCCCACCATCCTTTTGACACTAGGAATTCCGGATAAAGGGTAAATTCGTCCGGAGAAACAAGTTTGCCAGCTCCAAGATGGTGGTTGGCTGGTTGGTAAGTGGAGGGGTCCAAGTAATGCATGAGATGATGATGGAATCCAAACAAACAAAAGTTGGGGTATGATGAGCTGGGCAACAGACACGAGACACGATAACACGACACGAACCGGACACGAAGTTAGCGGGTTAGGGTTGAACATTTCTGACACGAAACACGAAAATGACACGACTCGAGAACACGAATTCTAAATGGGTCGGGTTCGGGTTGAACACGTGACACACGAAATTGACACGACTAACACGGTTATTAATCTATGTCACCCATTTTCACGAACATATATACATAATATATGGTATATCTATAATTCTATATAGAGTTAGACAACAGACACGATAACACGACACGAACAGAACACGAAGTTAACGGGTTAGGGTTGAGCATTTCTGACACGAAACACGAAAATGACACGACTCGAGAAACACGAATTCTAAATGGGTCGGGTTAGGGTTGGGTGATTTGTGACACGAACCCGACCGACACGACACGAACACGACTCGACACGACTCGTTACCCAGGTCTAGATGTTAACAGTGGCGGAGCTATGAATTTAATTCGGTGGGGTATCATTAATTAACATGGTCTCAGAATCTTCTATCTTTCAAAATGACTGTAATATAAAAGAAATGAAATTATAACGTAAAATTTGCTATATTATACCAATAGATAACTTGTCTTTATAAAAAACAAACGCTTAAAAGAAATTTTGCTGGGAACTTGACCTTATAATTTTTGGATAAAACTAATATTATTGAAAATTACGGTGGCACGGTCCCCCACTGCTAATATACTCCCTCCGCCACTGGATCATGTTGATGAAGAGTAAGATTGATTCCACAATAGCAACCAGGGGAGAGAAAAATATAAGTGCTTATCTCCATTAGATCATATGTTCGAATATTGCAGACGTCAAGCATTGCAAATATTGGAGCTACTTGAGGGTTTATCTGGTCTTGAACTTGTGATTCCAGAATTAGTCGAAGTGTACGAAAGCTAATCCGGACCTTCGATTATATAAAAAAAAAAAAAAAAAAAAGGGACAACAGCCTTTAGGGTTGGCACATCCACTACTTAAAGATAAAAAAGGACAGATTCCCATTAATCTAGTATGTATGATTTTAGGCAATTGGCAGCCACACTTTCTTCCTTTGTCCTTTGACCTTGGGGTGCCCTCCAGATTGAAAACTACTGTAGTGATAGGTAAGTTCTTATGCATATCTTCACAAATTCAGTCGGCCAATTGTGACCAATCAGATGCTACGCATTACCCACTCCTTCCATGGTTTTTTTTCTTTTTCTTTTTCAGACAATATGATGTTATTAGAGGTTCGATATTAGTTGTTACAACGAGAGTCGAGCAGCTCCTCTATAGGGATTGAAACCCAGGAACCCCTAGAAAAGAGAGTAATGAACCAACCACACTAAGTAAGGTGAAATTCACTTTTCCGCGGGTCGGGTATTCAAGATTTCGTGTTGATTAATCACCTAAATACACAAATCCATTTGTTTGTCAAGAATGAGATTTCACCTCACCTAGATACGGCACTGCTGGTATCGGCCTACTACGACAACTCGTTTGGTTGACAAAACCATCCAAAATTTGATTCACAATTTGGTCACAAGACCATTATGCCTTTACACCAAATTCTACAACTGATTTTCACCAAATTCACATTTTTTCAACCGCCAACGGAAATGTAAGACCTGATGTATCAGTATCACCAATTGCCAAATTCACCCTCCTCGAAATATCGTATTAAGAAGCGGAATGCTTGGTTTTTACCTTTCCTTCCGCGGCACCAAAAATTACGTGACCCGTTGTACAAGATCTTCATTGTTTTAAGATATGGCTAAATTCATCGAAGAATAATTACAACTACCAACAAATATGTGTAGGCTACTACACATCGAAAATTCCATGTCGCTATATCTGGACATGCTTTTAGTTGGGAAAATTTTGAAAATATGTGGATTTCGAGTTAAGATCACGCCGCAGAGAATGTGATGGAATACAGGAACAAACATTATTGTCTGAAATATGAATCCAGTGCTCTCCATCATGGTAAATTTGAAATACAAATTCGGAGCCTGGGTTAGTTCAATTTTCTCTGATTTAGCCTGCATTATTTCAAATAGACATTAAACCTGAATTTCTGCAGTTCTTGGCATGCAATTTAACACACATATATAGCCCTCCATATTCAACCATCCTAACTACCAGTATTGGAATACTTGGTATGTTTCCCCTTTTTGCTCTAAGTCTCTTTTCACGTTCATTTTGTTTTCCTTTTGCTAACCAGTGTACACATAATATCCGTCCAACATAACCCGGGTAATCAGAAATGATATTGAGACGATTGCCTTTGTTGAGCGGTATCAGGAGAGGGATCGGAACAACAAGCATGGCGACGAAGGCGTACAGCACGGTAAAGGAATGCACCCCCAACAGCTCCAATAGTAGGGGCAGTAAGGTAAATCCACACGTCATCGAATTTCCATGAGACAAGCGCAGGGCCCAGTGATCTTGCTGGGTTCATTGATCCTCCTGAAACAGGCCTGAAATGGACAGCCAGAAGATTATGCAAAATAAAGCTAAAGAGAGTTTCAAGCATTAGTAGACATGCATAGTGTGTGTGGACATACCCTGTGATTAGCACTGCAAGCCCAATTGCTGTCCCAACAATAAAGCCAGCCAAATGGCCTATCTGCAAAAGATCAGATTTCAAGTTAGAACTTAGTCTCTAGCTACTCAAGTTTGACGGGCACGGGATTCCATCCTTCCAAAAGTTTTTTTTTTTTTTTGGTCTCATGAATGCCCTCCCAACCGCACGGTCAAGCCTTGAGAGTCCTGTGTTTTGAACAGAAAATTGAAATGGATACGAAAACTTCTGCATTACCAAACTCTTCATTGTTTTTTTTTTT
>BPLS01000175.1:77251-101605 GCA_019656275.1 Rhododendron kiyosumense | reverse complement strand
TGGCTGAGTTGGGTAATGTACTGGAGGGTGGAAGGGTCTTTTTGAACGGGGAGGAGGAGGCCCTTGGGGCGGAAAGAGGTCTGAGCAAGGCCAAGGGATGGTGAGAGAAAGAGGAGAGAGAAGAAGAGGAGGGAGAAGTACTGGAATGAAGAGGCCATTTGAGAGTTGAAGAAATGACAGAGAGAATTAGTGTGCTGGTTTTGGTTCAAAGATTTGCGCGCCTCTTTATATAGGAGTAGAGGTCAAAGATGGCGACTGCTTTCAGCACATTCAAAGATGGCGAGTACTGCTCTCAGCACACAATTATCTACATTAGATGAAATCCTCCACCTGTAACAGCCTGTTTGGCTGGTGGATTTGGAGGGGGATTTGTAAGGCCCCTGAATCCTGATTATGAGTCCTGGTCCCATACCAAGTCCTGTCTTTGGGTGTTTTTTCGTCGGTGGATTTGGATGGATGGTGGGATTACATATCCACTTTGGAGGTGGATATATAAGAGCAAGTACACCAGATGATGTATAATGCATTTGTAGTTATTTTACCTAAAGAAAACTCAAAAAATCCAACTGCAGCAGATTCTGTAAAAAGGCATGTATTTCCCATTTGTGAATAGTAGTTCTCTACTTGTACCGAACATGGTACAAGTACGGTTTATCATCTACTTATTAAAAAATTAGTTTTTTACTCCTCTTCCCTTGCTTCAACTTCCCTCATTCACTCTCTCTCTCTCAAAAAGTAATAATATTTTAATAAAGAATAGGTTAAATAAATAGTGTTGGTGTAGTGTTAGAAAAGATGTGAGTAGGTAAAATGAAAAATATACACTGTTCAAGAGTTTTTTTAGCATACGACTGATAAACTTGCTCTAAGGATTGGGTTTTAGCGAGCGTCGGCAAATCCAGGTGGGTTTTGGTTTATTGTGCCCCTTAATCTCTCTCACTTGTGTGGTGTGTATTTAGAAAACACCCGTACCGATATCGAATTGAACTTATTTTTTACATGAACGTTAAAAATATTAAATAAATAGACCCTTGTAAAAATCTGCTCAAATGGAAATCGATAACCGGTAAAAGAATATATGTGTTCTCTGGATCATTGTTAGTTATATAATAAAATAACACAACAACAACAGAATCCATATAGTTCACAATCTAAAAAAATTAAGTACTCCAATTTTCAACCCGTTATAACCGATGCGAAAATCTTATTTTTTTGATTATTTTATAGTAAAAGGTCATAATTAATACTCCCTCCGTCCCAAAAAAGATGACAATTTTTGAAACTCGTGTCATTTTTTATCGTTTATATCTTTCAATCTATAATGTTTTTTATGAGTTTGAAAACTTTGTATAATAGAACTAATCAAGAACTATCAAACAAGATCCATATTGCATATTCTTTTAGATTGATATTAAAAGATATAAGGAATTCAAATTAGTGCGGATGTCAAAAATTGACATCCAATTTGGGACGGGGGAGTATTTGTCTATAGGTCTCTCACAATTAAGTATATGTTCTTCATTTGGTTCTATGACTCTCTTAGGGTTCTCATGTGAGAGCCCTAGAGCCAAAAATTGATAATGATCCTTTAGGATAAAATGATCAAAAAATTAGGATTTTCGCATCGGTTCAAATGGACTGAAAATTGAAGCACATAATTTTTTAACCATTATTATGGCTGAAAATGGGTTATATTGGTTTTTTTTCACTTTCCATTTCCAATTACATTTTCTTAATTTTGGTCGAAAAATCATATTTCTTTCCAATAAAAAACATATTTTCAACGTTTGTATTCTAAAATGAAATTATTTTATCCTAAAATTAATGGTAAATATTAATTTATTCTAATAAATAAGAAATACACCAATTAATTTTGAGCATTAAAAAATCAAAGTGGGGACAGTTCAGTCATTTGACATCTAATTCCATCATCTCCACCTTTCAAATCCCCTTTCTCAAAAAATACCCAAACACTGGATATACAAATCCACCCTTCTTAGGAAGGGTTCACCCTCATTCTATATCCACCTAAAACAAACCCGTCATCCAAAGGGGCCGTAAGTGAGTTCCCCCCTATTGATTTAAGAGAGAAACTTTGTGAGACCCGGCTCTAAAAAAAAAAAGAGAAAAGAAAAGAAAAGAAAAGGTTAGTTTTATATTCATGTGGACCCGAAACATAATTTGCTAGTATTATAGGGGTTTGGTTGTAAATACCACAAGTTGTATGTGTTGTGTGTGCACGTGGAAGAAATTTGAGGTGCAGGGGTGCATGTGTGGCACGTAGCATGGGAAGAGGAATGAAAAACAAAAGAAAGAAGGGATAAGGGAGTAAAAGAAGTTAAAAACAATAACATGTGTCAATCAATTAATCACTTATGTGAAGAGTCATCTTGGACTATAAAATAGATGGAGACAAGAACTAAGGGGAAGGGGAGGAGGAGTGTTCCTCCGTAGTACAACGGAAAGGAGAGAAGAGGGGTTGGGCGGGTGGGTCAGACATGAAATTGTGTAAAAAAAGAAAGAAAAGGCAAGCAGAAGGGAAGGGGTGTGTGGGTATGACTTGTTCAATATTTGTCCATTGTTTATGTTGAGTTGGTGGTGTAAATCGCTCATTTTGGTATTTGGGTTGTACTATTGGTTGTAATTAATTGTATGGGTTAGCCGTGGTGCTTGCGGGTGTGGTTTGTTACAAACTTATTCACGAAAGAGCCGTGAATAAGCTATTCACAGAAAACGCACAATCTCACCTGTCCGTTTCAACAATTAACGATTGAAACATATTTTTAATCTTTGACAGGTAATAAATAATATCTCTTTCTGTCAATAGTTTGTCTTTGATCTGGATCATCCAAAATACTTTTGGACAGCCGAGATTAATCTCAGTAAACTTTATTTGCAGAATCTCCATAAATAAAAATTTTCCCATTGATTAAATGGACTAAATGAACTAAATTGACTGCCCATGTTGTCACGAATTTGTAAGATAATCATTCTTCATGTACATCAAGTCATCAACTAAAATATTATTTAGTAAAAACAACTTAACTATCTTTGTTAGTCCGAGAAAAAAAATTAGTGAAAACTCAGAGTTTAATGGCATCTGGCACTAAATGACCCAAAATTCTGTTTAAATTTGATTTAACTTTTAGTTTCAAATCCTATTAGGCGTATTAATTTTAAGGGTGTAATTAATCCATACTAGGTTTATCTCCAACTTTAAATAGGTCCCTGCCAGTTTCACATTAGTTACTGCGCGCAATTAAAACTAGAAATTATGAGGACAATCAAACAGATGATTGCGTGGGTTGATTGATTAGTTGAAGTCTGACTTGGATTTGGAGGTGCCTTTTTGTCTTACTGTGATTAATGAATTGAGCACATGGCTACGGATTCTTCCAAAAAAAACAACAGATACATCTGCATACAAGGATGGGATCGGGGTTTAGTGGCGGCGACCGCCATGACAAGAATTTTAGAAAATGCAATTAATATATGTAAAAAAAAAATTATGCCCAACTTATATAATCTCGCAACTACGAGATTTTTTTAGAATACATTTCGCCATTGTTAGGGTAAAATCCCAGTTTCGTCCTTGTTTGCGTAGGATGGGACATACAGGTGTGTTCAAAATCTTCCACGTAGGTTTAAACGGTGGCAAAGCTAGGAATTTTTATCTAGAAGGGGCACCTTTTTTACAATAAAATATGGAGAGTAATAAAGAATCACTAAGAACAAAAGTTCATACATTTTTCCATTAGGTAGAAAAGCTTGTAAACATAAACACAAAAGTTTAATGGAGCTAGCGTTTTTGCTAAGCTATAAGTTATGAACTATTTATTATAGTACTTTGTAGTCAAATTGTTTCCACTAAATTAGAACTTCAAGATGGTATAGTGTAGGTCCAGATCGGAGATTCCTGTAGTGCAACATGCATTGCAAGGCATGTAGGGCAGCTGATTCAGCTATCCATTTTGGCACTGATGGTTTGGATTTAATCCGAGCTCCTATTAATCCGAGTTGTCCGTTATTTGGATTAAAATCTAAATCGTCTATTGCCAAGATGGACGGCCCTAATGTGCACTACAGGGCTTGTAAGGCGCCCCACCGGAGAGGATCCCCAAATAAGGGGAGAGGTCAAAAGCAGAGAATTGAGGTGAAAAAAGTTTTAGTGTATATATATATTCGTTGCTAATTTTTTTTTAAGGAGAAACAACTTTACTTTTAGCAATAATTTATAAGATGAAAAAGATGTAGAAACGGGGCCTAAATATGCGTTGCTATTTTTTTTTTCACAATTGACCCAGATGAGTTTATCTTTTGAAAATTCTGCATCATGTGATTGTTTAGATTTGATTTTAGTATTCAAATTGCAAAAAAAAAAAAAAAAAGCATAGGATGAAGAAAGAAAGGTCGTTGGAAAAGTAATGCAACTATAAATTATTGACATAAAAAACTTGTAATTAGTCTCACATTGACCATGAGATTTGCATGGCTAATTGGATTAGATTAACTCATAATTAAACTCCATGTCTTCATTTTCCCAGCTGTAAGCGGGACCTCCTCTTTCTCTCACCTCTCGTCACACCGATCCATAGATAAAAAACAATCTCTCCTCTCTAGAAAAAAAAAAAAATTTTTGAAGGCGAAGAAAATTCTTATAAATCATAAAGATTAAAAGATGAAATTAGTACAATAGAAGAAACAATGAACACCAAGATTTTTTTGTACAATGTACCGAAAAATTAAGCTCTATCAAAGAAAACCGTCACTGAAAGCGGAAGCGGTGAAGTAAGAGACCAGATCCCCTGTCCAAGTGAAATCCGGACAGGGGCCAGTCCCACCCCTCGGAGCCGTTGGTCTCGCAAATCAACGGTTGAGATCTGCCGAACACTTTCTGGTCCAAAACGACGTCGTTTTGGCTCGACAGATCTCAACCGTTGATTTGCGAGATCAATGGCTCCGAGGGAGTGGTACAGGCCCTTATCCGGATTTCACTCGGACGGAGGATCCTCGGTGGGTGAAGTAATGCAATAGTACTAGTGGACTAATGACATAAATGAGTGTCATTGACCTTCAACGTGTTTGTTAGTTAAATCCAATCCCGTCATATTCCCAGCAGCTGTACATCTACTATTCATTAGTTGATTATATTTCCTAATATTTACATTGATCTAGTTTTATTGCGGCTCACGTTAAGCAAAAGAACACATAAATATCAGACCACCTCACACAATCATGGCTGTTTATTTGTCGCGATGAAGAGCTGATTAAAAATAAAACAATACGAGTCCGGAAGATTTTCAAAAACATATTCCTCAAAACTCAAACCGAATAGGGTCGCACATGTATGATATATCAGACCACCTCGCACAATATATCATGGTCGTTATTTGTCATGTAGAAGAGCTGATTAATTAAATAAAACAATATGAGCCCGGAAGATTTTCAAAAATCTTCCTTAAAATTCAAACCGAATGAGAACCCTGTTCAGTTTGAATTTTGAAAAAGGTTTGTGTGAGTAGTTAATGACCGGAGGCTGGAGCGGACCTAATCCCTAAGCATTGGATGTGAAGTTGAAATTGGCACAAGTTGTTTGGCTATACAGTAGAGATGAGTTGAACCCAAACGAGCAGGGTCGCAAATATATGATATATTAAACCACCTCACATAATCATGGTCATTTATTTGTCGTGTAGAATAGCTTATTAATTAAATAAAACCATACGAGTCAAAAGCTTCCTCAAAATTTAAACCAATCGAACAGGGTCGATCGACTTTTTTGAAAGTAATGACTGGAGTGGCGTTGAGTCCCTAAGCATTGGATGTGAAGTTGAAATTGGCACAAGTTGTTTGGAAATACAGTAGAGATGAGCTGAACCCAAGCCTTGATGCACCAATATCAAACTGCAGCAAATTATCCTCAATCTGATACCCACCAATCACAATTGAAGTCCTGGGATTCGAACCTCCGTCCGCAACCTAGACACAAGACCTCGTCGCTAACCTGTACCATCGAATTCGCCCACGATGCTCCAATACACAGTCTCATTCTGCATCACCAGATCAATTGCTAGCACACCGGGCCCCAACTGGGTGCTGGTAAGGTTGGTCGAGTTGAAGCATAGTCCAAAAGGTGTCACTGCCGCCACTGTGGGCACCCCGGAGAGCTGGTTCCTGTAGAACCTTGTGACGGCATTGTAAATCGAAGTTTGTAAGATCGTGTAGGGAGTCACGGTGCTGATTTTGGTTCTGCCGTTCCCTTCGTTGTCTATGGATAACAAGGACGCGTTGATGTTGGGTACATTGATCTGGTTGATTTTGATCGATTTGACTCCGATGTAGTAGTCGGAGGCAGAGGTGACGTTGGGGTTGAGGAGGACAGGGGTATAAATTAATTAGGGAAGCCGAAACTTCTTCACTTGGAAGCAATTCATGGGGATCAGGGCCGAAGAATGTGACCCCGGTTTCATGAGTTGAAGAGGTAAGACAAATGGCGAATATGTTTTGGAAGCTGAAATAATGAGAGAATTGGGAATGGAGTGAGATTTTGGTCCTTCCAAGCCCTGCCATGCCCTTTCTTATTTATTAACATAAGTTGTGAAAATTGGTCAAACTAACAAACACACAATACGCCAAGACCAATCAAAGAACGCAAGATGCATACATAACTACTAAACAGGATAATTGAGTGTATTCACTACCCACATGCACTATGTAGAAGTGAAGAATGAAGTATAATTATATCAACTGCGTATAACAATTATTTATAAAATTGAACCCTCTCCAACCAATTATCCAACTTTCCCCTTTGTTTGGGTCGAAATTTGACCCAACATTGCCATTTCTTTGTAATGTAGAAAGTTGCTTCAAAAACTAGTACAGACCCGGAAAATTTCACAAAAGTATCAACGTTACGAATACTTATCTTTGTAAATTTTTCCGGGTCTGTACCATTTGAAAGTATTGATCAAACCCTCTAAGCATTGGATGTGAAGTTGAAGTTGGCACAAGTTGTCTCCCTGGACAGAAGAGATGAGCTGAATCCAAGCCTTGATGCACCAAGATCAAACTGCAGCAAATTGTCCTCCAGCTGATACCCGCCGATCACAATCGAAGTCCTCGGGTACACACCTCCATCCACAAACGCCAAGCACAGAACCTCGTCACTGACCTGCACCATCGAATTCGCCCCGAAAATCCTCCAATACACGGTCTCGTTTTGCAACACCAGATCGATTTCCGGCACACCGGGTCCCACCCGGGTGCTGCTAATGTTGGTCGAGTTAAAGCACAACCCGAAAGGCGCCACCGCACCCACAGTGGGTATCCCGGAGAGCTGGCTCTTGAAAAACTTTGTCACGGCATTGTAAATCGAAGTTTGTAAAACCGTGTAGGGAGTCACGGTGCAGATTTTCGTTCCGCCGTTCCCTTCTCGATCGATGGCTAACAAGGACGCGTCGATGTCGGGTACCGTATTTAGGTTGATTTTGATCGATGTGACTCCGATGAAGTAGCTGGAGGAGGGTTCGGGTTTCGAGTAGGCGGCCGTGGTGCTGGTAGGGTTGAGGAGGAGAGGGGTGTAAATTAGGCTAGTGGAAGCGTCCGTATTTTGAAGGAAATGGTAGGGTCCGGGGCCAAAGAATACAACCCCGCTTGCACGGGTTGAACCCGTAAGACAAATGGCGAACGTTTTGTCGAAGCTGAAATGAGAAGAGAATTGGGAAGGGAGTGAGATTTTGGTCCTTCCTAGTCCTGCCATGCCCTTTACACCACTTGGAAGACCTGTGTTGTGATATTTGGAGTGAATAACTAGTATGAATTATAACTAAACCAAATCAAATCAAATCGAGTCCTAAATTTCAATCAACAACTAGTATCGATTGATAGATATATAAGTTAAATGAAATGCATGTATGAATCAAGAAATATATATATATGATCAATGAAGATTTATATATATTGAGGAAAACAATTAAAGGTAGGCTTATGAGCGAACGATAAATATTTGTCATTTCTTCTTTTATGACTCATGTCTAATCAAGGGTTTTTTTTTTTTTAATCATTGAATGTCTAAGCAAGTTTATATGCGAGTGAACCAAAAATATTGTCATCAAACTCTTAAATGGTACTAATGGTCTAGAGACAAAATAATGAATGAGAAATACAAGAATCAAATGCAAATGTTGTCCTAATTAATCTCGTATTCATAGGATGATAGATAACACTTCCCGAAAGGAAAATTTCTTACTGTATTTCTTTTGACTTTAATTGAAGGACTTATTTAAAGAATCCACCTTAAAAAGTTCAATATTTATACTTATCTAAGATGTTGAATTTTAAAAGAGAGAATAAATAAACTTGTACGTTCGTGCAGAGTATTTTATGGTCTTTCGCACTCTTCACGTTCTACTGTAATTTCTGTAGGACAGAGCGCCCAACAGGCTACAGGATCTCTGGGGCTATTGTGATTATAATCTTTCCTACCCTTCTCCACTTCACATTCCAATTCATTAATGAAAAATGCCTCTTCACGTTCCAATTTATTTATTCTCAAAAAAAAAAAAAAAGGTCTTTCTTTAAAATAACAAGGATATTTTTTCTTATAATGAAGAAACTTTCATTCATCACAAAAGATTAAAAAGAAAAAATGAAACCGAAAGATTGATGGGACCTTATAAATCTATACCTTTCAAGAGGAACGAGGGGCCACAAACAAAGAGGAAATGAGGAACAGAAACAACCCTGCCGGGGTTCGTCCCGTCCGTGGACTGAATCAAAACGACGTCAGAGCCAAGCTCGCCGCATGTGGCGGCGCTAATGACGGTGTTTTCGGGGAATAGCTCACACCCATTTTTGCTACACCGTGCACGGCGGTCGGTGGTGGCCGAGGAGTATCCTTTTTCGCAGTCTACCCATAAGAACTGGCCACCAAGGTCGAGAGTTAAGTTTTCCGAGACTTGAGGAGTCCTCTGGTTGAGTTGGGTAGTGTATTGGAGGGTAGAAGGGTCTTTTTGAACAGGGAGGAGGAGGGCATGGGGGTGGAAAGAGTTTTTACTTTTAGCTTGGGAGGGTGAGAGAAACAGGAGAGAGAAGAAGACGAGAGAGAAGAAATGGAAGGAAGAAGCCATGTGAGGGATGAGTGTTTGATGAATGACTAAGAGAGTTGATAATTTGAAAGCCCATTGGCCCGTTATATAGGAGAAATTTTTCATTGCCGGGTGTTCCGTCACCCGGGCTGACGTGGTATCCGAGCGGACTCATCTGAGCCGTTCAAATGTGTATTGAACGATCTAAATTGAAATATTTTCTCACCTCTCACCCACACACTCTCTCTCTCTCCTCTTTCTCTCTTCTTTTTCTCTATCTAAATTTGAACCGTCTAAAACTAAAATGAACAATCCGAATACACGTACCGAATAGGCACTACGTAATATCCGCTCAACACTGAAAAATTTATCATTGTATAGCTGTCTTCGGAATGGTAAGAAACGCTTGGCAACACTGAAAAATTTCAAAATAAACAATTATTTGGTTGAAGAAATCGAAAGATCGTGTTTAGATTAGAACTCCATTCCATTAAATTTTTTATTTTTTATTTTTTAAATTAAGAGAGAGTACACTTGTCCAATTAATTGGAAGATGAATCAATTTCCATGTCCAGCAAATCCTCTCCATGTGGATCCAATTTTTTCCTCCCAAGAACAAATCTTTATTTTCTACCCATACGAAACCCTCACTCTTAATTACATAAAAAGGCTCATTCCATTGTAGTTTACATTTGTATATACTTAGGTATAATAGATATGATAGGAGTATTATATTTTTTAGTTTCGGACCATATCTGTTTGCTTTTCTGGTTCTTCTCGTAGACTCTGTTACACGATTGATCTTGCGATATTTTAGCTTTAAAAAACTAGCCGTTACAGTGAGGGCGTTAGCACGCTTGTAAAACTTCTTACAGTATTAATTTAGTACTCAAGCGATTTGGAATATACAGTATAGTTTTTCTAGTGACAGAATGCGCGCAGATGGTCAGGAGATGACTTTAGTTATAAGGATTCGAAATGTTTGAATGGCTCAAATACTTTGGTTGAAAGTAATTATATAGTGTAGATGGGTCTCATATTTGGAGATTTGAATGCCTAATTATTAATTTGATAAGATCAAAACAATTGGATTCCCCCCCCCCCCCCCCCCCGATGCCCAGCTGTACCGCAGTGCCAATATTATACAAAGGGGAGGATCAAGGTCAAGCAACCACAAATACATGACCCATTCAATTCTATGTTGGAGTGCACAATATTGAATTAGGACACAGATTATTCAGTATCCTGGGGATCCAAGAATGCTGTCAAGCGGCTCCTGTCAAGTACCTTACTGATTGGGTGCAGGGTGCATTTAGATCGTCAAAAAGTGTTTTCACGGTCCGAATAAAAAACAAACTCTTTTAGGTCCAAGAGTTTGTTTTTAATTCGGACCATTAATTACTGACATAAACGATCCAGATACGCTCGGCAACTCCCCCGATATGGAATTAGGCGTGGGTATCGGGAGGTGCACCCCTAGAATTTTATAAAATTTCAATTATCCTCTATTGCGCTTGCCCAAGTTTAGAAATTTTCATTTGTTCCCTAAACTCGTCTTTCAAAATCTAATAGTATTTAAACTCCCCTTATCCCTAGGATAGTACATCAATTAGGATTTCTCGATTTAAAAAGTTTAATTAGATCGATGTAGTTTACTCCCCTCGAAATTCAAATAATTAACTTGCTCTTTGAAAATTTTCCTGATAATTTTCATCTAAACGTGGTTTCCCTCGATCAAAAATCGTGGCTCTTGCAAGAGAGCCCCTAACTAAAGTTCCTCTCTTTCAAATTGCCAAATTTCCTCTCCAATCAATCATCTATTTTTCCCCTTGTTTTGGGTTTGAAGTTTTAACCAATAGGAGCTCATGAACCAAAATAAAATGATAATTGATTTTTTGATAATTCATGTAACTGGTCAGTTTATGCTCACTTCGACTAATTTTGAGAACTCAATCCTCCCGTCCACTTGCGTAAAGCTTGATTAAAACCAAAATAAAGCTGCGTATAAGATGATAGTACTTATCTTTTTGAATTGGCAAAGAAAAAATATATATATACTCCCTCCATCCCATATTGTTTAGACTTTTTCAATATTTGTGTCAGTTTTCAATCACTTATATCTTTTAATATGAATCTCCAACAATATGCAATATAGATCTTGCTTGATAGTTATTGATTAGATCTATAATATAAAGTTTTCAAAATTATAAAAAATATCATAAATTGGGAGATATAAAAGTTTAAAGAACGACACGAATATCAAAAAATACCAAAGATTTTGAGACGGAGGGAGTATATGCTCGATAACGGGTACACAGACGATTGAGGAGGGGAAAAAGTTTACAGGATCATTATCTGTGCACAACTCAAAGAAAGAAAAAGACCAAGACCTCCAACCAAAGGGGCAGGATTCTCTATGCCAAAAGGCCATGTTATTCTATGCCATTGGATTTAAAGTACATTAAAAGATTACACAATCTAACAGCCGAAAAACTCCTCGACACAGAGATTTTCGGGACAGAGGAGATTGGACCCCAACCAAGCTTGGAGTTAAGGAGAACCAGAAAAGCATAAAATAGAAGGAGAACACAACATTAAATTCGGATAGTTTTGATAGCATCAAAACATCTCTTGAGCTTGCCTGCCCAGTAAATATTGAGCTTAATTGCCTGATCACAAATTTTAATTAGGCTGTTGCTTTTCCCTTCATTTTTTGTTAACGCCACTTCTTTGCAAGTGTATTTTTGCACCAAAAGTATATTTGCAGAAAAATAGCGTTAATAAAAAAGAGAGTGGCAAAATCATTTCCCGGAGAAAACTGTACAAACACGAGTTTAAAGAACTTGGACTGATTCACAATCAAAGTGACTCTCTAGGCATGGAATGCAAATAGTCAGAACAACTAGATTCCCTCACCAACAATGAGGAACTAAATCCAAACATAGAAGCAGCCAAATCAAACTCCAAAAGATGATCCTCCAACTGGTAGCCACCCATCACAATCGAAGCCTCAGGACTCGAACCCCCATCCACAAACCCCAAGCACATAACTCCCTCACTCACCTCCACCATCGAGTTCCTCCTATGTATCCTCCACCTCACCATCTCGCTTTGCATCATGAGATCGACCGCCGGCACCGCGGGCCCCACACGGGTTTTTCCGATCCCGCTAGAGCTAAAGCAAACTCCGAACGGCGCGACAGATGCAACTTTAGTCATGTTCGCCGCGGCCGCGGCCGTAACATAAGCTTTTGTGAATGTCTCGTAGATTGTGGTCTCCATAGTGGTGTAAGGAACAATTGTGCTCAATTTAGTCCCTCCCTTTCCCTCGTGGTTCATGGACAATTTTGAGGTGTTGAGTGACAATCTCTTGCCATTTATCTTGATGGACTTCACGTTGATGTAATAGTCCTCTAATGTGCCCTCTTGGTTGGAAATAAGGGACGTGTACGTTAGCGAATTCGACGGATCGGATCGAAGAAGCGGGACCCCTTCGCCGGAGACAATAAAACCGTCGTTGGAGGAGAGGCAGGCGGCGAATTTCCGGTGGACGCCGCCGAAACTAGTGGCTATTTGTGATGGTAGTGAAATTCTAGTCCTCCCGAGGCCTAACATCCCTTTGGCACCACTTGCTAGTCCATTCACTAGCAACGGGGGTGCACACGAAAATAAAAACCGATCAACGGTGGCGATCCAATCCGATCGGTCAATGCGTTCGACGGCCAGGATGTCTTCAGCTAGATCCCCACGTGCGGCCGCACGTGTTATGGTGTTCACCGTGTTGAGAGTACAAGTTCTGCCACTGCCACACCCAGTGACCTTTGCCCTCGAGCACTGGAGGGAGCCACTGGGGATAGGACGGTGAGATGATGAAACGTGTCGCGAGGCACAATCGAGCCAGAGAAATGGACCGCTGAGATCAACTACGAGCTTGGTGGGGGCCATTGGAGTGCCCGTATAGAGATGGGTCAAGTACTGACGTGTTGATGGATCTTTGGTCAGTGGAAGGATTAGAGCATTTTGTGATGTGGGTTTATGAGCAAAAGAGGAAATGATGAGAGAGAATATGAGGAGGAGTTGGAGAGAGGAAGCCATGGAAGTGAATCAACTAGAAGGACTGAAGAGGAGAGAGAGAGAGAGAGAGAGAGAGAGAGAGAGAGAGAATGAGAATGAGAATGAGACGCAGCGGCTGGGTAGGTTTTGACTAATCTAAAGTAGTAGTAAAGTACGGGAAATTGAGGTTGTGGATAAAGACTTGGGAAGAATGACCTTTGGCTGACTAGATTTGTTTGGAAATTAGATTTTGCACCCTTTGAGTATTATCCCACATTCACTTTGTGCTAAAAACTTCAACTCACAATTTTTTTTTTCCCCCATGCGTCTGATATTTGAAAAAAAAAAAGAGTTTTTGTCGTGAAGGCGGGGTTGATTATAATGAAGGGTGTTTAAAGCACGGGGCTTCTCGGTAAAGAATTATGAAGTTTATTGTTAGATGTATGCGATATGTTGACAGATTGAATGCTAGTATTTTTTGATGTTTACGATGAGAAAAAATTGTGGCTTAATTTTGTGGTGTTTTGGAATTCGCTTGGCGGAAATTTTTCTTTGAATTATGTGAGAGTTATTCAACTTGAGTTATAAGAAAAAATAGTAGTATATTTTTATTGTTTTAGTTATTAATTGATGTCTAAATTTTTGTGCGAACAAAGTTACGTAATTATTCTTCATTTTGCCCATCTTCTATGTGCTTCTCTCGTTTGGAACTTCATATAAGATCAAACTTTGATCAACTAGTCCTTCAAATCAATGTCATGCGGCAAAGGCGAACAATACTAGTTCATTGAGGTAAAATAACAAAAACTTTTATAGTTTAGGAACCAAATTGAGGACAGCTAAGAGTGAATGGGCTACTTCAAAAATTGGTAAACACTTTAAGGGGTGCATCATTCATTCAATTCTTTTACTCCTTTTCTTCCCTAGCTCCATATATGGTCCCACTATGGGAGATTGAGAGGTAGCAACATCTATCCACTTCTTCCTCACGTGGAAGAAGTGCCACATATATATATATATATATGTTTTTAATGTGCAAAGACATATCCGAAGCATATTTTATCACTTTTTTATCGTTTGCAGTTCCTTTTTTTCATTTTTATCCCGACAGTCAAGTATTCGGGTCAACTTACGCGGACTAAACATAATTCCTTGTTCAGTCCAATCAAAAGTAGGCGATTCACTCCGGAAATATAGGGTTTCAAAAAAATTACTTTCCGACAGTCTAACCTTAAAAATCAAACCCTTATCAATTGCACGGAAAGTAAATCTACCAACTAACCAGATTAACCTTGGGGCTTCGTTTGCAGCAAACCTGTCCACGTTATGTCAGCTATGGTTTTTAAAAGATATCCACACCATCACCATATCCAATAGTACATTTTTTCTGGTTCTAAAAATATCCACTGGTTATGTCAGCTATGGCTATGAACCAAAAATGGCAAACGCAGAGATAAGCACTTCCTTGGCATTGATACGTGCGCAGAGACAAGAATTCCTAAATATTTGAAATCTTCCATACCAAATCTGTCCACATTTGAATGCCAAGGAAGAATTCGAATTAGGAAAGTGATTTTGTCACTTGTCTTTTTTTTAACGGCACTTTTCTTTTTTCACAAAACAAATCACTAAATAGAGACACAAATGAGAGTGCCGTTACAGAAAAACGAAGTGTCAAAATCACTTCCCTCAAATTATTTGATAATATAAGTTGTGGAATAACTAATTATCTATCGAATGTCTGAGTTAGTACACGCTATATTTTTTTGTCTTCGGATAAGTACCAAAATGCCTCTTATTATTCCGCTAAAAATACTATTTAGACAACAAAGTAAAAGAAAATGAGTCGTTTTAAATAGTGATATTTTTAGACTAAAATACTGTCTAAACGATATTGTAAATTAAGTCCACAATACTCCTCTACAAGCAATCTTGCATTCAGTGTTTTGTTTGAATTTTAGTATAAAATTTTAGAACTCAAAATTTTATCTTATAATACGCAAAAGGACACAAATTAGAATTCAAAATAATCTAAGATAAAATTTTAAATGAGCAATTATCTCATAAACTATCAATAATCATTCATCAATTTTTTTAAAGCAAAAAGACACAAAAAGATGGCTTTTTTTTTTCTTCCTGTCTCGACGAGAGAAATCAAAAAAATATAGAAGTGTATATCCTTTAAATTCTTACATCATATATGTCGTTTCTAAATTTTTATACTTTTTTCATTCCTCTCGTCGATCCAAAAAATGTGACTATTATTCAATCTAATACTAAGATTTAAGAAAAAAAAATAATTAAAAAGACCGTTTTCAAAAAGTCCCAGTACTTTATATTCCTCCTCAAATCTTTTACTCAAAAACACAGTCTCGGACTTGGCTAAATTGGACCTTCGAGGCCTGCCTTCCAACCACAAGCTGAATCCAATTAATTCAAGGGGCTCTCTCTCTCTCTCCTTCATAGAATCTTTCTTGATTTTTGAAATTTTTATTCATAATTCTACACTTTTAACGAAATGTAAAATACGCTCTGCTTAAAAAGAAAACTGAGTTTAATCAATAACGTAATATTGGTTCGTTGATCGTGTCGTTTCCGTATCAAAAATAATTAATAAAACAGAATAATTACTACTACCTAAAAGATAACGGTAAGTATCCGAGTAATTATTTAGGTAGTAATTATTCTGTTTTATTAATTATTTTTGATATGGAAACGACACGATCCAAAAAGTGAGAGATTTATAAGAGAAAAGATCTAGGGTTAAATTGCAGTTGTTCTAATTAATTTCTAACTTAATCCAGAAAGAGATTTGATTGTTTGATTCCTAAAATATTTAAAGCTGAATAAAAATAAGCAATAAAAAGTGAGAGAGAGTTTATGAGAGAAAAGATCTAGGGTTTCGAATCCACTTGACCCATTGTAACAATTTCTATACGATGATAAAGGTTAATTATTCGAATCAATCCGGACATCGTTAGGGATCGCAGGCTCTTATGGTATCGCCTAAAGATATTTATGAATCACCAAAGAGCATAGGGTATCGCCGCCTAGCACGAACTGTCTTACTAATACGACCCGTCTCTATGGCACGGATCGTCTAATAGTACGGTGCGTCTTACGGAGCATAACCCTTCTTACTCAATTATCATAAACAATTAAGAACCGTTGTATAAATGTGCACAAAAGCCTAGAAAATCATGCACAAAATTTGATAGAGAAAATTAATACTGCAAATAAAATCTCAAGTCATACAATCACGATTCGAATAATAAAAACCCTAAAACAAAACATAAACATTGTTACTAGAAAGTCGAGCTTCATCTACGTCCAAGAAAAGGGATTAGCCGGACATCGGAGTCCGTGACCAACTTCTATTCTGTTCCAGCCGAACTGTTCTCTTTTTCCCTTGTAGTGCGTCCGAAAGTCCCCCTCTCTGTTGTGCTGCTTGTCTTTTTATATCTTGCCCGTAGCCGACCTTCGGTAGCAGTCCCATTTCCTTGCAAAAGCCCCGTAGAAATATCGGTAACTTGGGCCCAGCTTTAGTCAGAATAACAATTAAACATTAGGCCCAACCAATTGTACATTCAATTAGTATAGCTTCGGGGGCCCACCAATACATTTACAACTTAATTGTATTATTCTGCTAACCCATTCCACTTCCAGTACCACGTACATGGCAGCACACACTGAGGAGGAAAAATTATAGGACGCAATCCATGCTTCTCAGGAACTAAACAAAGCCCATTTAAAATGTCAAAACCTCCAAATTCCTACGACACAAAAATCGAGCATTAATCTCCGGAGTAACAATATAAACGGACTTAGCAAAGAATAAATTAGGGGGCGCATATGTGAACATTTACGCGCCTATCATTCGTCTCGACAAGAAGAATCGAAAAAATAAAAAATTATGACTTTTACATTAATATTTTTAAAAATATCCGAGAATTTTTTTTTCAAAAACTGACTTTTTAAATTCAAAGAGCTCAACTCCTGCATAACTACCATGAAGCTAACAAGAGTGCCGATGTTTTGGCTAAATCAGCCCTTGCATTACCATTTGATTTTCTTGTTTTGGGAGCAATTCCTACTGTTAATTTTCAAGACCATGTAGGGGTTAAATATCTCAAGACATCGATCGGTTGCTTAATCTAATTTCGTCACTTATTATTGCAAAAAAGTAAAACGCCAAAACAACTAAACCAAAAAAAATTATATGACCTGAGTTAAATTCAGGAAATGCATCTGTATTTGTGAAAAAACTATTAGGCATCCTTGCGCAATATCACGTGATGCTTTAACATTCTTTGCAACCACTCATTCACGTGAAGTTTACGGTCGTACAA
The DNA here is from genome assembly GCA_019656275.1 of Rhododendron kiyosumense. Classification (NCBI taxonomy): domain Eukaryota; kingdom Viridiplantae; phylum Streptophyta; class Magnoliopsida; order Ericales; family Ericaceae; genus Rhododendron; species Rhododendron kiyosumense. Next base: position 84,117 of record BPLS01000175.1, on the reverse strand, counting down.
TACGACTCTCATTAACGCGAAATGGTAAATGACTGATTGGTGTTGAGCAACACGTGACGACTCTACCCAACCACTCAATAATTGTTTTTAATGGTATCCTAATTCTTAGATTGTGTTCTTATGAATTTAACTTAAATTTGGAAGTTCTGTTCTTATTTGAATTTTTTTTCGCATTTATTAGTTTTATGCCGAACTTTTGTGGGTTATGTATTTGTCTCGAAGAGAGGAATCGAAAAAGTAAAATTTTTTTTACTTTTACCTAGGTATTTTGAGAAATAACAACTTTTTAGCCAAAAAAAAGTTTAAAAAAAATTAAATAAAAACAAAATTCTCAAATTTAAGTTAAGTGTGCACGATTCTTTCATGTTTTACATTACTTTCACGTGGAATGACACTTGGCCGCAATAAATTGCCATTGGCCACTTGAAATTACATCTCGCCGCGCAAAATTGATAGGCGTGATCACTGTGGACTATTCTTTCGTGTTTTACATTACTTTTAATTGCGTGAAATTACATTTGGCCGCAAGTAATAACCATTGGCCGCCTTAAATTACATATGGCCGCTAAATATTGATAGGCGTGATCACTATGCACGAATTTTTTGTGTTTTACATTAGTTCCGTTTGGAATTACACTTGGCCGCAATTAATCACCATTGGCCGCTTAAAATTACATCTGACCGGTGCTTTACATTACTCATGCTTGAAATTACACTCCCCACAATTAATTACCATTGACCGCTTCAATTTACATCCGGCCGCACAATATATCAACTCAGTTCATAACAACACAGCCTGATTTTTTTTTTTTTTTGATCATTAACACAGCCTGATTTGTGCGGCTACTGTTTTCCTAGGGCAGAAATTTCTTGATTTTTAGTGGGGGAGGAGCCATCCCCATCCACCATAACAACCGAATCAACCGATCTCTAGAAAACCAATCAGTCTAGAGCTGACCAACAATATCAACAATAGCGGATCAAAAAAAAAAAAAAAACAATATCAACAATATATACTTTTACCTTAATGGGAGAGGATCAAGGGACAAAACTTTTGACAAAAAAATAGACACTAAATCCTGGCCATTAAAATGGATGGCTAGGATTACAAAGTAAATGGCACAGTCTCTCTCTTCCTTTTTCCAACTCAGCGTGCTGACCTCCTCTCTCTCTTAACTTTCTCCGTTCTCTCTCCTCTCTCTCTCTCCTCTCTCTCTCTCTATTTCAATTTTAAACCTTAAAATGTACATAACTTTTGTTTTACAAATTCAATTTTTATAAATTTTATATTTTTGAAATTTACTTGAAAAACTCTACAAAATGAGATCCATAATGAATGTAAAATTATGTAAAATCAATTTTTTAATTTTTCCATGTAGAGGAATTTGTTGAAAAAATTATTTTTAATATCTTCTCAATATTCCTAATTTTTTCCCATAAGAATAAATGAAAAAGTAACAATAAAAGAGAGAACTATATAATGTTCTATTTTCATAGAAACAAACCAAGAAAAAAATATCCTCAAAAAGTGAAAATTACTTCAAATCCTAAGGGATTAAAAGATCGCAAAAAAATTAATAGAACACGTTAAGATTGTACATACACAAAGCACACAACCCATTTCTTTTGTGTCCCTTTGAACAAGTTTCGTACCCATTGGGACAGATTCTTGGTTGCCTATAAATATAGGTTCATTCCAGCCATTTAATGCATCCAAAAATTCACAAAGCACACATACATTTCGCATAAAGAGTCCGAGAGAGTTCTGCGTAGTTTTGTTTGCAGGGCACGCACTCGAAGTGCTGCGTTTGCGTGCGTAAAGATCGTTGCATCCAGGGAATTGGACATCCATAATCGTGAGTACCGTGGCGAGGGCGAAATCTCCATTGGAATAATTAGTTTGTTACTTACAGGTTCGATTAGTATCTGACTTTTCTGTTTCTAATGCACACACAAAAGTACCATTTCCTCACTAATTTTCCAACATCAACCACATCCAACATATATACTAATCAACAAGTTTTTTTTCTTTAATCTGCAAAGACCCACATGTAAAGGGCGAGATCCTAAAAAAGTGTCCCTCTATTTCTCTTACAAGATCAGCAAAATCTTTCATTTGAAAAGACAAAAAATCACTTGTAGTCACAAGTAAATAGCACTGCCACCATCTTTGCAAACAAAGCACAAATCCTCAAAAATCTCTTCCTTGTTTACCGTCCTCTTCCTTGTCTCCTTCATAACGTCCTCCTTCAATAAACTACACCATATGTCAATAAACTATTATTATTACTTGTGTGGAATGACGGGAACAACAGTAAAAATAAGCATATAAAAGCACACTACAATCCAACCAGGAGATCCCAATTCACAATGAATCAAAAATAATGCCCGGGTAGTATAAAGCACTGAGAGCAACAATCACATAATTGGAATAAAATAGGAGTACCAAATAAAGAACCACAATAAACCAAATGCAATTTTCTAATCCTTGCATTTTTTTAATCCTTGAAGAAGATAGGCAGACATAGTTTTCGAGCTACATCCTCATCACTTAAAAGGATGAGATCACATACCCATCCACTTAGATTCATGATTAGAGCTTCACACAATGAAATCTAAAACTGACAGGAAGACAAAATCCTTGACATCCAAGCATGCATCAATGACAAAATCAAGTGAATAAAGGCTTCACTAGGTCCATAAATACACCACCGGAGGTGTACAATCAATGAACCCACCACAAAAAAAAAATATCGGCCAAGAATCATTCGAAATTTTTTTTTGTTTCGGCCATTGTATTCAGTTAATTTGAAACAAGAAATCCCAAAATTACGTCACCAAGAATTCGAAAACAAGAAATTACCTTAATCCTTCTGTTAATGAATGATTCTTAGCGTCAATAATATTTAGAGGTATTCACAGGAGGAGCTATCGTCGCCGGAGCTGTCTCACCAAAATTAGGGCTTGGATTGGGGTTTTGAGAGAGGGGTGAGATAGAGATACAGTTGCTGAAAATAGAGTGCATTCCGGCGATTTTTCACCGGAGACCGGAGGGTCAGCAGTTGATGATCGTCGGCGGTGGGAGTTTGTTTGTCAAGGAGCATGGAGGATCGGAGGCTGGAGCGTATACAGAGAGAGAGAGCAAAGAACGGAGGTTAGAGAGAGAGAGAGAGGGGGAGGAGTCTGCACGTGAGTTGGAAAAAGGTGGAGAGAGACTGTGCCTTTTACTTTGTAATCCTAGCCATCCATTTTAATGGCCAGGATTTAGTGTCTATTTTTTTGTCAAAAGTTTTGTCCCTTGATCCCCTCCCTACTTGAATATATTCCAACTATACGAGCCACAAGAAGAAAAGAGAACTCGCTCAGTCTCTCAGATTCAGTGATATTCTTGAACCTTGGTCGAGGTGGGTCTATTTCTCCCGGCTCTTTTACTTCGTCGTATAAACAATCTGACACTTTTTTGTTTTTTTCTTTTTTATCTAAGTGATTGCCTATCTGTATGTAATTGTATTCGTACTGGGGGATTCTTGGAGCTACCCAGATTGTTGATTGACCTATTTGATGAGGATATCAATTTTCTGTGGTGGTTCTTCAATTTCTTGAACAATTTGGAACGAAATTGATCTCTGCTCCTTGGGCGGATCAGATGTGCTTATTTACTGTGATTGTGTTCATATTTTACAATCTCTGATTGTCTCTCTGTTTGTGTTTGTGAATATGCTAAAATTGAGTTTTTTCTGATAACTCAATATCCGACCCAATTTACCGACAAATCCAGGACCAATCCTAATATTTGCTAGTGGGGGCCAATCAAAGCCGGGCCGTAGAGATTGGGTCAACACATGAATTGATAACACGCGGGTGGGAGTCGAACCCGAGGCCCCTGGTTCCTAGGTATTGGGATTGCTTTATTGGAACTACCCAGATGGTTGTTTGATCTGTTTGATGGGAATTCAATGTCTAATGGCAGTTCTTGTTGGTTTATACTAGGGATTGATTAAAGAATTTCTCATTTTGTCTTTTGCAAGGACACTGAATTTCTGCTGTGCATCATAGTTCTTTTCGTATGGCAAGCAGTATTCGTGTGCAGGTGTATATATATGTATGATAATAGTACGTTCCAGAAAGAGCACAGTTGATACACTTTTCCAGTTTTTTCTTGGGGCAAGTTGAAAGCTCACAGATGGATGTGATTTCGAGCAATATCATTGTGAAGTGGCGAATCCACGTAGAGAGGCTTACGCATTAAAAATTAGTCCAAATTCTATAAGTACCTAGACAAATAACTGCAAAAATTGAATGCATACCTAAAGTATTCCATTCTATGCTTTGTCTTCAAATTTCATCAATTCAAATGAATTGACTCTCCTAATTTCCACATAAAATCAGCATTCCATCTTACTTTCTTCACTTTTGTATTTGTATCATGGCTGACTTATCATGCACTTTCTTATTCATCATTAGTGGTGATATCGATAGCCAAGTTTTCAAGAATAAGTCGGATAAACAGCATTACCTTTTGGATGCCTCACTGCTTTTTTGGTCATTAGGGTTGGAGTCTGATCACTAGCACATTCCAAGTTGAGGAGTTTGTGGATTGTGGAAAGACCTGAAAGACTTGCCAAAGCTAAGACTTTCTTAGGGAAGCAAAGGGGAAAAATAGCGGCTTAGTATCATGGATTGGCTTGATGAAGTCTATAGAGAACGGGTAGCAGCGCTTTGGCGGGCTATGTATGCAACAAGGTGCGTTAGAGAAGATAATGTTCCATGCAAAATTGAAGAGGTAAACAAATATGTTATGGTTTACTGTCTGGTCTTTATCTATTTAAATTTTGATTTTTTATTACTTTTATTAACATGTTTTCTTCTTCAATTCATACCAATGGATTTAATTCGTCTTTGATTTTCAGGGTCTCTATTTGGGTTCCATTGGAGCTGCGAATAACAAAAGCGAATTGAAAAGATTGAATGTAACTCACATACTTACTGTGGCCAATTCTTTGCCCCCCATTCATCCCAGTGACTTTGTGTACAAGATAATCGATAGTAAGTTTTTCCCACATTGAAGAGCTTTGTCTTGTGTTGTTTCCTGTTCAATTCTATCCTCCTTATGAGTTATTTTCCTTGGGTGTAAGCAATTGTTTGGTCCTAACCACCATATTCACAGTGATAATTGTAGTGGATGGTAGAATGGCCTTCAAGGAGTTTATCATTTTCCTTGGTTCATCATTAATCAAATTTGCAGCGTCTTATGCTGCCTATGAATTTTCTGTCAAACTTCGTGCATATGCTTCATTTCCGCTGCATGTTCTGTTAAAAGCTGTTTCATTTTCATCTTCATTTCTTTTACTGTCTTAGTTTTTCTTTTTGGGCTACTGCCTAGTTGAGGTTTCTAAATGATAGATGATTTTTGCATTATCATTGTACGGCTATTTGATGATTGAAGCCACATTAAGCTTTTTCTGCCGAGTTATTAATTATCGATGGCATTATTTGTGATTGAGGTAGTCCCGGACAGAGAAGACGTGAATATAGCAAACTATTTTGAGGAGTGTTTCAATTTCATTGATGGAGCTAAAAGAACAGGTGGTGGTGTATTGGTTCACTGTTTTGTCGGGAAATCCAGAAGGTGATTGTTCTTACACTAGTTACATTGTTTTTTGGATCTCATGTATAGTGAAGGGAAACATCGTAAGAAGTTCAGTACCCATTGTCTCTGTTGACCCATTGTGTCTGTTGAACCCCCGGACTGTACTGTGGATGGTAGTGGGTGATTCCTCTCATTGGAGGTGGGGATCGTAAACAAGAACTTATGAATTTTGAGTCTTGACGCATCTATGTCAACATACGGAATGGTAATCTATGATTTGATGCTTTTAATTTTCATACGTGGTGTCATAGGCAGACTAGTCACTAGTGGGATGCTTGAGCTTGGCTTCATTATGTATTGCACTTGATCTTGGTTTGAGTTTGGCCAATCTTTTCTAAGCTTAATTTTCAAATGCAAGTTGCTGTTCTGGACTCGATAGCGACGTCATCTGTGAGCTTTTCCTTTATCCTCTTGTTTGCCAATTTGGCTTTTGTATTATCAAGAATTGTGATGCAAATCTGCAAAAGGTGCTACAGAGACATAGTTGGGACTTAAAATATGACCACCATTGACACTTTGCTTCTCCTAATTGTTGTCGTGAGTCATGAATTAGACTTGTTTCCTTTTGTCATTGTTTTCCCATGTTTATTTGCTTGTTTTGGGTTCCTAAACAATGCAAATGGAAACTTCTCTTGCAGTGTTACTATTATCGTTGCTTATCTAATGAAGAAGTACAGTATGAGTGTGTCCGAAGCTTTGAAGCATGTGAAAAGTAAACGACCGATAGCATCTCCCAACTCCGGTTTTATGACACAGCTACAAAACTTTGAGAAATCTCTTCAAGGTACACATCGTTTGAGATATATTTCTTGTTTAAATAGGACACATTGTTTATTTTGTTACTCTTCCTGATCTTGGTCCTACATCACATTCAAAAAGGTTGTGAAGTCGATGGTAACAGAGCTTTTCCATTTTGAAGAATGTCCTTATTGACAACCAAAAATGTTTCGTACTGGTCTCGATGGTGGAGCCAGGATCTTCATTCAGGTGGTCAAACTGAGTGAAAGGAATTTTTATCAATAAAAATGCTCCAATCGTCGTTATTATGCGTTCTTATAGCACATGGTATAAATATGTTTGTTCTTTATTTTTGTTAGCAAATACCCGTATTCTTCTATATTTGGTTTTAAGAGCAAGTTAATATTACTTGACTTGAGGACCAAACCAATTTTTTTCCAAATTTTTGGATATCTGTTTTGGATTACGTCACAAATAT
>BPLS01000175.1:0-77241 GCA_019656275.1 Rhododendron kiyosumense | reverse complement strand
TTGAACAAATCGTGAAGCATATTGAAAAGGTGTAACTTTTTTTTTTTTTTTTTTCTGGGATTCTAAGTGTCGATTCAGGGTAGTTCCATTTTAAACCGTACTTTCTCTACTCAACCTATTAGCCTTGAGGTTCTGGATTCAAATCTGAGGCGTAACCTCCATTAATGTAGACCTAACTGGGCAAAGTAGTTTCCCCTGTTACATTTATTCCTTGAGGTAATTTGCAATTTCAGTCCTCCACTTAATCAAATCTATGGAGTAATTTCTTGGTTTCTGTTTTCATTGTTATTATAATCCAGGTATGAACACAGGGAGGACTCAGGAAGTTTAGCTCTGAGGCTGTTCACTATTGGCCTGTCACCAGAATTAGATGGAACCATGTTTTTTTTTTCCCCCTTCTTATAATCGGATGTCTGGACCAGTTTGCGCTCAAACTCAATCCGGGTAGACGGAACCATGTTCAATATATAATAAAATGAAATTTTGATTTTATGATTGGACAAGTATGTAGTTATTGATGATCAAACATATGTAATCGATTGGGATGCTTTTGATATTCAACTCATTATATGAAGTCATCTTCAGATACTCATGATATTCAACTCTCTCTCTCTCTCTCTCTCTCTCTCTCTCTCTCTCTCTCTCTCTCTCTCTCTAGATTAATTGCTTCCTCAATGTTGATACTATACGATCACAATTATTGACAGATACCCGAGATTAGTAGCGACTGTTTAGTTCTGTTACCTGGCTTTGAGTAGACGGTATGGCGCTTATTGGTTATTACTAGTTGAATATCCAATAATCATCATTGGTTACGCGTCGACTGGTCTTTTTCTAGATCTGTTGTTGGGCTGTGAGGTTTCACAATAGCTGGGTTTTCTGGGAAAAGGAATACTATAGTTGAATTAAAACACCACCGGAAGTATGAATCTTTAGACACACGGTCAAAATGTCTGGAGATGTGGAGGTAGTTTGTAGCCCTATTTTGTTCCGTCGCAACCTTCCTGCCAATATATCTTCGACTTTTTGTTCTCTACAGGAAGAATGTCCCCCACGCCTCTCGGACCATCATCGAGGGAACTTCTCCAGGATTCTATTGCCAGTACAAGAGTTTGAATCAATCAAGCTCAGTTTATCTTGGTTCGAAATTTCTACATGGTTTGAATGTTCTGAAAGTTTCTCAAAGTGTGACTGGGTATGAATATGTTGTTATGGTTCGGTTGGTTTCATGTAAACTTCCATGTAAATCACACGATCAGAGTCGAGGAGATTCATCGCGTGTGAGAAACAGGTTTTTTTTTTCCGGTGCGGGGTTTGAGATAGAAAACGGGACAAAGAAAACCATCATTTCTGGTGGCTAACTCAATGAGGCCACTGGTCAGCACTGCCATGGACGCCACTGTCCGAACCCAGCCACAGATGGGTCCTTAACTGTCTGATTCACGTGAGTTCAATACGGTGCATATATTTGAGACTCACACGCATTTAACAGCTCTGAACACATATATTGACAACCACTGCCTAGTGCAGTTGGTATGTCATTTCTCCTCTATGAGGGAGGTCCTGGGTTCGGCCTCTGCTGGGGCAATACCCTTAGGGTCCCAAGCTATGGATAGTTTCTGGACTCCGTGCCAACTCTAACACCCCCTACTAACCCCCGATAATGTATGACGATTGAAAAAAAAAAAAAACATATATTTATATGATGTATATATGTCCAAAGCATTTTCCCAAAAAAGTTTGGGAAAATGACGGCCCAAGACATTTTCTGATAATTAATACCTGCCAAGGACAAACTAAGAACATTTTTTAATACTGAAAATGTCCTTAGCGGGTATTAATTATCAAAACACGTTCTTGGCCGTTATTTTCCCAAAAAGTTTCCCAAAAAGCCAGTGAAAAGGGCCCATCCCTCACCAGAAGAATTGAAATGGAAAGGTGGACATCCACCATCTAACAACTGGGGGCCCATTATTTTGTTGGGCTTTCATATCTTCAAAATTATTATATTAGGTATGGGCCCATGATATGAATGATGCATCCAGAGTCATTGTCATGCCCAGTGCTTGAGTTGACACGAGTGACTCTCCTTTGAGATTAAAGATTTTCACGAGCATAAATAAATAAAATAAATATAAATAAATAAATGTAATTTTGACATGACCTCTGAAATTATGAAATTTATATATCCTAACTAGAACGCAAGTGACTACTTAACTCAAAGCTCTGGCTTATTTTCATTTTCCTAAATTTCCAATTGATAATAGAATTTACGATTTTCTTTTCATATACTTGTGACTTGGAGTATCCTATTTCACACACTAAATATTCAATAAAGATATGTACACAACATTTAACCGCAACACTCTCACATAGATGTGTGACCCACGGATTAGACCCACATATGGGACTGTCTCACCCCATGTGAGAGTGTTATGATTGGTGTTTCGTACGTAGCATTATTGTTTATTTTTACTCAAATCCTAATTGACGTCAAGATGTCGTCTTCACTGCATCCCCCACTTTTATGTCTGGGAAATCAAATTCTAGTATAGTCTAGAAGCCGAGAAATTTTTCAGTGCCGAACGGGTATTACGTAGTGTTCATTTTGTGCATCTAGATTGTCCATTTTGGTTTTGGACAGTTCGGATTTGAAGAGAGCGTGTTTCAATAGTATATTGAACGGCTCGAATGTGCTTGTTTGGTCACCACGTCAACTAGGAGACGTGATACCCACCCGACAATGTAAAATTTCTCCTAGAATCCTGGCCCGGTACTCCTCGTTGGTTAAAGGGGCTGCGCCCACATGGCCATGTAACGTGTACGGTGATGAGTCTGATGAGACGCACACATGGGAGTGGTGTAGCCGTGTGTCTACTTTGTAGCCCTTGTAGGAGGACCCACTTCGAAACCCAGAGAAAAGACGAAACAGCAAGTCTATCCCACCGTTCTGTTTCAGTACTGCTCCCTCACTGCTCTCAAATTCACCGTATGTTCAGTATTGTTCCCTCACTGCTCTCAAATTCGTCGTTCAAAAGTATTTTGAACGATTCGAATTATAAAAGACCATTAATTATCGAAACAGACGGTAAAATTAAACATTGCAGAGGGGAAAGCAGTGAAACCGAGCGATAAGAGTAGCACCGCTGAAGACAGAAATTTGTTTAGTGGTTTTGAGGCACCGCCATGTTGTGCCTCACGCCCTTATCCACCACATATTTTTATGAATTCCAATGGTAAATGTATCGACTTTACAAAAATGTGTTGTGAATAAATATACTAAAATAAATAAATATATTTGGATATTACGTGACGGTGCTTCAGGATAACCAAATAATTACTCAAGAAAAGATTCCCGCCGCTTCACAGTTAACTAAACAATACTAGTAAATTGCCGTTACATGAGCTTCCGTCACCGTTTCCTTTCTCGGAATTTCCCGTTTAAACCCTCCATTTTTTCTCATCTTCCGTTTCACCCCTCCCGCTTTGACAAATTCACTCAAAATAGTTTTCATAAACGGCCCGCTCGGCTCGGCTAGGCTAATAAGTGAGCCATGCCACTATTACATTGTCCTTTCATTCTTTGAAAGAAAAAGTGAAATAGGACCAAGTTCTCTAGTTTCACAAACATGGCCTAACAATTTTGCGCAGTAAGCACCATTACATAATGCCAACGCTCAAGGATGGGATCACGGGACCGGTCTAGTGGTGGTGATCGCCACGGCAAGAATTTTAGAAAATACAATTATTATATGTAAAAAAAAAATTATGCCCAACTTATATAGTCTCGCCACTACTAGATTTTTTTAGTACACATTTCGCATCTACTAGGGTAAAATCCTGATTCCGTCCTTGCCAACACTCTTTGCCATCAAACATTCATGTGAATACCAAAGCCTAATTCAGGAACCAAGAGCCGAGTTTCGAGTTGTTCGCAAACAGTTCGGTTCGGTTCGTTTCGTTTACAAGCTCGTACCACCCTAGTCCAGAAACATCGAGCAATAATTTTTTTATAATCAGCTGGGACACCTTTCATGAGTGGGTGTAGCCTTGTAGGTGAACTCCATGGACAGCCCACGTGATGGACTGAGAAATGGGTTTGCTTCCTCGGACAATGCGCTTTGAACGTAGAGCTAGCTAAACCTTGGAACTCTCACCCCCAAAAAACTCTAATCCTTTTTGACTTCAATGCAAACCCACATATTCTCCACTTTTTTTTAATGTTGTAGGAGTACTAATCTGAGACTTAATTAATTAAGTTACTAATTACGAGTTGGAGTAATTTATTATTGTTTGATTACGATAGTTGTGCAGTTTTTTCTTGACTAATCTTTCTGGGCAAGTTATCTTTGGAGTATCTTCAACATACAGCTAGTAGTATAACTGAAACACTTGTAATTTTTAAGTACTCCCTTATTTTTATTTGTACATTTTTTCCGACGATCGGGAGTGTTTGAGTCATTTTACGCATACTCCGATTAATTCCCTCTCTAATCTAGTTAAAATGAGGCAATCCACACCGAGATTAGAAGATTCAAAAAAAAAATAAAAAATCTTTTTTTACGACTTAACCCAAAAAATTGAACTTTGAATAATTGTACAAAAAAACAAACCCACTAATCACCCGAGCTAACTGTTGAGGGTAGTACTCCCTCATTTTTATTTGTACATTTTTTCCAACGATTAGAAGTGTTTGAGTCATTTTATGAATAGTCCGATTAATTCCCTCTCTAGTCTAGTTAAAATGAGGCAATTCACGCCGAGATTAGAAGATTCAAAAAAACTTTCTTTTTTTACGACTTGACCCAAAAAATTGAACTCTGAATAATTATGCGAAAAAAACAAACCCACTAATCAACCGAGTTGAGGGCAGTACTCCCCTATTTTTAATGGCAAGAGTACTAGCTAAGGCTACCAATCCAAGGCCCATTAACCAACCAGCAGCTATTTATCTGTAAGTTAATCGTATGTATTTAACTATTTACAAGGAATAACATCGGGGATCCAAAGAACTTGTTGGGTCATTTGTCTCAGCTGGATGATATGGACCCTTCAAAATAGTAACAATTCTGACAAAATGCAGTCGTCACATCCGACGTTACATAATTCGTATGCGCGTGGGAACACAAGTGTGCATGCGAGAAAGCGTCTTAAATGCATACCAAAGTACTAAAATCCGTGAGACGCAAAATTGACATGCAAAAGCGTCTTAAATGCATACCAAAGTACTAAAATCAGCAAACCAAAAAATTGACCGTGCGAGCGCAATGCGAAGATTGAGAGTGGAAGTATAGACATTTTTGAAAAATTGTACTATAACTAAAGGCTACATGTTTAGATCACATTTGTCTTGCTTTTTTTTCCGTTTTATTCGGCTTTATGAAAATTTTAAATTTTTGTAGAGAGACTTGCAATTAATAGCACAACATTATTTGCTAAATTGGACTTGCTTTTTTCACTTTCGAATACCTTTTTAGCTATTTTTAATTAATCATATAACATTAGACCAATACCAACATTTTGCTTGAAGTTTTAAAAATGAAAATTTGTTCGAGACATCCCAAAATAAAAAACAAGACCAATTGTGATGGACAATTTAAAAATAAACTATTGAGACAATATATTATTTGAGTCGCCACGGAATAAGCAAATAAGACAATGAGATGCGATAACTAAAGAGGCTAGCTATTAGAATACAATAGATCATCCATTTGGGAACAACCTTGGGCAAATGTTTTTAAGAAGCCCAATAAATATGTTCTTGAGCTGTTTCTTTAAATGTGAATTTCAAGTAGCAAATACTCATAATTTTTCCAAAGCCAAACGAGCGGCAAAATAAAATTGGAAAGCTAAAGACTAGACAAACACAATAAACTAAAAAGACTAGGAAAAAGAAGTGGAGTAAGAATACAGATAAAAACAAAATCTTTAACAAACAGGGCCTAAAGTATCGAGAAATTCTTTGGTTCCGAGCGGGTTGGCGGTATCCGTTGGCAATCCCAACCGTCCAACGGGTTTGGGATGGTCCGGATTTATTCCCTCTCTCTCTCTTCCCTCACCCCACCGCTTTCTCTCCTCTTTTTCTCTTTTTAAAATCTGAACCGTCTAAAATACGCTTGAACGGGTGAAATAACCGATGGAGTACCACGTATGTGGTACAGTGGTAGCCCCAAAAACTTCTCTAAAATTTCTGAACATGCAGGCAAAAAGAAGTGGAGTAAGATTGAAGAATATGGTCTGGCAATGAAGGACTAGGACCAGCTGCGATCACAATTTCTCAATAAGGGGGAAAAAAGGATGAAATAGTACCGTGGGCAATGAAAAATATAAGGTCCTTTCAACACGCTGCTTTTTTCAAGTAATCATTAGTTAGATGGCTTCTCTTTTTTTACCCCCACGAGGCAAAGGCATGTGGAATTTATGAACAAACATAACAAAAAGGCATATATATAATAAGCAGCCTGATCGCCTCTGTGAAACTTCCTGGAAATTAATCTAAAACTTTAGGTCAACTGATCAAGTAGTTATCATTCTGTAGCACATGCATGGAAGTCCAATAGGGACCTTCCTCGATCTCTACTTCAAGAATAACTATACTATTTAGAGAGTGTTAAAAGAATAGTAAAAATTTCAAAATAAGATTTGTGATCGATGTTGGGATGGTTCGAATTAATTCGCAATGGTATTTAATTATTGGGTGGCTAGCTCGAGTTCCCAATGCGTTGGTTTAAATTCCCAATGTTATAGTATTTCGGAGGAGGTGATCTTTGGAATGCTATATATCTTGAACCTTAGTACTCATCACCCATCTTATGACTGAATATTCCTCTTGGAATTTGGTTTAATTCAGTGTGTGTGTGTGTGGGGTAACTGGCAAGGCTAGGTAGAGAAAGAGAGGAAGAACACAAGTGGTTAACAATACCTAAGATATATATACATGGCATTAATGTAAACTAAAATATGTATATCCAGAAGACTTATATATACAGTCAGTCTCAAATGAGGTGGTCCGTATTTTAATTAAAATGCGGACCTCCGCATTTCTCCAATTTTTCGATTGAATTTCGATGATCCGAGCAGGTTAATGTATTTAGAATGTGATTTTAAGGGTACCCGAGAGAAATCGGCAAAAAAAATTGACCAGGAAGGGCTTCATCCGAGCAGTTTTTGTTTGAACAGTTCGATAAAAATAAACAAAAATTACTTGGATGAAGCCCTTTCCGATCAGTTTGTTTGTTGATTTCTCGCGGGTACCCTTAAAATCACATTCTAAACACATTGAGCGGCTCGAATCATCGAAATTCAATCAGGAAAGGGAGGTCCGCATTTTATTAAAATGAGGTGGTCCTTACGGAAGACGGACTATATATATATATATATAGTCGATGATCCCTTACCAGTCTACCGTGCGGACCTCCCATTTCCCGAGCAGATTTCGATGATTCGAGCCGCTCAAAGTATGCAGAACGTGATATTAAGGGTACCCGCGAGAAATCAGCAAAAAAAAATACCGTTCAATGAAAACAGCTCCGATCAAGCCCTTCCCGGTCATTTTTTTTTTGCTGATTTCTCACGAGTACCCTTAAAATCACGTTCTGATCACTTTAAGCAACTCGGATCATAGAAATCTGCTCGGGAAATGGGAGGTCCGCACGGTAGAATGGTAAGAGATTTCTCACTGGATTATTTGTGTGTGTATATATATTGAGACCACTAAATTATTCAAATGATCCCAATATATGAACCGATTGATTTATTAACTAGTTCCTCCCTAGCTAACACATGTGGATAGTCTAAATATTATCATGCGCTCCCCCCTCTCTCTCTCTCTCTCTTGAATTTGTTTCTAATAGAACACAACAAAGGAGCCAGGCGAACAACAAGTGGCGACGGTTGATACCACTAGGATTTTGATAAGCCTTGATATTAATAGTATGATGTCATCTATCATCAAATTAAATACTGCAAATGGTCATTGGTGATCACCCTTATGCTAAAATCCTGTATTTAATTTTCACTAATCAATTACAAGCGAGTCCCACATAATTTTATTTATGAATGGATGAGCACAAATCTACTTTCTTATTAAGAGAGATGATTAGGATTAGTTAATGCTTTAAATGAGACCGCTCTTACTGCTTTTTTTTTTTCTTTTTATCCAAATATAATGCATTGTGTATCGGATCAGCTTGTACGTACCTCAGATTAATCCTTGTAGCCCATTCCACAACTTTTCGCATGTTTACGCATAAAAATAAGATGATTCCAAGAGTTGCTGGCAAAAAAATAGAATTCGAAACTTTAAAATAGAACAAATTTCTAAGACGATAGCCAAGACCATCAAGAAAACCCTTTGGTTTATCGCTGCAACTGCTTTGGCTGTCAAAAATAAAAATAATAATTCATGGGATATATATCATCAAGGATTTGGACAAAATAGTTATGAATGAGGGCCCTAGTTTCTTTCATGATGTGGTTATATATATAGTAGTGCAGTCTCCACTCAGGCCTCCCATTTTCGAACAAACCATGCATTAAATTGTTAGATACTGACAAGACCCACTCACTCACTCACTCACTCTCTCTCTCTCTCTCTCTTTCTCTCTCTCTCTCTCTCTCTCTGTACATATTAGGTATGGAGCACTAAATGTCAACAAAAAGTCCATAACCCAATAAGTCAAATTAATATATACCAGCTAAACATTGATGATATGTACATCGATACATAAAGGACTTGTGGCATGTTGCTCGCTAAAATTAATGCTTGGGTCCTTGGTCGATAGGGCTGCAAAAGAACCAAAGGAACTGAGCCAAGCCGAGTTTTCGTGCTACTCAAGCTCTGCTATTTAGTTTCTCAATTTGATGGATTAGCTCGAGCTCGAAGCAAAGTAAGAAAATTGGGCTCAAGCTTGGCTCGGGCTTTTTAATAGAAGTTCGAGCTTGGCTTGCAAGGCTTGGTAACTTTAGGAGCATTTGTGGCTCGCGCCAGGAGATGTGTGTTGAGCTCTTTACTTATAGGTGTATGTTTGATTTTCAGTTCTTTTCCGATGTGGTGTTGTGCTGACAATAATACTGACATGGTTTTCGAAAAATATCGTTATCTTTGTATGTTTATTATTTTTGTAACCAAAAATTTGATAATATCTATGTGGAGATTCCTTATGCATGCGCATACGCAAATAACCAGAGTTGTAAGCCTGTAAACGAGCCGAGCTTTACAATTTCAGTTGTGCTATGACATGATGTAACTCTAACAAAAAAATGATCTCAGTGCTTTACAGTTCCAGTTGTGCTGTTTAAATTCTTAGTGAAAAACCTTGTACAATTAATTTTGCAAAGCGACCAATTGGTACGGGAATACAATAACAATAATGACAATTAATTCATCTAGCTCCCAATCATTTGGGGTGTGGTAATTGGGAGAATGATAAGAGACAGACCTAACTTTTGATTCCGGAAAGTGAGATAGAGAAGAGGCCGGTTGTCGCCCCTCCGGGGGAGCCTTCAGTGGGGATTGCCGAGGCCTTTTCTATCCTCAGCTCTGCCCTAGCTAGCTGCAATCTTAGCTTACTCACAGAAACTATATACACAAAGTGATTGCACTCAGAATACCACTGAAACCATGGCCCTCCATGGCCCTCTGGTATGGGATAGTGCAATATAAATGTTTATTTTCACCATAAAAGTCACATCAATTTTGGATGGGTTTTTTAATTAAGTTGGTCATCAATTTTCAGGACTGGACAAGAAACTAGCAAGATGAGGTGCCGTTCCGCTTTTTTTTTAAATCTTCCTTTTCAAAAAAAGATAATATCAAGCTTAAATATAATAAAAATGAAAAATAATTTTTCAATTTTTTTTGCACCGTTTAAAGGATCTCAATTAAATTTATCAAACAAGATCTATATTGGTAGAAAAATTATTTACATAAATACATAATTTTTAAATTTGAAATTGCCTTACTTTTCTAAAAGTTCTTTTTAAAGAAACTGAATCGAAAGCCCGAGAAGTTTGCAGAGGAAGAGGAACCTTTTTCTGGTACGCGAAATAATCATGCAAATGCCATGATAGAAAAACAATGATGCAATGCTAGGAAAATAAAAAGACACCGACCACGAGTGAACTTTTGGTCGGTCGGCCAATCCCTTCAGATTCTCCGTACTAATTTTTTTTTGACAGCTCAGATCAGAACACTCTCTCTCCCCGCCAGCCAATCACTCTCTTTCCTCTTTCTTTCTCGAATGCGCGTTCGAATTCCACGTGAACTATACCATATTTGCACTCAAAAAACATCTCGGTTTCTAGACGCAAACCGAACTCTAGTAGAACTAATTCAACCAGTAAAGGATTTACACTAGCTAGGCGCTAGTGCCCTATTTAACCACTCCAGTGCGTATTTTCTGCCAATGAGAGAGTATAGTGTAGATCAATCAATGCATAATTAAAAGTGTAGGCCGTACCATTGCCGCACCACTAAAATAGCTGTCAATTTTGAAAAGTGAAAGAATTCAGCTA
Source organism: Rhododendron kiyosumense (assembly GCA_019656275.1). Taxonomy (NCBI): domain Eukaryota; kingdom Viridiplantae; phylum Streptophyta; class Magnoliopsida; order Ericales; family Ericaceae; genus Rhododendron; species Rhododendron kiyosumense. The sequence continues at coordinate 66,726 of BPLS01000175.1, read as the reverse complement.
CTCCTTTACATGGGATGGAACCAGTAAAATCTGGTCCCGTCAGCTCCGGGTTTGCCATAGGTGGATTTGTTTTTCACACATAACATAATTAATCATAGTTCGATTAGAGTCAAACCGGAGAAAAAATTATTTAAGGTGCGCGTAAGTTTGCCTTGACGCCCTGAATGGTCAGAAAAAAACAAAAAAAAAAGGTCTCATCCCACCGAAACGCATCATGGCTTACAGAACACAAGTCTGTGGGTTAGGTTGCTTGAAAATGGCTGCTTAAAAACCTAACCTCATGGTGGCGGGGCATTGGAAATTTTTTTTTCTTTTTCCCTTCTCTTTTTTGACTTACGGCATTGAAAGTTGAAATTCTGATTTCTGCTGTTTGTGTTTGCATATGGTTAAGGAAAAAAAAAATCTACTCAATTAAACGAACGCTAAAAGAGAAAATTTTGGGCCGCCAATGGTTCGGACAGTTAACAAGCAGTTTGAGACTCAGCTCATTAAGGATTCAGTTTAGCTCGGTTCCTTGAGTTTAAGAGGCAAGCTCGAACAAATATTTGGGGTAAACAAGCCGAATTCACACATAGAATTCATCTACACGAACTGGTTGTTTGGATAATGCTACTTATGAACTTGGCTCGTTTGGTACCCGAATCAAACTCTAACATAGACAACTCGGTTCGAGTAGATAAATTCTATGCATGAACTCGGCTCATTCGGTACTCGAGTTCCTCTCGAATGGAACTCGAACATTGAACTCATTTGGGCTTGAGCTCTTCAAATTAGCCTGTCAGTAGCTTTGTTCGACTGGTCTGGGTCCTGGGATAGTGGGATGCTCCCTATTCCGACAAAACAATCAGACCGTGAAGTGTTAGCGTAGCTTTGTTACCAAACAGTCCGAGATAATTCAGGATCTCAAGTACAGAGCATTAAATTGCACAGAGCACCGTGCACCGTAAATTGCATCACAAGACTAATCGTTCGCACCAAAACTGTCCACTATTTATTACGGTAGCTCCGTAACGCACAAGAAGATATTCAATGCCCCGGGTTAAATATGAATCTAGATCACACATTGATTTGAAATTTGCAGAGTTCGATGTTTTGTAACCGCATTTAACGACATTTGATCGAGATTATTCGGTCGAGAATTTTTACGGACTGGAGACGAATTCAAAACTCGTATGTACGCACTGTTTTCTTTTCGTAAAGCATTATTCTGATAAAGACAGAGGGGTACTTTTGAGAAAGAGCAACGGACCCACGTCCATCAGTGCACTGATTTGACAGATGTTTGATGCAGCTGATTGGGCCCATGTATGTACATAGGTCTGATTTCATCTGTTTCAAAAATTCATGTATCTTTGTCTAGAGGTTTTTCGGTTGTTAAATTGTGTGACTTATTTTTTATATTTTAAATTTAATAGTCGAAAAATTTCTCAATACAGAAGCACCGAGATTTTTAGTATTGAGAATCCTGCATTGTATGTACAACCTTCCCGTACGAGAGCATCAAGATTCATGATCATTATCTAGGATGAGAAAAGCTAAGGAGACACTTTTCACAACCCTTGAGTTAATTCGGTTGTTTGGTGGGTTTGGTTTTTACTATATGATTAGAGTTCTATTATTGAGAGACAGGCCAGTAGAAAGTAGTAATACCTGCTATCTCGGGAATCTTCTTATTCCGGTGTGAATGATTTGTCTTTGAATAAACTGAAAAATAAATTAGTTGAGGTATACATAAACTGACACAAACACTCTGATGGTTGAAAAATAAAAAGACACAACATTTCCCGTATCCTTACAAGTGTACTCACAAAAAGTAATACTCCGGTCCACACACACCGTTAGGGATGGCAATTTCGGTCTACCCGATTCATTCCCCGTCCCAAATGCGTAGGGGATTCGGACATTATTTGGGGATCGGGTAGGATATGAAAATAATTTTTTAAAAAAAGTGGGGATTGGGTAGGGGTGAATATGAGTTAATACCCACTCCATCCTTGCCCCGCCCCACCCCGATCCTCATCCCACTACCTTACTATATACACACACACACACACATAAGTTAGGGTTCCCGATCTCCAATGCTCCGTTTTCTAGAGTCCCCAATGCTCTACTGGTTTTGTTTGTTTGAAACTGTTTTTATTTCAATTTAGTTTGTAATATACTATGGCAGCAGGAATGTGACTGTTTTAATTTAAATTTGGTTTGTAACTATTTTCATTTCGATTTGGTTTGTAATCGCACTATGGCAACAACTATGACTGTTTTCCTTAACATTTGGTTTGTATTGGCAACTTAGATATTTTTTTTTTTTTGAATTTACTTTCATGGTTTATAGTTGGCAGGTGAATTTTTTTTTTAACAGTTTTGGAATCTTTGGGTTCCCGATTCCCCGCGGGTATCCCCGTTCCCCATTTGGGGCGGGAATGGAGGGTAAAAATAAATCTCCGATGGAGATTGGAGCGGGGATGGGGAGGAATTTGGGTTCGGAAATCGGGGACGAGAATAGTGGTATCTACCCCCAACCCTCCCCATTGCCATCCCTACACAACACATAATCATTAAACATAGGTAAAGGTTAATGCAACGGGGACCAACCAAACCCATATCGATTGGGTATAGACAGGCACGCGGGGCCCACTCCTAATCCGCACGAATGATCAGAGGAATTCAACGATTTGTAAAAAAAAATCGGGTTTATTTATGAGAAATCAGTTCGATTCGATATGTGTAAGTACTCGATCCCAGTATGGGTTTGGCCGGAAACCCTCGCTTTTTAATGCAATCTCCGGTGATTAGACTAGACTATAAGCCAGAATCCATGTCAAAGTGTCCACCCCCTTAGATTTTGCCATGACATACAAAAAAAGTTAGTTAGATTGTCCTTGTCAATTTGTTTCTATGCTTATCACTCCTCTTCTACACATAATAAACAGTGCGTCCCATTTTGGCCTCGTGCACCCCACACTGACTTCACACACAGTACTCCTATCCCAAAGTGTATCGCCACACCACCACAAACCAAAACCAATAACAATAATCACTCTTCCTGTCATGTACTTAAACAGACATGTGAGCAAGATGGTGGGGTTCTGCTTGTTGAGTGGTGTGTTCATTGCTTAATCTTTGCTGGGGTGTGTCCCAGGGTCTGAGATGCCGTTCCGGATTTTAGAAAAAGGAGGTTTTAGAAAAGGAAGGTAATTTCAAACTCCAAAATCATGTGTTTACGCAAATAATTTTCTTACCAATATGGATCTTGTTTGATAGATCTCATTGAGACCTTTTAAACGATCCAAAAAAAATTAAAGAATTATTTTTTATTATATTTGAGTTTGAAATTACCCTCTTTTTGAAAAAGAAGGTTTTTGGAGAAAGCGGAACGGGGCCTGATCTCCTCTGTTCCGGAAATTTCTGTGCTTTTGTGCCGAGAGATATTTTATGTTTTAAATTTAACTGCCGGAAAACTTCTCGACACATGGATTTTCGACATAGAAGATTCTACCTACGTGAGTCCCACCCTAAGTCCCATGATGAGGGGTCTGGTATGAATGCAAGAATGCGGACTTGAAAAATTCACCTCCTCAACAACTAAAATTTGTGGGTGCAAGCGCATAACAAAGATTAAAAATGAGAGCAAAAGCCATTTTCAAAGAATATGTTATTAAGGTCCCACCAAATGGGCTCCTTGATTTCAAATCACAATGCAGACAAAATGTGTGCCATTTAATAAGGCTTTGCGATTGCCATTGAAATGGGGAAGAGAAAAAGGTGGAGATAGAAAGGCTTCTTGCGTAGATATTCAGATACAAATGTGTTTAAAATCGCCCAATACATGTTAACTCATGAAAACAATGAAAGACATATTTATTGGACGATTTCAGATACAATATTTGTACTTGAATTTGTGAGAGAAAATTCGTGGAGGAAATTAATATTATACGATTACCAAACCCCATTCTTTCTTCCTATCTTATTTTTGTTTCCCAAAATATATAAAACGAAATATAAACAATCAAGCAAAAAGCCCACAACCATCTCTCCATCTCCCACTTACCACTCTTCTACCCTAAGACTATTTAGTACATTACCTATAAATAGTCCCTAATCATATCATAACTTAGAAAAAACCCTAATGAAAGCTTAGGTTCAAAAAGGAAAAACCAAACTAGTACTACTAATTAAAAGAGTAAAAAGACATTTCCATGTACTATTTTTAATTGAACCACCAAACTCTTCTCCTCAAACTTTAACCAATTGCTCACATCACATTGCAACTTGAGGTGTTCTCATCACTGAAAACGTGGGTGTAGGGGTCGGCCGGGGGCAGATATTGGTACGGATAAGGCGGCATGTAGTTGACTGCCGGAGGTGGCCTGGCGTACATCATCGGATGAAACCGCTCGTTCCCGTTAGCGCGTTGTTGGTTCATCATCATCGCCGCTAGTTGTTGCTGCTGGTAGGGATTTGCCGCCATCTCCGGTACACCTCCACCGAAGTACCCGCCGCCACCGCCGTTCATTGCCGACGCTGGGAGGCCTTGGACCGCCGGCATTTGGCCCATGTGACCCATTGGGTTGCTACCCATCTGGCCCATGGACAAACTATTTCCCATCTGGCCCATATTACCACCACCCATGCCATGGAACCCACTCATCATGCTGGGCATGCCTTGAATACCATCATTCAACCCACCCCCTTTCTTTCCCCCATTTCCATTAATAATACCATGAGCACCACCGCCGCCACCGCCGTGGGGATTATTTCCAGTCTTGCTCTGAGCCCCACCACCACCGTTGTTACCATTTTTACCCCCTGGCTGTTGGCCACCACCATTTTTGCCTCCATTTTTCCCACCACTACCTTGATTTTGGGGGTTGTTCCCATTTCCACCGCTGCTGCCGCCGCCGCCGCCGCCTTTCTTTCCACCACTGCCATTCACCACAACAGGTATACTTCCCCCACCGCCGCCGCCCCCCTTTTTGCCATTTCCTCCATTATTACCACCATTTCCACCACCACCCTTGGCTTGGCCAAGTTGCCCATTCATCATCATCATCAGGTTAGCCATCTGATTCCCTCCTTGACCATTACCCATCATAGGTTTCATCTTGTTACCATGATGATGACGGGCATCATCGATATCATCATCAAATTCATCATCGTCATCGTCATACTCATCATCATCATAGTCATCATCAAAATCACTCATGTCATCTTCCTCAGGCAATTTGAACTTCACAGCCTTCTGATTCTGATCTTTTCCAGCAAAGGGCAATTTCAGGTCCTTGAATTGGGGCAATTTAATATCTTGAATCCCTTTCACTTGCCCCATTTGACCACCACCCTTTTGCTGATTATTTCCACCCTTGTTGTTCTTGTTATTCCCATTTTTGCCACCCTGGTCAATCTGGATGTTCTTGAGCTGGTTATTGAGCTGGTTCTGGTAATTACCCTTGGAGGCACCCCAAAGCTCTGCATGTTTCCCATTCTTACCAAGCTTTCTTATCAAAGTGTCTGGATTTACATTTCCTGCCACAGTCACCTTCCCCAGCTCTTGGTCTATATTTGTTTTGTACACCCCTAGGGGAAAAAAAAAAGTAGCAGGAAATTGCACATAAATCATCCAGAATCGAATATTCAAGAAAATACCCACAGAAAAGTTCATAAAGATCAAGTGAACAAATTTGGAGGAAAAAAAGAAACTCCTTGGGAAAAAAATTAAATGTGAACAAGATGATCTTGAAATAGTTTAGGACTTTTCTTTCTTTTTAATAGTTCGCGTAACTCCGGGTCAACTTGTGCACAACTTAAGGAATCAATCTCACGGTTCGCTAGAAAGGACTAAAGAGTAGAGACTTAGCTTTAATAATTCCATTTTACTTCTCGAACTTGAGACTGAAGAGTGAAGACTTGGCTTAATAATTACAGTATTTGAGTGCATGCAGGACCTGGGACTACATGTAACTGAGAAATTACTCAGGCTAATTTGTTAACAAAAAAAGTCAAAAGAAAATGAGAAAAATACCATCAATTTTCTGCAAGATTTTCCTCACTTTATCCTTACACCCATCACAGTGAATGTTCACTTTCAGAACACAAGTCTGCACATCCACAAGAGAAACATTAGATTCAAATGAGAGAGAGCATTTACTAAATGTTTGGTAAAGAAACCAAGAAACATCAAGAAAATGCATTCAAAACTCTAGAGTTCAGAACAAGCAAAGCATAATACATATGAACATATACATGCAGAAGAAAGGTACTTATGCCATATGTGTGTACTTATATGTGTGTGTCAGTGTGTGTGTGTAGGAAGAAATGAGAGAACCTGGATCTTCAAAATCTCTTCTTTACTCATTGTCTTCTGCTGAAACAGGGCAACCGGAAGGGTACAAGCAAAATGAAAAGGGAAAAGAGAGTTAGGTAGCTGATAGATCTGAGAGAGGAAACAGAAACAGAAACAGCTAAAGAAAGAACTGGAGAAGATGGAGTAACATATGGAGAAGTCCACAAGAGGGTTGTTTCTCTTCTCTGTTTCTCTTTGGTTTTTTATGGGACCTTCTTCCAAACAAACACAGGAAATGAATGGGTCAGAGGCACCGAGCAGAGAAAGTTCAAGAGACAACAAGGTTCAGTCTTTCAGTGAGAGAGAGAGAGAGAGAGAGAGAGAGAGAGAGAGAGGTCCTGACTTCCGAGGCAGTAGGTGGTGGGCATTAAACTCCTCTGGTGTCTCTGTTTCCTCCTGTTTCCTCCATTTCAGAATTCAGAGCGAGAGAGAGAGATCCACAATATATTACTACTAGGGTGTACTAGTTTTGGTTCTTTATTTAAAGTAGCTGATTTTATCACTTTTTTTTTAATGTTATTTTTATGAGAATATATTTTTGGTACAAAATATATTTATAAAGGAATTGTATTAATAAAAAAGGGAGTGGTAAAATCATTTCCTTTATTTATTTGAAACTATTAGTTTAATACTTACAGTACTAAAGTATTACATTACTTAATTCTTTCCATAATGATGATTAAATACTCGTACTCCCAAAGTATTTTTTTAAATTTTATGAGCAGATGCCTAGATTAGCTTGAGTGCACCTCGGTTAATTTAGGGACCTTGAAGTTATCGGACAAATCTTTTAGTGGCCACAAAGTTTTCAATGTTTAACGTTTGTAAAATTTAAATATGCGAAGCAATGGAGGACAAATACTTAATACTACTTTCTAATATCCACTTAGCTAAACTCCTTAGGTTGCACTGTTAAAGTATGATTTAATTCTTACTTTATCTTTTGAGCCAAAGTGTTTTTCACTTTGATTCTAATAAAATAGAAGTTTTCTAGTACTATTAACGTGGACCAATTGATAACTGCCTTTTAAGTTAGTGAACAGAGAATACCACATGAGGACTTGAATGGAAGGGATCAAATTGGGGGAAGTGTAATTATTTATGCTTAAAAGATGCAATTGTGAGGTCAATTCAAACAAGTTTTAGTTCTTACTTTAGGCCTCGTTTGAGAACTGAAAATAAATACTTATTTTTTAAGAAGGCAATTTTAAGCTAAAAAATAATATGTTTACACAAATAATTTTTTTAGTAACATGAATCTTATTTGATAGATCTTATCAAGATCTTTTATATGAAGCAAAAAAAATAAATTCTTGTTTACATTATTTTTGAATTTGAAAAATGTGAAATAAGTACTTATTTTTAAGAAAATATTCTGGAACGGAGCCTAAGCATGGCTGGCCTGATAGTGAATGATGAAATTAATTATTCAGAAAATAGTTGAGGTCACTTAACTTAAGCTAATTCGAATATTCTGAATTATGAAAAAAAATACTTAAAAGCTGCAGTGGAAAACTTTTTAAATGCCAATTTGTGCATTTTCAGAAAATTTAACAGCCATTATGAATTTGATCGATTTGGCAACTGCTAGTAGAATTGTTGAAGAGCAAAATTAGAAAATTGTTTGGAGGCAAATGCGGAGGAGACTCAACCATTAAAACTGTTATGTTCATGAGTTAATACTCAAGAATGAGAACAATGTTATGTCCATTTAGGCAATTTGTATGGAGCCTATAGTATCTTGTGTGCATTTCTACTAAACTAAATGGACTACAGGTTAATGGCAAAAATTAAGTAATTTTTCTACTAAATGATATTTTAGTTGATGTATGTGAGAAGAATAACCTGCCTTCAAATCCGTAGAAACTTGAGTTCAGGCTATTTAGTTTGGCGAAAAAGCACCCATAGATAGGCTTGGCTATTTAGTTTCACCTCATTTTCCGGTAGAGGGTCGGGGTTAAAATTCTAAAACTAGATCGGGTTCGGGGTGAAAGTACCCCAGCCCTTCACCCGCCTTGACATACCCGCCCCAAAATGTATATGTATATAAAATTATACTTTTATCCTATTCTAATTGTCATTATACTCAAAAAACTTATATTCTTACCTTTATATTTTTTATATTTTTAATTTGCTAAAGGTTAACAATACGAATATTTTTTTATTTTCTACGGAGCAGGGGTGGGGCGGGTAAATCCGTTCTCTGATCAGGACAGGAATGGAGTACCCAAAAAATACCCAGTTGGAGTCAGGGCCGTGTGATAATTTTCAGGTTGGCGTACGCAAAAATTTGCACCGCTACCATTCCTACCCAAAGACCAGAATTTGGGATAGGAAAGAAATAGGTAGTAATAACGAATAAGTTAAGGGTGCTAACCGCAATATATTTGTCATTAGTAAGCCAGAAGCCACTATGAAATTGGCTCGGCTTTAGATTTCTGAAGTGGGGTTGGCTTTTGCCTTTGGCAATTTTCTGTTAGGGCAATTAATTTACAAGTACTGTTTTTCCTCCACTTGGAGTGATTATTCAGTGTCCCTAAAGCACCGTCACGTGTGCTTCAAGAGTTTTTTTCACCATTCATTGGTCTCAGAACCACACGCTTGGTTATTGAGGGGACTAATATATGATTAAAAAAAGACCCTGAATTACCGCGTAGCAGTACTCTGAAAGTAAGTAATACTATACTACTTTTCACTCCACTTGGGGTTGAGAATAAGGTCAGGGGTAAAGAGCTGAAAATTGAAATATAAAATTAATTACCAGCAGATATGAGTGAAACCATTTGTCAGATTCCCTCTCTCAAAATTTGGGTGGGAACAATAAATAGACTCATTTAATGTCACCCTTTGGGTGGCATGAACAATATTTAAATTTGCATCTTGTCTTTGTGCAGAGTTTTTTGATGGGGAAATTACCTGGACGCCCCTCATCACTCATCTCTCCTTTCTCATGGATCATCTACCTGGACCACTTGGTATTATAAATGGATCTAGATTCGGATCTTGGGGAGTTTCTGATCCATATCCAATTAATAATAGTATTTTCGTGGATACTTTGACTAGTTTAAATTTAATGCATCAGAAGATTTCTCAAAGTTTTCAGTCATCAAAATACATGGGATAACTACAATTGATCATAGGAAAGAGTTCATTTAGGTCACCTAAATATTCTTTAGCCGACATATAGCCACACCCACTTTGAAGTTTTTTTTTTTTGGGTAAATATACCGACGTGAAATTTGTAAATATTCACGTACATTAGTGATGGTGAGATAAAGCTTGTCCCCACAGCACTGGAGACGGTTACATGGAGTTTTTTTTTTTTACTTGAAATTTGTAAATATTCACATTAGCGATTATGAGATAAAACTCGTCCCCGTAATACATGATACGGTTACATGGAGTCCTTACTTGCTCAACACCTGTTTGGGGCGGTCTACTTAGTCAACGTGATGAAGGCCCTTGCTTGGCCTTTCATGGTCTGAGCAGGGATTCAACCGAGTTGAGCTGTACTCATCTATGTTTAGTTCATTTAGCCACGCTCACTTTGAAGTTTTTTTTGGGATGAATATACCAAACTTGAAGTTTCTACATATTCACATTAGTGATGGTGAGATAAGCTCATCCCCGTAGGATAGGAGACGGTTACATAGAGTCCTTGCCTGCTCAAGACCTATTTGAGGCGGTCTACCTAGTCCACGTGATGAAGGCCCTTGCTTGGCCATTCACGGTCTGAACAAGGATCAAGCCAAGCCGAGTTGTACTCATCTGTCTTCACTTCATACCTATCAGAAACTGCTTTCTCAAGGTAATTTATTAGTAGATTATTGTATCTGATTTGCAGAGGGAATGCATTGGACAATTAACAATTGATATACCGAGTATCATGTGAGCACCCCATCCCCATGGAATTTTGATGGTGAGTAGTGGTTATGAGAACAATACAGAGTAGGTTGACCGTGGGGGCTGGGGGAGGTCACCAATAATTGTCCCAAACCCAATATTGCATGCAGCTTTAATATGCTCTCACATGTTCTCTGCAGTCCCCTCTCTATTCTAGGCTCTAGATTTTAGTGTTTCGGCAAAATTCCAGTGAAGCTTTGACCTGCTAAAATGTAGATTCTCTCTCTCTCTCTCTCTCTCTCTCTCTCTCTCTCTCTCTCTCTTTATGGTGCTATGCATTAGTATGCGCAGCACCGTACTGTACAGTGCACACCTCCGAGCCGGTAGATCGTGCTTCCAATAGTTCAGATCTCATCTCAGTAATGAATGACTCCCGATTGTTGGTTGCCAAGATGAGATCCGAGCTGTCAAATGCAAGATCCGACGAGTCGGAGGTGCGTAGCACGACCTCACTGCACAGCACCAACCCAAAAATTTGTTTTTTTTATGATAACTTGGGTTTCCGAACTGACTCAGGTGCATCTCGACTAAAAATCCCAACAACCATTATCGGGGCTCGATTAAAGCTGGGAAGGCACAAGAGTGGATAACACATAAGAGACTAGAACTTGACATAAAGTAAACTCTTTAAGTACTCATACCAAAACATTGACCTTGCTTCCTTTTCTTTGGATGTGGGGATACAGACTCACTCAGAGAAGTCATATGCAGAGCTACCAACATCTCACCAAAATATCTGACAGGGGCAATAGTGGGCTCTAAAGCTTACTGTTTCTTCTCCTAGTGGTTCAAACTTTACAGAACTGAGCTCATTCTACATTTTTAGCATTATCCCACCATTATTTTGAACAGAGAATAAAGTATTTGGACAGAAAAAGGAAATCTAAATTCGGAAAAAGCAATCCATGAGCTTTTAGCATGCTGCACTATGTTGTAAAATTTTAGTTTTCACTTCCCATCGACCCCTTCAAACAGAATTTGCAAAACCAACAAATGTCAAAAGCAACTGAGGAATCTGCTCGGATGCATATTATTGACAAACCAGGGGAAAGGACAGTGATATAGTAGTATAAAAAACCTAATAGCCCCAAGGGTTAGTCCGGTTGGTTGATGGATTTGCTCTCCACACAGTTGACTAATGTTCGATTCTCAAGAGTCAGACCACAAGAAAAAAATTTCTTGTGAATTCGGAAGTTCCTGCGTGGATGGCCTGTCCTTGACCAGACCGGGGGCGGGGAGGGAATTAGTTGAGGTGCCTATAAACTTACACAGCCACCCCTTAAATTCTCTTCACCATTTCTTTCACTCCATAAATTTCTCCCACAAATCCATGGTTCAAACGGCACCTATAGTTTCGATTAGTTTCTATGTGTTCAATATTCAAAACCCAGCCTGACACCATTTTAATCTTCTAATCCTTTAATTAAAAACAAAGTAGGGTTCTCTATTCAACTTTCAGTTGACTGCCCAGGCAATCATGGTTGGCACTTTAATCACTCAATTTTCAAAGTGCGCAGAGATAAACAATTGGACTAACCAGTAACCACCTGCAATAATCTCAAGGTACTTTGTACAATAAAAGTTGCTTCGACTTAACATCATACTTATGCATTATATGACGGTCTTTACGTAAAGTCGTATTGAAACTCAAATTATTTAAAGCGAATGTGCAATTGAAAAAGAAATCGACACCCGTTTCGATTAGTTGGCGTATCTAGAAAAGTTCATGAAATGGAAAATTTCAATCATGGATTGAAAGAGAAAAGAGTCATCGCGATAACTAATGGAAAAAAATAACTTTTAGAATACTTTAAAGTGTCATACACCCAAGTTTGATAGTCATGTAAAAATAAAATAATGACTATTCAATTTCCATGGGACATCTAAAGTGCCTTTAATACATCTCATCAGGGCCTCCCAAACAGCATAAGAATTTTTGATAAGAATACCAGAAAATAAAGGCAACTGCCTTTATATATGTATGCAAAGGAGTAAAATGAAGAATCAACTACATTTTTTTTATTTATAACCAGGTGTCCAGGCCAAATTAACGTACATCTCGACTAATCGTGGGGACCAATTCCACTGTTCACTAGTGGTGGCCGGATTGGCTCCATTTCAATGAGACTTTAGGAGGGAGCAAACCCTTAAGTCTCAGGTCTTGACCACCAGGCCAACCCTTTGGGGTTAAGATTAAGTACAATTTGCAACAAAGGTGACACTTACATTGATGATTTGCCAGTAACATTATCAAGCTTCGTGCTAGGATTAACAGTTCAACACCTACACTTGAATCATTCCTCAGATCTTTGATAATGAAATAACATGGAATGCTGAAAGCAGAGTGATTGTTCCTGCAAGGCATAAACAAGACCGTTGTGGAAACAGAAAGAAAGATGAAATTGTTTGTGTCAATAATGAAAATGGCTAATAAGCATTTTGCGAAGTGATGAGGGTCCAAAACTAAGACCAATACCCAATTTGGAAAAAAGAATGTATTGGAGACAAGGTTTGAAAAATAGGCCAAGAAGTAGTGTATCGCCGAAGTTTTTGCTCTAGGATACATTACTATGATGCGTGAAATGTTCCATATAACATCGTATGCACTATGCAGTGCACTATGGAAGATAGAAGAACCACATAGAGTCTCGATGATTTGCAGTATCTCCGTGTGAAACACGACTAAGATTAATCAGACTCTTGGATACCTACCTGCACCCAACACGCATACCCCAAGTTATGGAGATAGAGAAAGGCTAGAAAGGGATTCTAGTGGCAGGGGAGAACATTTTGTTTTCGATCTACTAGCAGCCAAAATAGGAGGCTTGGAGAGAGTGTTTTACATTGACAACCTTATAAAATCTTTGGGCCTGGAGATGCCGTCCCCTAAAACTGAAGAGTTTCCAAGTTTCTGTAACTATCAGGAGAGGTCGTTCCACTCATGGATGTGTAGACACTTATCGGTAACCGTCCCAGTGTATCCTTATTAGGTTTATCTAATGTAGGTATTGCGAACTGGGGGTGTCCCAGTCGTGAATTTCTTAAAACATTTGATGGCAAAAAAAGAATTTTAGACCAGCTAAACTGCTAAAGTGGCTATATTAGCTAGGAATCGGGCAGTGAATCGCAAGCATATTGGGGAGAGGCGATACACGTGTGATTTTCAAATTCATTGGCATTGGATTAATGTTCGCCAGGGCTCCCATACATGCCTTCGACGAACATCAACTGTGCGACATGGGTACTTGATGCAAATTTAGAAGAGTCCCCACCCATAAAAAGGATTAGATTAGATGCAAAGATCGAGAGTAATATACAGAACCCTGTGATGAAGGATCAGAAAAGGAGTTGAACACATGATGAATGGTAACATAACCAAAAGCACATTATGTAACAGTTGCATCATAAAATTGGATTCAGTGACAAGAAATGATCCTGATCTCAAGTTCAAAACCGATAAGCTAGAGATTACTGGGTAAAGTTTAAACCTCTATTCCATTGAACCACGGCAACCCAAAACAATCTCTTTCAACAATCTATGTACGTTAAAACTCATCCAACCTCTACTTCAAAAAACAAACTTGCAAAAAATTCTTATGTTGAAAAAAAACAAACTCACCATCTATAACAAGTGACGATAGCTAAATAGGACAATTGAAAAGTAAGATGGTATGAGTCACCAGCGATCATCCGACCCATAGGGTCCTTCTCTTTTAACAAAAGTTTATTTCAGCCCGGGCAGCTTGTTCTACTTTGTTAGACTGGGAATGGTTTCCCTTTTCAAAATCAGCTTTCTCTGCACCACCCATTGCTATGCACAATCTACACCGGGGAAAGAATAGGAATTTGACAGCCTGTACTTAGGCTACCTTAATTGTGAATCGTTTTGGTACAAGGAATGAGAACAAGAACGGGAACGCCACATGCCGTATGTTGTGCTACAGTATGGGTGTAAGTTCTCGTATAGGTAAGGAACGAGTTCCCGTCGTCATTGGGACGAGTTTCTTGGAGTTTCCTTTGACGGGAACGCGGAAGCGCGTTTCCGTCGAAAAAACGTGGACATAGTTGAAGGTTCCTACAACTAAAAGCATGACATCCACACAAAGAACCAAGCATTATCTAATTCTAATAGGTTTATAATTGCTGATCATGAAACAAAATTAGTACAACCTTTCTACTCGCAATGCAATTCCTATGGTTGGTTTCTGAATACACACACCTTCACAAAGAAGATGGCAATATTCATGTAGCAAGCTCAACAGAAATGAAGGTTCCCTTTTCCACTACCAAACCTTCATTTTCTCATAAGAAAAAAAAAAAAAAAAAAACCTGTATGTTCTGAACGGAAATCAAACCAGACTGCACCCAAAATGAAGGTTTGACATCTCTCTCTCTCTCTCCCCGAACCCTAAGCCCTGAAATATGGTTGTGTTTCCCCAACACCAGTGAATAGCCGTGGTTACGGAACACGCGTTTTCTTTTTGCTTAATACTAGCAAAAACGTAGTGTATGGTCTGTTTTCGGACATCTTGGCCACATCTTATTACTTTTGGCCATAAGTTTTGACACTTGGCCGCGATGTTTTGAAAGCGTTGTTACGGAACACGCATTTCTTCTTGCTTACTAGTACTAGTAAAAGCGTGATAGTGTATGGTTTGTTTTCGGACATCTTGGCCCAATCTCATTACTCTTGGCCGCGTTCTATTAGTCTTGGACGCATGTGTTCGACACCTAGCCGCATTGCTTTGAAAGCGTGGTTACGGAACATGCGTTTCTTCTTGCTTACTAGTACTAGTAAAAGCGTGATTAGTGTACGGTTTGTTTTCGAACATCTTAGCCACATCTTATTATTCTTGGCCATGTCTTATTACTCCTGGACACATGTTTTGGCACATGGCCGAGATTTTTTGAAAGTGTGGTTACGGAACACGCGTTTCTTCTTGCTTACTAGTACTAGTAAAAGCGTGATTAGTGTATGGTTTGTTTTCGAACATCTTGACTGTATCTTATTGCTCTTGGCCACATCTTATTACTCCTGGACGCATGCTTTGACACCTGGCTATGTTGTTTTGAAAGCGTGACTAGTATACCTGTCACCGCGGCCGGGGCGTTGGGCTTCCAGTGAGAAATTGGGTTTTGAAGCAGGCCTCTAGGACTCAGTGGACGAAACCCATTGAAATAGATAAAAAAAAAAAACTTTTAAAAAATCTTCCAGTCGGCCCAAAATGTTTTCCTGGCTCTCTGGTTTGATTTCCGTTCAGAACATTAGCTTTTCTACTCCCAAAATCATCACGACAGAGTAGAATTGTTCAAACCTGAATAGGGTTCGGGCCGTATTTGAACATCACGACACGGAACTGCTTCTTCCGATTGACAACAGATGATGATGCGCAGATGCGGTGGTGGATGAGAGAGAAGACGGAGTTGATGGGTTTCCGATCATACAGAGAATTTTTTTTCTCTTCTTTTTTTGAGAGGGAAATACAGGGAAGGTATTTGGACGCTCGGCTTCGGTCGAACAGAGCCCAAAACTAATGATGGACAAGGAGGCTTCTTGAAATACTACGGCTCTGTTTGGAACCCAGGGAAAGGAAAAGAAAAGAAAAGAAAAGAAAAGGGAAGGAAAATGAGAGGAAAATGAGAGGGAAAATTTACTATTCACTACATTCAAAATCTTTATTTTCTTCTCTCTTTCTCTACAACTAAACAATCATTAGGGATTGTTCAAAAAACAATCATTAGGGAAAATTCTTTATTTTCCTTTCTTTTCCCTCATTTTCCATAGGTTCCAAACAGAGCCTACCAGAATTTGATGGATCTTTGGCCCAATCGGATAGCAGCAAAAGGCCGATGCCGTTCCGGATTCTTGGAAAAGGAAGTTTTAGAAAATGAAGGTAATTTCAAGCTCCAAAATCGTGTATTTACGCAAATAATTTTCTTATCAATATGGATCTTATTTGATAGATCTCATTAAGATCTTTTAAACGATGCAAAAAAAATAAAAAAATTATTTTTCATTTTCGTTATATTTGAGTTTGAAATTACCCTCTTTTTAAAAAAGAAAGTTTTTGGAGAAAGTGGAACGGGGCCTAGCATATTATCGTTTAGGATGGACAAGGAGGCTTGGAGGGCTTCAAGATTTTTCAGAACCAAGAACACGAGAAATTTTTCGGTGTGAGTGTATTCCACGTGTGTTTACACCCATTTTTGGCCAAAATTCATAAAACCGATTTGTTGGTTAGAAGAAGGCCTTGAATGATGGTCTTAGGCCTTGAAAAGCCTCATGATCGGTCATCCACGAAATCGGACCGATTTGAACGCCACTGATCGAGTTAAGTTTTCAAAGGCCTGGGCCAAATTATGCTTAAGATTTTGTTATCCCAAGCCCAAAGCCCAAGATTGGCCAAAGACTTGGGTTGAACCACTAGATCTGAGTGTTTTATCCAGGCCTAGGCCAGTTCTTAACAATAATAAGGCCTTCTTCTAAGTGGGCCTAAATCAGTTAAAGCCCAAGTTTTCCTTCCAAACTTGGGCTCGCATGGCTTACAAAGAAATTCGAGGCCCATAGTTCACCTTGAGTTCGGGCCCAATTGATAGATGGGCCTAATTCTATACAAAGTGTCACATATGGCCTTTAATTGGTAGGAAAAGGCCTCAAGCTGCTCACAAGCAGCTCAAAGGCCTAGAAGCTTCTCCCTAACAAGCTGCTCAAAGGCCAAGCTGCTCACAAGCAACTCAAAGGCCTAGAAGCTTCTCCCTAACAAGCTGCTCAAGCAGCTCAAAGGCCAAGCTGCTCACAAGCAGCTCAACCAGGCCTGCGTTTTTGGCCTTGGTGGGCCCAAATATCCCTTTTTTACAAGCATCCATGCATGCAAACAGCTCAACTAGACCAAGACACGTGGCAGCCATGCATTGAAGCATTTGAAGCAGCTCAAAGGCCTAGAATGTTCTTACTGGGCAGACCTGGGTAAGCTGCTCACAAGCAGCTCAAGGTCTGAACTGGTGGGACCCCATTCTTCAGCATGAAGCAAAGACCAAGGACACATGGCAGCCATGCATGGAGACGTCCTAAGCAGCTCAAAGGCCTTAAGCTGCTCACAAGCAGCTCAAAGGCCTAGAATGTTCCTGCTGGACAGGTCTGGGTAAGCTGCTTACAAACAGCTTAAGGCCTGAGTGGACCCCATCCTTCAGCATGATGCAAGGCCAAGGATAGGTGGCGTACATGCAGCTCCTTGGAGCTGCTGGTAAATGATTCATGCTGACCTAAGCAAGTTGCTCACAAGCAGCTCACCCAGACCAGTTTTATGCAGAAAAGAAGGGCTTTTCAGGCCTTTACCATTTCCTTGGAGTAAAGGGCACGTTTTCATCAAAGAATAGCCTCTCATTGGAGCATTTTGAAGCAGCTCAAGAGGGACACGTGGCAGCCATGCATTGAAGCATTTGAAGCAGCTCAAGGCCTGGATTGATGCCTATAAATACCAGAATGGAAGGCCTTGGCAAAGGTCCCCCGACCAATCAAGCCCACGGCTTATCTAATTTACCTTTCACTTGTATTTCAATTATCTTTTATCTTTCGGTCCACGACCATAAAGCCTCCGGCTTACCCAATTATTTTTCAATTATCTTTACTTTCCCGCAAAGCATTTTATCTTTCAATCCAATCTAGCCCGGCCTAGATTTTATTTTATTTCATTGCCTTGTAACCAGACTTTGTTAAACCGTTAATAAAGTCCTTTTATTTCTATTTTAGGCCTTACTCTACATTTCTTTCCATTTTTCACACGATTAGGAAATTTATAAGTCCTTAGCCCGCAAAGGCAAACCACGAACCTCCATACGGCCTCACCCCTTAGGTCGTACGCAATTGTTTGTACGAAGTCAGATCGAGGCATCCAGGCCTTGACACGAATTTGGACTGCAATCCAGTCCTGGCACGCCCGCATCAGGCCTAGAACTGCACTACTCGCTGTTCCTAGGCCCATTGTTATTTTTTGAAAACAAACAACGTGGTACCCACTCAGCACATTTGGACTGTCCAATATACTTTTAAACAATTCGGATTGAAACCTTCTTTCTTCTTTCACTCCAACGCTTTTTCTCTCATTTTTCTCTTTCCAAATCCAAACCATTCAAAAACGTAATGGATGACTTTGATACGCCGAGTAGATTCCACGTGGTTCCTATTCGGCACTAAAAAAATTTCCGAAGAACATTCTGTCTCTCTCTCTCCTATTTACTCAATGATCTGTGGCGGACACATAATTTATACTCTGCATGCAGGGGCTCAAATCCAATATATTTTTATGTTGTTTTTAGGAAAATTTATAGAAATGGTCCTCCTAATTTCACCCGAGTCTCATTTTTGCCCTCCAATTATCAATTAAAACTCTTTTGACCTTCAAGTTTAGTTTTCGTATCAAGTTGGTCCAATTGATAACGTCTGTCAGCCAAACTGGACGAAAAAAATTAGATTAAGGGCAGACGTTATCAATTGAACCAAACTAGTATGAACTTCAACGTCCAAACTGTCAATTTGGTTAACAGAAGTTTCAATTGGACCAATTTGGTATGAAAACCAAACTTAAAGGTCAAAAGAGTTGTAATTGATACTTACAGGACGAAAATGAGACTCGGATGAAACTAAGAGGACCATTTAAATAAATTTCCCTTATTTTTAAGCAAGAAAAAAGCCTAAATAAGGACATATAAATTTTACATTAATGACAACAAATACACTCCATATTGTATATTTGGTACTTCTAAGTTTTGATAAGAGGTGAGATTGTTTTCATATACTTAGCCGCCATTTAGTTTTATACCCAAGAGCAAAAAATAGTTGATAACTTGTATTTCACAGGATTGTTTCCACACATAGATCATAGTTTTATGAATTTTTTTTGGGAAATAATATTGGCACTCCAAATATCGATGCATGCACTCCAAAAAATAAAGGAAAGTGACTTTGGAGTTACATTGATTTTGAAATGTCTACATCAATTTTTGGAGTGTCAATATCATTTCCCTTCTTTTTTCACTCATAGTACTTGCAAGAGCCAATTTCATAGAACTTTTTCATATGAACCTGAAAATTAGTATAAGATTAATAAGAATATTTAAAGTTGTGTACGGACCGAGCACCCCTTGTGTCCGTCCACATGCAGAATGATGTTCCAAACCTTTGAAAAGCATGTACGAAGTCAGCCCCAAAAAAGTACTCCCTCCGTCCCATTTTCATAGTCCTTTTTTGATATTCGTGCAGTTTTCAATCGCTTATATCTTTCAATGTGAATCTCCAAAAATATGCAATATGGATCTTATTTGATAGATTTCAATTTGTTCTATAATACAAAGATGTCAAAATCATGAAAAATATTATAGATTGAAAGATATACGCAAGAGACAAAAAAGTAAAAAAAAAATAATGGACAATGAAAATGGGACGGAGGGAGTACATACAAAATTAAACTCAATTTATATTTTATTATAATAATTCGGGACGGTTCTCGAGACCCTTAAAAAAACTCTGAAAAAACCCTTCCAAGTTTCCGAACGAATTTTGATGATCCGAGCCGCTCAATATAATCAGAACATGATTTTAAGGGTATTCGCTAGAAATCAGCAAAAAAAATGACCGGAAATGGCTTCATCCGAACAATTTTTTATTGAACTTTATTGAACGGTTCAATAAAAAATTGCTCAAATCAAGCCCTTCCCAGTTATTTTTTTTGCCAATTTCTTGCGTGCACCTTTTAAAATCACGTTTTGAACAGATTGAGCGGCTCGGATAATCAAAATTTGATCGAAAATTATGAGATTAAGATTTGAAGGATTTTTTTAGAAATTTTTTTAAGGGTTTTTGGAACCGCCCCGATAATAATAATAATAATTATTTTTAAAGGCAAAACTTTTTTTGATTAATCTTTAAAATTATTACAAAGATTAAGACCCCGTTCCACTTTCCCTTCCTTTTCAAAAAATTCATTTTTTCCAAATTTCAAACTCAAATATAATGAAAATGAAAAATGATTTTTTGATTTTTTTTGCACCGTTTAAAAGATCTTAATGAGATCTATCAAACAAGATCCATATTAGTAGAAAAATTATTTGCGTAAATTCATGATTTTTGACCTTGAAATTTATCTTCTTTTTCTAAAATCCACTTTTTTAAAAACCGGAACGGCACTTAAAAAGGACCATGAAAAGCGGCATCAGTATAAAAGGAAGGCAAACCAAACTAAGTTTGGCACCCAAAATCTGAACAATCATGTGCCAAACATGGACCAAAAGGAGGAAATGCTGTTTGAGTTTCAGAATCCTCGTGTCTATGTGTTGAGACCAAGAACACTCATCAGCATTTCCCAATTGCTAATCACACAAAATGATTCATGTTTAGAAAAAGAGGACACCCTTTACAGTAATATTTGGATTTGGAGAAGATTGGCATATATCCCTCTCCTCATCCTGAACTTCCATTTCGAACATTTTGCTTATTACTTCCTCCTGATCATTACCATAGCATTAGGGGTGTGCATGGGTCGGGTTTGACCCCGAACCCGACATGTCGGGTAACAAATGTTTTGGACCTGCAAACCAAACCGAATAGGAGTAGAAATCGTCTGCGAATCCGATACGTCGGGTCGGGTCCAATCAAAAACCAAATTAATCTATATGAATTGGTCGGATTTGGTCCGGTCGGGTAAGAAACAAAACACTCCGAACCGAATATGATTTTTAACCGAAATTGAACAGATACCCGTCCGAACCACATGTTAGGCCCCGCCCGAAATCCTTCGGGTCGGGTTGGAAAGCAGTTTTTTTGCACAGGCCTACTGATCGTATCCTATGCCCAAAATCTTGTTAACAGTCCAAGCAGCTTTTGCTTCATCAAGTAGAAATTCTGTTGCGATTTGCAATCCCTCCAGATGACAGAGATACAGAGAGGGCTAGAGCTGTTACAGTTGATCTGAATACGACACACTTCTTCCACCTTTTATTGGACCGTTCTCCTTTGAAAGTCCCAGAATTTCTTCAATGGGTTTCTTTTTCTTTTTCCTTTTCTTCTTCTCTTTAATTTGTTCTTCCATTACTCTGACCTTGAATCTGTTGCCATTGCTTTCCACTTCGATGACCCTCATTGATTGACTCCGTTCTTCTTGCGGAAATAAGGCTATGTTCCGGAACACCTTCTTAAAAAATAAGTACTTATTTCACATTTTCAAACTCAAAAATAATGTAAATGAAAAATAATTTTTCAATTTTTTTTGCACCGTATTAAAGATCTCAATGAGATCTATCAAACAAGATCCATAGTGATAGGAAAATTATTTGTGTAAGCACATGATTTTTAAACTTGAAATTGCCTTCTTAAAAAATAAGTTCTTATTTGGGGTTCTGGAACACACCCTAAGAACTTTTTCCCACAGCAAAGGATAAGCTTTTTGGGCAGTGGTTGGGAGTTTTTTTTTTTTATTTTTTTATCATTGGTTGGGAGTTTAGTTTAATTTAGTTTTGGTAATGGGTGGAAGAGAAATAGAGTAATGATTGAAAATAGGGGTAATGATTAGAGAGAGATAGAGAGAAATGAAAAAGTAATAATTAAAAAAATAAAATAATAATTGAAAAAAGAAATAAGGTAATGATTAAAAACAAAACTAAAACTAAAACTAAATTTTTAACCGAACAAAGCCTCGATAGTGTCGTCACTTATTATCTGGAGTACATCACCCCACCTCTGACCCACCGTGGAAAAAGTGCAGGAATTCCACAATCCACAAATGAAGTGGGACCCCGTAACAATTTAGGCGGTGTTCCAGTAACTTAGAAAAAGTTCTTTTTGAAAAAGAAGTAATTTCAAATTAAAAAATTATGTATTTACGTAAATAATTTTTTTATCAATAAGGATTTTATTTGATAGATTTTATTAAGATCTTTTAAACAATGCAAAAAAAATTAAAAAAATATTTTTCATTTTCATTATATTTGAGTTTGAAATTACCTCCGTTTGAAAAAAAATTAACTTTTTTACAAAGTGGAACAGTCGCTTTCCATTTTGAATTTTTCAGCCAGGTTTCCGTTTGTTTGGACGTAAATCTATTTTTCGTTGTTAAGTTGTGTAAAAAATGACAATTTTTTATCAACTGGATGAAAATGGCTTATTCATAAATTTTTCGTAAGTTATTTTCTTTGAAATGAACTTGCTGCATTCTATTGTAATTCTCACTGCTCAGTTTTCTCGATCGTCAGTCCTGATTTACGTTCAATTTCAATAATCTCAGATATCTCCACTGTTTAAGCCCCCCTATCTATCTCTACACTATTTTATTGATTTCTTAAAATATTTTCAAGTGCGAATCAAATATCACAAAATAAAAATCTGAAATTTGTTTTCTAAAAAAAACATTCTACATAAAATAATATTTTACATTGTAAAATAAATATAAAATATTTTATATCGAAACAAAGGGAGGTTAAATCATCATCATTGAGAAAAGAATCTCTTACTTTACTTTTAGGAAAAGTAAGGATAAAGTAATCACCACCCATCGGTCTAGGTCTGACATGCATGAATGTCTACGACGCCCAGATTTTTTAAATGAGATCTTGGATAAGGGCCAAGAAGCGCAAAGGTGTTAATTTTGCGATTGCACCTCTGTGTAGCCATTCATTGCCATATTCTTTTAGTCTGATCGGAGGGTTCTTGACGATCTCCCACGGTGAGTGATTTCCTTTGGGTTTGTGAATTTTTTGGTTTGGCTGATTTCTCTCCTTCATCATCAACTCTGCAATTATTTTAGAGTTTCTTGTTTTTTTGAATCTGTTCTCCAATATTTTGTTCCATCTGCTTTCCGGTTGCTTTCTTCAGTCTTCTAGGCTCCTTATTACCCCCTGTTTAAGTCTCTGAATCTTGCAAACTTTATTATTATTATTTTGTGATATCTGATGATGATGTCGTTCCATTCTCATATTGCCAATAAACCCTCTCTTCTGGTTGTGAATGGGATAAACCCAAATTTCTTGTTGAATTTGGCTGCCCTTTTGTTAGGTCCGTATGAACACGTCCACCGGCTTCCCCTCACCCGAGAAGATTTGATAAAGCCATTCTTCATCCATTTCATCAGGTAGATTACCTATCACTTATGTGTTGGGAAATGATTTTCAGAATTCAGTAATAACGCGTACAGATTCGACAATTAAAAAAAAAACCGCAAAACCCTACGAGGTGGAATTATAGTTTTACCACAACTCCCGCGTTCGCACGTCTAAAATATGAACCGAGTGTGAACTCTATCGTGCTCTGTTTGCTCTCTCTAGGTCTCTCGCTATTTCATGAATAATAGAAAAATCAAGTTACTGACTTAAGGAGCATAACGTGTATAGGGCTGTTACGAACCTGACCGAACCGAAAAAGATTGAAAAAATCGACCGATCAGTTTGGTCTTCAATCGGTCTAGGGGCATTTTTTTGGTGGTTCAAGGTGACCGAACTGAACCGAACCTAGGTCAGTTCCGTCTCGATTTTCTGAAAATCTATACAGACCAAACCGAACCGAATGAGGACCGAACCATTTATATTATATATTCTGGTTTATAGACTAGAAGTTCCTCAACTTCTAATGAATCTAAAGGTCCATCTTTAACCAGTCTAAAAATCCTATTCAGATAATATGACCAAGGCGTAGGTGCCAAATATACGTTTCGTTCAATTTAGAAAACACCTTTGTCTTACATGACAAATTATTAGTGTTATTCAACTCATTCAATTGCACTGTAGAAAATATCAGATCAATAATGTAGAGATCATTCATTAATGAACCAGAATAGATAATACGTTTATTTAACTTAGTAACCACAAAATCACTAAAATAAACTAAATATTCATATTCAGTCAACTTAAAAACTGAAACCAAGTTTCTTCTAAAAGTTGGAATATAAAGACATTCTCTCAAAATTAAACTCCTATTATTACTAAGTTTAAAATAATATTTTCTACTACAACTGCTGCCACTTTCGTAGTATTGTTCTATGTAGATAAATCTCTCCATAATTGAGTATTCTGGTTTTTTGGAATCCATGCAACAAATTGCAAACATGATTAGTGGCTCATGTATCTATACACTAGGTACTGGTAGATAAAACCACTAAACGTGATTCAACAACTAATGAAAAAAGATTTATTCTAATTGTTCACTTTATTGAGATAGAATGGACATTCTTATTTCTAGTGTTCTTTTACTTACAGTGAAAACACTTGCCTGCAGGTTTTTTCACTCCATTTTGAGGTGCATGAACTGTCTCCACAACTTTTTCCTGAGACTTGTTCTGTTTTTTCTTACCTTTCAGCTTAGAAGTAGAAGCCTTCTCTATTACTAACAAACCAAAAAACCCCCAACTGCTTAGAGTTCCTTAAGAAGTTTCGCCAAAGATAAATGCATTTTGTCATAGAATAGTTCAAGCAAATCTGCTTAAAACTCTTAGATTGCAGTGAGTTAAGAATGAAATCGATCTGGGTTTTCCTCATCAATTTCGGCTTCAAGAATCTCTAGTTCATGAAGAAGTGCTATTATCTTTAAAATATGATCTTTAATCAGGGTCCCTTTAACATGATTGATGTTCAACAATTTTTATAAGATTTTGTATCCTTCGACAACACAAACAACACAAATTTGTATCCCTCAGCAATTAACACAATATTCAAGTTCCTTTTCCAGTCAAAATAATACGGTCCAGTAAGTTTATTTTTTTTGAGAATAATAGCAAGTGGGTTGAAAAAACCTATTTTTGAATTTGAGAATCACATAATAATTATAAAGGCAATAAAAACTTGAATTTCATTTTAATATTAGTTTCCTTAACCACATGTTAAAAGAAAAACATTGGCAACCCTACACACCGTGAATAACATGTCTCGATGGAAAGGTCGTCTACTCTTCATCATTCGTATAGATAAGTATAACCTTTTAATTTTACAATTTAGACACTAGACCATGCTAAGAAAAATTAAATAGCCAATATTGTTTCAGTCCTATAAATAATAACAGTGACTTAGATGAAGAAGATATTTGTATTTATAGCTAAGTGTATACCATTACCTAGCTTTTAAACCTATTGTTCCGTTATGAACCACCTTAGATAAAGAAGTGATCCACACAACAATTATTTTAGAGCTATTCCTTTAGAAAGTTTGTATTGATGATGTCACAATTAATTTTATTCGATAGGAAGGAAGGTTCTGAAACCAACATACAAAATTAATTATATTATTTACAGATTAGGAATGGAGATCATGAGATTTATCCAAAATAAATATCCACTCGTACTTAGTTATTTAAAAAATTTGTGAGGGTTATCAAATTTTTTAGTTTGCAACCAAATTGTAATATATGTCAAAGGCCAAATATTACCATGTTGTCCTAAAAGTATCCATAATGCTATAATCAAAAATGGATAACCAAAAGTTGCCACATCAGCTTTTGATTATCTATTTGAGAGATTGTTAAGATTAACAATGTAGAGTTCTACAATGGTATAATTAAAATTAAATAACCAAAAGTTGCCACATCACCTTTTTAAATTACAAAAAAACTAAAAATTGTGAACATAGAAAATAGTTTTCCTAAAATAATTTTTGAACTTTCTTCAAAACTTAAAAAAAAAACAATTTAAAGAAAAACAACTTTTGTGTAACTACGGTTTTTGAAAAAATAGTTTTTATATAAGAAAAGATTTTGAAAAATATATTTTCTTGTACAAAACAATTTTTTGAAAAAGAAAATTTTGTTTTGTATAAATGTTTTTTTAAAAAAACAGTTAAAAAACAATTTTTGGAGGAAAATTGTTTTTTAAAAACAATTTAAAAAATATTGAAATATTTTTTTTAAAACATTGTTGAAAAAGAAAAAGAAAAAGAAAAAGGGGGGAGATGGAAGAGAGAGAACATTTTTTTTGTAATGATGTGTGTATTTTATTGAGAATGTGATATTTATTAAATTTAATTATTGGCAAAATGTTGTTAGTTTTGATTACTCAAAATCTAAAATTTGATTATTTCTAAAGAGGTTGTTAAATTTGATTATAGCATTGTGAGTCATATTTTACACTAACATTGTTAATTTTAAAAATCTACCACTTTTGATTATGCCATTGTAAATACTCTAATATGGTAAACTATCATATATACAAACAATATGGAAACATAAGATAATAGAATCCAACTATTATGGTCAAGGATACAATCCTTCAATGACAAGAAATTCTTCCAAAACTTGAAATCCTTAAATGCGAAAGAATCTTTCCATAGCTTGAAATCATTAAGCAATAAGGAATCCTTCCATAACTTAAACTCCTTCAGCCATACTTGTGTAGAAGGCTTAGATACTTTGAATCAATTAAGGAAATCAAAAATCAACTGTGCTTAAACAGGAAAAATTGGATTTGATATACACAACATTCAGTATTTTAGCCATATCTTTTTCATCCGACCTCCAATTAAAGTAATTCAAATTGGGTTGGATTTCAAATTCAATTATCTACAACTTTCATGAAGAACAAATATTCTAATTCCAACGTTTACTGGATCGAAATAGTCCAGCAATTAGACCCTACGAATATGAAAAAATCTGTTGCGAGTCAAAATCCCTTTATCTTCCATATCCATCATCTTCAATCTTTGAATAACCCATTGAATGCCATTTGAATCGAAAAACCATATTATATTGATCTTATGCTTGATTGGAGTTCATATACTACATTAATTATTATTACAATCACGAAAAAATAATTGTGACATTAAATAAATAATACATTCTATGTTAATTATTACAATCACGAAAAATAATCGTGGTACCGAATAAATAACAATAACCATGAATAAAATATCGTGGGATCCAATCACACATAATCAATCAAAAATTATGTGAGTATAATAGCTGGGTAAGAATGCTGCAAAACAAGGGTTAGCACAATTTTACGTACTACCCTTTATATTCTCTGGCCAACATGGCTTGTTTAATCTATACGCATGATTACAATCTGCTCTGATACCACTGTTGGAAAATGATTCCAGAACCTAGTAATGACGCGTACAGATTAGACAACAAAAAAAAAAATCACAAAATCCTACTATCAGCCCCCGCCTCACAGACGGCACCCAAGGCTGGGCCCAAGTCAGCACAGTCACATGACATTCCACATAAGACCAAATCACACTCCACAACAAATAGAAAAAACGCCCAGCGGAAGACTTATCACCTTAAAAATGTTAATGTATCGACTAACCAACCACAACCTCGCATAACTTAAGCGAATCACATCTTATTATTATAGAACCTCAACAACCGAACAACTTATATGAAACCAATATAACTTAAATGCTCAAAATCTCTTAGTTACAACATATACAAAATATACAAAATCAACTTCTAAATTTACTATCTACAAACCAGCTCATTCATCAACAACACTCGAAACTAATCCAAATACACCCTAACACGTTGACCAGTAGTGGACCCACTCTAAGCCACCTGCCATCTGGCAATCTAAAAAGAAAAATCACAATGTGTGAGATATAGAAGTGCTCAATAAAATATCACAATACCCGAAGGAATATCCGCATGATCATGAACTCACCAACATAACTGAAATACTTGAATGTATATAATAGTTATAGCCCATATGTCCACTCAAACAGAGCAATAATATTCAATGCAAAACAACATGAACATAATCACATTATATGCAGTGACACGTCTGCCGCATCTGATATACCCAAGAAGAGGTGTCTTACATACCATGCTTCCATCCACCGACACTTGGTCGGTATGGCATACGACATGATATGCCTCACACGCTAACCTTCAGCGATACAATCAACATACAACAAGCATGTATATTTATCTAACATGCATACCAATAGCCAAACCTCGTGTCCTGCACACCATGCTCCCAACTACCGTTAAATAATCAGTATGGCGTACAACATGGTGTGCCTCACACATTCTCAATATATTAATAGCTAAACAACGATAGCATCATACAAACCATCACCACAACATTATCTTTTTAAAGATAACTATACCGAAAGCTAAACCACAATTAGCAAGATATATACTCACCACCACAACAATATCTTATTGAGAAGAACCATATCAAATACACTCACCCTCGTATCGATCGAGGTACACCAAACTTACAGTTTTAGCACCTCCCATTTGACTGGCTTATTACCTAGCCACTAGCTAACCATATCAACATATGAATCCCTTAGAATGTTTAAGTAAATATATGATAACACCCCATAATATTTTTACCATGTTAACACATGCCTAAAGGTTAACAAGGCCACCAAATGTCCCCTAATCCATTTTACAACCATTTGATATCAAGTTATAGAGGCAACAAGGTATTAAACAATGTTCAACGAACTTAAAAGTGTCATCTCAAAGACCTCTAAGTGTTCCCAAGCAAGCATAGAGCTTAATCATAAGATAACCCTAGAACTGGTAAAGAATCCAATAATTATTCCACCGTATTATGACCATAACTTCTTTTAGGATTAGAATTAGGTCATGAAACCACCACAATTAAAAAGTATGTTTTTAGGAGATCAATTTTGAAATAAAATTTGCCCCAAACGAAGTTTGGATGAAAAAGTTATACTTGTCCGAAATTTACCTGTTTGATTGGTACTAGTAGCACTAAAAACTTGGTACCGGTACCAAAAGGTCAAAAACGAAATCTAGATGATTTGGGTACTGGTACCACCCCAAACTTGGTACTGGTACCACCTAGGTTTTCAAAGAAAATTCAGCTCTTTCACCCTTTGATTTTCAACTTTTCTTCAACTCAAAAACACATCCGGAACACATCAAAACCCCACAAAACCGTACTCAAACACTAAGAACTCAAGAGTTACCTCAAGAACACATGATTCATACACCGAAACATGCATCTAAACATCAATTTCAAAGGAGATCAAGGAAAGCCATGAGTTAACAATTAACTCCAACCGAAAGAACCCAACTTCTAATCAAATAACTATAGCCATATTAATTCACTTCTTAAATAAGAAGTCTAAACCCTAAAACATGGGATTCAAGAATCAAAACATGAAATTTAACAATCAAGCATGAGATTACCTAAATGATCTTCAATCTTGCCAAACAAGAACCCTTCTAGGTTTTTTCTTCCTTTTCTTCTTCTTCTTCTTCTTCTTCTTCTTCTCTCTCTCTCTCTCTCTCTCTCTCTCTCTCTCTCTCTCTCTACGGTAGAAGGGGACGAGAATGAGGAGATATTTCTCTTAGGCTCTGTTCAGTTGTCGAGAAAGTTGTGTGAGAAATTGGTTCCCAGAAAAAGTGAAGTGAGGTGAAGTAAAAGAAAAAGAAAATTATTTTCCTGTGAGTGTTCATTTGACAAAAGAATTTTGCAAGAAAAATTAAGGTTTAGTTGTTCATTTGTTAGGAAAAAGAAACTTTCGGAAAAATTTTGTGAGTGTTCACTCATTTTCCTTTTCCCGCGACACAAAATCTTGCGTTTTTTGCAGGATCACTTTTGCAAGAAAGTAATTCCTGCAGGAAAACTTAAATTGGTAAGTCCTAAAATTTTCCTGCCAACTGAACACTAGGAAAGTTATGGGAAAATTGATTTTCAATTCCCATCCTTTTCTGTACTTTCCTAGCAACTGAACGGGGCCCTAGGGTATTTTGATAACACCTAAGGAAAATGATCACATATAAGTGAAACCATAAACAACTTATACTCCAACTCCTAAACCACATAAAACCACCCGTAAATTCTACCTCCTACAAATCAACCCCAACTTCACATATTAAAATTAAAAATGTGAATTGAAATAACTACATATCCGAACGAACGCTGGTTGAACTTGTTACAACACACCTTGTTGTATGCCACGAATATTTCTCGACCGTACCATACGATCTTCTACCATATTTCCCGCACGTCTAGAACATGAACTGAGTATGAACTCTATCGTGATTTGTTTGCTCTCTCTAGGTCTCTCGTTATTTCATGAATAATAAAAAAACCAAGTCATTGACCTAGAGAGTATAACGTGTATATATAGGGTTGTGATAGTGACCTAACGAGTAATAAGTCTAGGCTTCCCGTGTAAATAAAAAATCCTAATCCCACCAGGATTCTATTTTTTATTTTACTAATTATAATTCATCCCACTACAGAATTATAATTGCACTCCCATCTTTATCTCAATTATATTACGAACTCAATGATATATGTGAAATACTTAAATATCTTCTCACGTTAAGATTATAGATATCCGTAAATTAAAATAAATTACTAACACCATGAACAAAGTGACCGAGCTGCCCTGACTATGAACAAAATCAGGTGGATTGTCTCTGATCATGATTTTCTTTCTGTTGACCAGAGTCCATTGTTGATCATTCTCTCCCTTTCCATCGATGATGCTCACTTTCTCTCGTTTATCTCTCATTCTCTCCCTTTCAATCATCTTCTCTCTCACTCTCTCTCGAGCTCGTCGATCCATAATCTATATTTTATTATTATTATATAGGGCATGATATAATTTGAATGCGAGTTTTTTTTTTTCCCCATATTGTGAGTCGTGGGAAATCATCTGAAACTTTCTAGTATTATACATGTATCTAATGAGAATTTTATAACATGTACATGTATATAAACTTTTAAAAATACATATATACAATAAACTTGAATTCTAATATGTTTTTATAATTTAAGATATGTATGAACTTCTTTAAGTTCTAGAAAATAGAAATTTTATTTGCAACTAGAAATGCATGTATGATAGTATATTAGAAGAGACATGTTACATTTTCGACTCGTGAAGACTCGAGAACAAGTTTGAGTTCGACTCAAACTTAGACAAGTTCAACTCGTCAAATTTTCATTCCCTAGGTTCAAGCTCTTGGCTTGAATTCCCTTGAAAACTTAACCAACAAATCTAAACATTATAAAGCTTAGTTTGATTTGGCTCGTTAATTTGCTCCCTAACCTTCTAGTCTAACCTTAATTTTCTCCCTAGGGGCATACATATCGGAGATAAGTACTTCCCTAGCTTTGTGGTGCTCATAATTGTAACAAAAGTCCAAAGAGACAGACAACTTTGTTTGGACTTTAGCCCAAGGTGTCTGAACATAAAAGTACGTGGTTTAGCATATACATAGGAAAGCACCACTTTCCCACCACCTTAGATTGATATCTACATTACAACTCTCTCTCTCTCTCTCTCTGAGCAAATAAAGAGCTTGTAGTGTATTTCCTTGTCCAACCTGCTAGCATCATCTCTGACATTATTTAAGGTATGGTGGTCCAAGATGATTTATATGCATGTTCAGTTTTGATATTTAGTATGGCAAATTCCTTTTTTTGAAGAGAAAAAGGATAATTTCAGTGTGATGCTTATGCCTAAATGTGTACACATTTGCCTCTTTAGAACCTTCGAGCAAATTGAGACACCGTTCTTTTCTTTTTCTTTTTCTTTTTCTTTTTTTACACGGGAAAACAAAGAAAACTACATTCTCTCAAAGACTACATGACCTCTCATGTCCGCCTCCAATAAAGGAAAGATGTCGTTGAATCAACTCCTCTCATGACGTTCGACACCATTCTCTTTTCTTGAATCAACTCTCGTATTTGCTGCTAGTCTATCCACCACCTTGTTGCATTTGCGAAGTGTATTTCAAGGTGCAATCTGTTGAAGCCATTAGTGCTTTTTGCATTCTTTGATGAGGACTATAACTTCGCTTCTGTATGTTTAGCTTCTTTTAGTCTTGAATTTTTTTATTTTTTTTTTGGGTATAGTTTTGAATTTATTTTCCTTCTTTGTTTGTTTTTTGTGCTTTCAATATCTGATGACCTCACAGGTATCATACATGAGGGGTTCATTCTCAGCATGCAACCAAGCACAACCCTTAGTGAGTTTTCCCCAGCAATATCGGAAGGACAAGGTTGTGGTTGTGTTGGGAGCCACCGGCACCGGAAAATCAAGGCTTTCCATTGACTTGGCCACCCGGTTCCCGGCGGAGATAATAAACTCCGACAAAATGCAAGTCTACAAAGGCCTTGATATAGTCACCAACAAAGTAGCCGAGGAGGAGCGCCGCGGAGTGCCCCACCATTTGCTAGGGTTCGTAGACCCTAATGTGGACTTCACCACCCTTGATTTTAGACGTCATG
This sequence comes from Rhododendron kiyosumense, assembly GCA_019656275.1. Classification (NCBI taxonomy): domain Eukaryota; kingdom Viridiplantae; phylum Streptophyta; class Magnoliopsida; order Ericales; family Ericaceae; genus Rhododendron; species Rhododendron kiyosumense. The sequence goes on along the minus strand of BPLS01000175.1, from coordinate 34,287 downwards.
CATCGACTGCTGTTGAATCCATCGTGAGGCGCAACCGCCTCCCGATCATTGTTGGTGGGTCCAATTCGTACATCAAGGCACTTGTGAACGATGATGTGGAATTTCAATCAAAATATGAGTGCTGCCTGCTTTGGGTCGATGTATCGTTACCCGTCCTATATACGGTGGTATCAGAACGGGTCGATGAAATGGTAGAGGCAGGTCTGGTAGACGAGGTTAGAGAAATGTTTGATCCGAAAGCCGATTATGGGCATGGAATCAGGCGCGCCATTGGAGTTTCGGAAATGGATCGTCTTCTACGATCCGAATCAAAGAGCGATGGCGAGACCAAAGCTGTGTTGCTTGAGGAAGCCATCGAGAAAATCAAGTCCAACACTTGCAAATTGGCCAGTCGCCAATTGCAAAACATTCTGAGGCTACAAGACCAATTTGAGTGGAAAATGCACCGTCTTGATGCCACCGTTGCGTTTGCAAAGCGCGGTGGTGATGGAGATGCTGCAGCCTGGGAGAAGTTTGTATTGGAGCCAAGCACCATTATTTTGGACAAGTTCTTATATAGGAATAGTTTCCGGCCGGCAACCATCGGCACCCTTACCTTTGACTCCATGACCGCGATGTCCTTCATCATTGGAGCTACACCGATGGTAGCCGCAGCAGTTGCAGGCACAAAACATTAGCATAACTTGTTCAATATATTCTTCTTCTTCGGGCCTTCGGCATGTCTCAAATTTTTTTTTCTTCTCGGCAATAATTAGTATTGTTAGAAATTTAGAATCAAGATGCTGAATCCTGTACTAGACAAATTATGTACCGATTTTCTTCCTCATATGGTATGTATCGGTACTGATCAGATACCGAGTATTGTTTCGAATTTAGCGCTACTACCATTATGTATATTCATAAATCATGAAATTTTTCCATACCATCCAATTAATCAAAAAACAAAAAAACCCTTCTCACTCAGTTGAGATAAATTAAGCTTGGTGTGAGGCCAAGTGGAAAGTAGAATCTTGACCTGAGAGGAACTGCTGTCAGGGTCGTTAATTAGCTGTATCTGGCGGCTGCACATTTGGAAGCATTTGCCTATATGTGCGGCTTGTAGGACCTGAGAAATTTTTCGGATCTATAAGGCGACCCAAAAAATGCCAAAAAGAGTACTTCATTTTCTTTGTTAAAGTGAGAACAAAGAAAATGAACGTTTTTTTGTGTTCTACAATATCCCTTTTATTCCTTTGTCTTTGTTATCCTTTTGTATGTATATAGTGCAAAACATGTGATCAAGTTGATTGAGATGGGATCATGAAATTGACCCGAATGAGGAATTGAGCCATATAGATCTATCAAATTATCAAGAAATTAACGGAGAATAGATATCGACGTAGAAAATAAAGCATAAACTAGGAATTTTAGCAGTTATGTTGTGTTTGGATGAATTTTTGAGAATTTTTGAGATAATGAGTTGAGAGAAAATTTAGGATAATAATTGGAGATATGAACAATGAGTGGAGAGAGATAAAGAGAGAAATGAAAATAATGATTGGATAGAGAAGTAATGAGTGAAGAGAAAAATGATTGAAAATATGGATAATGAGGTGCCGTTCCCGCTTTCTTTTTCAACTTTTTTTTTTTTAAAAAAAGGTAATTTCAAGCTTAAATATAATGAAAATGAAAAATATTTTTTCAATTTTTTTTTGCACCGTTTAAAAGATTTTAATGAAATCTATCAAACAAGATCTATATTTGTAAAAAAATTATTTCCATAAACAAATGATTTTTGAGCTTGAAATTACTTTCCTTTTTTAAAAGTTCTTTTTTATAAAAACCAGAACGGGGTCTTGAGTGTTTTTTGAGTTAATTATTTTTTAAAAAGCAAACCAAACAAAGCATTAGTTTAAGATTCGGACTGCACCATGCTTCATGGACCCCACCCTAGGATATTGACGTTTTTTACATAAAAGCATGCTAGGGATTATGTTTTACATACACAATCAATAATACATCAATAAAAGTTCTAACAAAGCTAATCCTTATCTACTTTTCATAGAAGGAAGATTAGATAAGACAAAAACAAATGTTTGATCGAGCTTTTTATTCATCTCAAAATAGTAGGTTCACACAATGTGGTTGGTCGAAGTGGACTGAAGTGCGACCTAATCAATCCTTTGTATGTGAATGATTGAAGTTGTTTATTTGATAATCCAAAAATTTCTTATCAATTGATGTGATTTTGAAAAATATCTACGCGTACGTGTACGTACACATTCTTATCATTCAACAATAGCGCAAGGACAAAGTAGCGCAAGCCAGTGAACGTGGCGATAGCTAAGTGACGACGTTTCGAAGCCGGAAATAGCATAAAACAGGTAAATCCAAACCCTACTTGAAGGGAGGCACTCTACAGGCACACCAAACCCCGTACAGCAGCCGCGTATAGATTTATTTTGTGCCCGTCTTGGGTCTAATAAAGATAATCGGAGCCAATCATTTTGTTTAAAATATATTGTTTAGGTTCCCAGTAAAAAATTATCTCAATCTGATACTGGTAAGGGTGTTTACGAATCATCTAACTTTGCTTCGGAAATTCAGGCCAAATTTTGAAGCAAAGTTGTATGATTCGTAAATACTTTTACCAGTATTGGATTGAGATGATTTTTTACAGAGACCTTAAACAAAATATTTGAACAAAACGAGCGATTTCGATTATCTTTGTGGGTCTCGAGACGGCCGCAAAATGGATCTTTGCCTGGCTGCTGTACAAGATTTGCTGTACCCTAGCATTTTTGCGCTCAAATATAGTATCTACAAATGTGAAGTGGAAATTAGAGCCTGGTGGCACTCCTGTGATATGTGTTTCTGAGGGCAAATGGGCCCACTCTAGGAGTGATTGTTCGGTGCTCTTAGAGCATCGATTCTCCTAGTGTTGGCAATGGCATAACCGGGAATTTTTTTTACTCTCTTGTGCGATTTTGAATAAATTTTTCTGTCTGTTTCTCTTCATTCATTATCACTAATTATAAAGTGACTCACTGAGTGCAACAATGAAACACATGCATGCATGTTCCTTTATTTGAGGAACAAGAATTTTAATCTCTTTTTTTCAGGATTTTTTCACACAATCTTTGATTCTTTTTGAAGTATTTTCCTTATGATTATTTTAAAAAAACTGATTGGGATCCTTTCTAGTCCTGTTGTGGGACTGCATTAATGTCCAGACCAAGGACTCCCAAGCCCTTGGAGCAATTTGATGAGTGGGACCGTTTACTATTTAGAACTCACCGAGACCGTCAACCAACCTAGTTTGATGAACGAACTCACCGGAACCATTCATCATTTATTGGGTTCCAATTATGTTTTAAAAATGCATTTATGTTTCAAAAAAATTTATTCTATCAGTAACTTGGAATCAACATAAATCTTCAAGCCCCAATATTAATTAATCTTTCCACAGCCAGTTAACAATTTTGATGCTATCCCAAAATACCCTCATCTTCAACAAACCACCAAAACCTAATTTTCTAAACTCATCTCCATATATCCACCACCATCATCCATTAATTCCCTCCACACAACGTTGCAACACCACAGTATTGCAAGAAATCAAGTGAACTATATATGTTCCATGGCTAATGCAATATGAAACTTTGCTTATTAATTATGTCTCAAAATTTTGCTAGTGTAGATGTGTTTTATAAATAAGCTAGTTGGTTTTTTACTTTCTAGAATATGCTAATTAGTAGGGAATCTGATTGTGTTGATTTTTAATTGGTTGTGTTTAATAGCTAAGCACATATTATCCCAGTTAGTGAGTCCTCACTATTTTTTTTTTCACAGAAAACTGTTTTTTCAAACGATTGAACACATCAAAAAATGATGTAGTTAGGGCTCTACAACCAAAAAAAAAATGATTTAGTTAGGGCTATACAACCAAAAAAATATGTAGTTAGGGAGAGATAAAACAGACGCAACAGTACTCATCTCGATGGATAAAACAATATCGAATCGGGAAACATGGGTGAGTGCCCGAATATTATATAGAAATGGTAGAAATGGTTGGCTGCACAACCAAGTGTCCCTCTCCTTTGTTGTCTGTTACTCATCAAATGACACCCTAGCTACCTATCAACTATCCAGAATTTCCCAAAGCAAAAATTCCCCGTTAGTGAGTTTTCACTAGTTTCTTTTTTTTAAACAAAAACCTGTTTTCCAAACTAGGAAACACCAAAAAAACAAGTATACTAATCAGTCAACAACAGTATTTTGGACATCTTTTTAACCACCAGTTAGTGAAGCATCACTAACATTTTATATAATGTTCTGTCCCATAAGTGCTGCATGATTACTAAAATACCCCTTTTGCAATCGGTGTCCTCGTAGCCGGAGAAGATATCGTCATTAGTATTCTGATGCGAATGAGGTGGAGGAATTGAAGGGGCGGTGGCCGGCGAAGGAACGGAGGACTGAGGCGAAGGTGTCAGGCGAGAGAGGAAGGGGCGAGGGGAAGGGTTGTGGTTGAAATTGGTGAAGAGGTGGGTAGTTTTGTCCACATACAATACGTTTTTTTTGTCCGTCCACACACATTGGACTATCATTGTGTGTGGGGCCTACACCACATGTCGGTGTTTGTATGTGCAAGAGTACTCCTTTTACTGCTGTTAAAATAAAATAAAATACTCCAGTCGCCCCATTTTGTTAGTTCTTTTTTGATATACGTGTCAATTTTTAATCGTTTATGTTTTTCAATATGAATCTTCAAAAATATGCAATATGGATCTTGTTTGATAGTTCTCGATTAGGTTTAATAATACAAAATTTTTAGAATTATGAAAAACAATATAAATTGGGACATATAAGCTTTTAAAGAATGACATAAATAACAAAAATGGCCAGACAAAATGGTACGGATCGGAGTTGAGAGCACTCCTTTATTGGTTATGATTCCAACTCCCATTCCAAAAAACCAAGAGAGACTTGACCTGTAAAAAAAAACAAATGAAAAAGAGATTTATTTTTTCAAACGAACCAAATTTTCAAATCCTAGCATTGCTCTAAATAAAAAGGTTAATCTTTTTTTGTAGGGAATTCGATTCCACAACATTACTGCATAGTTTCTCTTATTGACATTTGACACAAATAGCGAGAACGAATTAACATTTTAAAGTCCATAAAAAACACAAATTTTTCGAGACCAATATTTATTCTCCGGAGAAGCCATAGAATCCTCAAGCAAACATATTTTAATCATTATTTACGAGAAAGTTATTTTTGTTATGCTACTAATACTTTTACTTGCTCTACTATTCTTGGACCTATCGAAGCGTGGAGGAGGAAGAGTACGTTACGGGTGTAAAATAAGAAAATGCGGATAGACCACTGGGGACACTTACTTTTATATCTATCATTAACAAAAGAAAAAAGAAAAAAGAAATCAAAAGAAAAAGTGAGGTCATTCCATGTCAATGAATTACGTACCCACACGAGGACCAAATATTGATTTGATATATCAAATTCAACGAATATTTGATTGATCGAATTTTTAGCAAGAATCCATACAAAATGGAGTACTACTTTTAACACAAATTGAACATGCACCTCGGGATAGCATGCGTGTTGGCCCATTTTAGATTGTCTATGCTCGGTAATGAACGACTCGGATTTTATCTCGACTGTACGGCTGAAATTTGTTCGGCCGGATGAAAGTACAGTAGTTATTTTTCAAAATATTTGGATAAAAGTAAAAAAAAAAAATTACTTTTCTGATTCCTCCAATCGAGACGAATCAATAATCCATAAAAATTTGGCGCAAAACTAACCAATGCAAAAAAAAAATATTCAAATAAGAACAAAACAACTTATTTTCTACTGGTAAGTGGGCTTTTAAAGTTTTTTCTTGTTTTGTCCGTGTTTGAACTTTTTTTAAAATTTTTAGTTTTGCATCAATTTTTTTGACTTTCTGATTCGTTTCAACGAGACAAATCGAATTGGAAAAGTAAATTTTTTTATTTTGATCCAAATATTTTGAATAAGGATCACTTTTAAGCTCAAAAAGTTGAAAAAGTTTACTTTTTTAGCTTAAAAGTAGTCATTGATCAAAATATTTGGGTAAAAATAAATTTTTTTTATCTTTCCAATCTCGTTGAGACAAATCGAAAAATTAAAAAAAATTGACGTAAAACAAATAAGCGCAAAGAAAATTTAAATAAAAACAAAATGTTAACTTTTAAAAAAAAATATTTAGAGAAACGGACCGCAGAAGAATGATTTATAAGACTTTTTGCTATCTTATCTATCTAATCCCTTGTCATCATTAATTTCCTACTGATGTGCTGGCACTGTCCCGACGGAGACTTTTCCCACCACAGATAGGAGAGAGAGAGAGAGAGAGAGAGAGAGAGCGAACCTGTGATCAGCCAGTGAATCAGGGAGTGAGAAAGAAAACAGAAACACTAACGAACAATTCCCAACGGAAGAGAGGACAGAGAGAGAGAGAGAGGCGCGATGCACCTGTGGAATTGGGTGGCGGTGGCGCGTATGGCGGCGAGTGGGATCGGAGCGGTGGGGGAGGAGAATATAACGTTCGGATCGGTGATGTGGTTCGTGTACGCGGGGCTCTCCGGCTTCCTCGTCCTCTTCGCCGGTATAATGTCAGGCCTCACGCTCGGCCTCATGTCGCTCGGCCTCGTCGATTTGGAGATCCTCCGGCGGAGTGGCACCTCCGATGAGAAGAAGCAAGCAGGTCCTCTCTCTCTCTCTCTCTCTAAAATTCTGTGCAATTATGCGTGATCGATTTATAACCTGATAAATAAGCGCAATGTAGGCATGTAGATGTGATTCAATTAAGTTGCCGTTGGATATAAGGAGTGGTTTTCGATCTTACAAATCGCAATTGAGTTCATGTGTAAAGGAATGAATGTGTCCTCCATTTATACGTGATCAATTGAGAATCTGACATTGATAAAGCAATGTAGACACGTGGATGTGATTCGATTAAGTTGCTATTACATATGAGAAGTGTTTTGCTTGATTAAAATTTAAAACTTCCGCAATTGAGTTGATATATTGGTTCGATACGTGTGAGGATTTGTAGATAAGTGAATATGTAGCGTCTTGGGAATTCTGATATGTAAAAGCATTGTAGTGCGATTCAATGAAGTTGCTATTTGATATGAGGAGTGATTTCTGTACTTTAAACTTTCCGACTCTTCGCAATTTAGTTGATGTGTTGGTTCGATACTCGCGAAGAGGTGCAGCAGTGCAGATGAATGAATTTGTCCTCCATTTATATGTGATTGATTGGGAATCTGAGATTTATAAGGAATGTAGAGATGCAGATGTGTTTCAAGTAAGTCGCTATTTGGATAGGAGTGATTTCTAAGCTTCAAACTTTCAGACTCTTTGCGATTGAGTTGATTTGGTACTTGCAAAGATGGGTAGTTGAATGAAGGCGTCCCCCATTGGCCATTTACATGCGATCGAGTGAGAATATGACATTTATGAGCAAGGTAGACATGTATATGTGGTTCAGTTAAGTTGCTATGCGTTAAGTTAATGTTTTGGTTCGATACTCATGGAGAAGTGTAGATGAATGAATGTCTTTCCGAACATCCAAATGAAATGTAGGGAATTGAGTCTGGTAGCTGAGTATTGAAACATTGTAGTTGGACGATCTTGGGATGTTATTACTTGAGAAACTCGAATGCAATGTAGAACTTAAATTCGTAGTGGGACTTCGTAGAGGAGATATACAAAGTCCAAAGTCAAGTTTTAGAGTTTTCCTATCATTAAAGTAGATTGATGACAGATTTGAGGTGTAGTTATGCTTGAGTTGGTTACATTTGAGGAAGGTTAAAAATAACCTTTACTAAATTAACTTTTTGTTTCATCAAATTTTGAAGTTATTTTAGGTGCTTGAGTATTGAAACGTTGTAGTTGGACGATCTCGGGATGTTATTACTTGAGAAACTCGAATGCAATGTAGAACTTAAATTCGTACTGGGACTTCGTAGAGGAAATATACAAAGTCCAAAGTCAAGTTTTAGAGTTTTCCTATCATTAAAGTAGATTGATGACAGATTTAAGGTGTAGTTATGCTTGAGTAGGTTACATTTGAGAAAGGTTAAAAATGACATTTACTAAATTAACTTTTTGTTTCATCAAATTTTGAAGTTATTTTAGGTGCTTTCAGGGCTTGTGTTTATTATGAGTGCTTATTCGGGAAAGCTACGCTAAACATATTGGTTGGGCTTATCGATTTACCTTTTCTATATTCAGCTGTTATCCTTCCAGTTGTTAAGAAGCAGCATCAGCTTCTTGTGACTTTGCTCCTGTGCAATGCATGTGCTATGGAGGTAAGTGAATACAGTTTCTGTTGTCTTTCTTATAAATGATCTAAAAGTAAATTATATATTTGGCATTACTTGCACAAGGTCTGTGCTCCCTGACTTGGATTGGCATTCTCATGGTTGTGAGCCTGAGCATGTGTCTTCTTCTTGCTTATACTAGATTAGTGAAGCGGAAAAAAAAAACCTCTGTTCAGACTCATCTTTGGAACAAAACAGAAAACGAAAAGAAAAAGAAAAAGAAAGGGAAAGGGAAAAAGAAGAAATTTCAAACTGAAAGTGAGTCATGTGAATTTGGACTGTAAAGTGAAACTTCCAAGTGTAGTTCTTAGACTATTTGTGTATTGTAAGAACAAAAATCTTTGTGTGCAAATTTGGAGTTATGTTTAGGGTAAACAATTAAGACATTGAGTTTTTTCATCACGTGTATGATACTCGCATCTATTTTCCATTGTCATAAATCAAAAGGGATTTGCATATTCGATGAAATGGTCAACAAATTAAAATGGGAAATGCCAAAGCCATTTTTGTTGGTGCCAAAACTCTAGTGCATAAAAGTCTACAAGAGTTTTGGCACCAACAAAAACGGTTTTGGCACCAACAAAAACAGTTTTGGCATTATCATTTCTCATTAAAATATGCAAATTAACGCTACAAGAAAGGCAAAAAGCAAAAAATCTGCAGCTTGTCTGATGAATTTTTTTTCAACAGTGTGGTGTTCTTGAATGTCTTAGTGGACTTTCACTTGAAGTTTCCTTGATTGTATTTCTCCAGTTTTATTTTAATTGAAACTCATGTGTATGTTTAGCTTTACTGATATTTATGCTTTCTCTTCCAACGATTGAAGGATAAATATTTTTTACTGATGGTTTGTTGTTTTGAAATCTGCAGGCCCTTCCTTTATACCTGGATAAGCTTTTCAATCAGTACATTGCTATTATTCTCTCTGTGACTTTTGTTCTAGCTTTTGGGGAGGTGCATTGCATATCTAAACTACCACTTTCTTTGGGAACTGGAACAGTGAACGGAATCTGATCCAAATTGCCCTTCTGTTGCTAGGTTATTCCGCAAGCAATATGCACTAGATATGGACTAGCTGTAGGTGCAAATTTTATTTGGCTTGTGCGTATTTTGATGGTAATTTGCTACCCAATTGCGTATCCTATTGGAAAGGTAGCTAGCTCTCTCTCTCTCTCTCTCTCTCTCTCTCTCTCTCTGTGCACGTGCTTAATCATCCAGAGAACGGATTATGATTTGAAAACACGAGGCCTTAACTGCTTTCAACACATTATGGAGGTGGTGATAGTTACTTTGCCACCTTTTGTGGGGATGGATTCACACAATCTCCGGTACACAGAGCATGCTCAACATGATTTACACTGTCTTTACTCATCACCTGGTTATTGAGATGGAAAAATGACGGTGCAAACAGTGTTAGAACTTAGAAATGCAATTGAGCTTGGTCAGACAGGCTGATATATTGGGTAGTCAAGCAAAAGGGGAGAGTTCGGTCTTGTCTGATCAAAATTGATGACTGACCAGTGGGGAGTGATATGGTTTCTATTTAAAGGGGTAACAGGGAGAAGCTGAAAACAATGTGATTAAAGGCTTCGAGGCTGGAGCTATAAAGAGGACACTTTGACCCGAAAATTAGCATATATGTGGCCGTAGATAGATCCAAAGCTACAAAAAAAAATTCAGAGGCAAGTGCAAGTGCTTGGGATGGCATTGTACATGATGGCATTATGCAGTTCAGTGAAGGCTAGTGTCAGGACTCTTATAAATGATTTATTTTACGTGCTCTTGTTTGAGCTGAATTTTCTTGTCCTTTCTATATGTTCCTGAATTATGGATTCAATTTTACAGGCTTAAAATAAAATGGACCTTAAATATTGATCAATCCATACTTCCCCAGTAAGTATGAGTGTTTGACTGTGTCTGAAAGAGTATTGAGACTTGGAATTCAATACTTTCCGTTCGCATTCCTTACAATTAAAAAAATGCTAATGGAAGAAACTGAACTGAACTCTAGCCTATGTTACATGGATCCTTGATTTTGGCTCAAGTACCCGTGTCGATGTGTCTGACACTCGTATCCTTTTGGACACTCGGATCCTCTAACTGTTAAGATACTTACATAAAAGGACTATCAAATCAACTAGAAAAGCGATATTTCCAGTATTCCACAGAGACAAGAAATAGGGAAATAGCAAAAACATAATTTTCTTAACCCTTTCTTGTTTAACTGAATTTGTAAACATAGTTTACAGAACATAATCTGGAAAATTATGCAATATATAATACAAAAAAGAGTTTAGGAAGTGTCCCCGTACCCGTACCCGAGTTGGGGACACATATCCACGTATCCTAAGATTTAAGTTTAGGAAGGTCCGACTCTTGGACTCGCACCCGCACCCGATACTCGCACCCGAGTCCATGTAACATAGACTCTAGCAATAGGAAAAACAACAAACAATGTCCAGCCAATGTTTAGTTTCTTGTCCTTGTAAATTCTTGGCTTTTTTGAAACTGATTTGTTGTAGAATCTATAGATATCTAATTTCCACTTTATTTAACCTGTGTGTTCCAAAAATTGACACAGTATGGGTACATTGTTTTGCTCCTATATTTTTGAAGCTTGTTAATTTTTACTCAAGTCTTCTAATTGTGAGTCTGTGATTTTTGTGTGTCTGGTATTATACTTTTACCTATTTAAGAATCTTCTTTGGCTTTAGCGGAGCTCTTTATGTCATTCCAGATTCTAGATTGTGTATTGGGACATCACGAACCACTATTTAGACGTGCGCAGTTGAAAGCTCTTGTCTCCATCCACAGCCAGGAGGTAAATGGCCTCCATTAAAATTTCTATACATACATGACAATTTGTATGCAATTACACTATGCAAAGGTGCTCAAATGCTGAACTCCCAAACAATGGCTCAGATTCTCCCTCATTTTTCTTGGATAAAATTCCTTGCTTTTTCTAACTTGCAGGCTGGTAAGGGCGGTGAACTCACGCACGATGAGACAACGATTATTAGTGGAGCACTGGATTTAACTGAGAAGGTATGACAGGGACAGGATTTGCCATTTGAAGTCTATATATCATTTTCCTTTGTGTTTGTCCATGCATGATCATGAAGTCCGGAAATAGAAACTAGAAACAGTTGTAGAAACAGTAAAATATACCAAATGCTTTTTTTGTTAGCTTTTCTTGTCTTGTTGTACATTGCAACAGAAAAAGGATGGAAATATGTGAGTATTTCGACAATTCACTTGATCTTTGGGGGGTTGTTTGATAACCTAAATTCAGCACTTAAAACTAAATCGATTAAATAATAAGTGATTCAGTAGGTTTGATAACCACATTTTACATTGCTTAACAAATTTAGTGCCACTTAAAATGAAGGCTAAAAAGTTGAAAAAATTAAGTACCTATGAGCTATTTAATTCTGATTGAATTTTTGTGTCCTTGCATTCAACCACCATGCCAACACCACCACCACCACTCCCACCACCACCACCACTCCTACAACCACTCCACCACCACCACTATCATCACTCCACCACCATTACTCCATTACCACTACCACTACAACTTCACCACCATCACCATCAATCCACCACCACCACCACCACCACACCTCCACCACAACCACCATTACTCCACTACCATTACCACTACCACTTCACCACCATCACCATCAATCCACCACCACCACCACTTTAAAACCATCACCACCACCACCACAACTATTTCTACCACTCCACCACCACCACTACACCTCAACCACTACCACTCCGGTCCATCGCCACACCACAACGCCACCATTGCACAACCATCACTCCACCGCCACCACTCATTGCCACCACTACCACCACCCACCACTCCACCACCACCACCACCCTCACTCCATCACCACCAACCCACCACCACAATCACCACTCCACCATTACCATAAGTACATTGTGACCATTAGTAAATTAAGAGAGAATCAAAACTAAAAGTAATTCATCATTTTTTTAATTCAATGCTTAATATGTTTATCAAATAACTTTTCAGCTTAAAAAATTCAGCATTCAGCTTTCGGTATTTAATTTTTCAGATTTTCAGTTTTCAGTTTTATCAAATAGCTAGTGTACCTCTTGATTCATTTGTAAAGTGATTTCATGCCAGTCCATTGCCCTGAACTAGAAACTTTTTGAACTGGATTTGTGGTCACGTTTTGGCAACCTAACTTGAGTAAATACTCTTATTATCCAGTAATTTCACCCCATGTCCCATTTTCTTCGTGCAAACATGTAGAGTCCCACATCACCTATATGTGGGAAGAGAATTATATAAGAGATCGTGAGCAGCTACTGTATAACTTGATGTTAACTTTTTGAGCCATGTGGTTAGACTAAGAGTTAAGCATGTCAGCTGGCGTGGGTCTTGACAGGTGGTATCAGAGTTTGCACCAACCGAAATTGTGAGGCGGGTCCCGCAAGGAGACGTGCTTGGGTGGACCCAACAAGTGAGGTGCTTGTCATACTTGGGTGGGTCCCACATGAGATAAGCTTGAGGTGTTTGTTGTGCTTGAAGCGGGGACTTGTCTCACAACGCATGGTGGGTGGAAGTAATGGATCTTGGGGAGCAACGGGGACATTGCAGCCAAGAGGGGGAGATTGTAGAGTCCCACATCGCCTATATGTGGGAAGAGAATTCCATATATAAGAGATCGCAAGCAGCTACTGTATAACTTGAGGTTAACTTTTTGAGCCACGTAGTTAAGCTAAGAGTTAAGCAGGTCAGCTGGTGCGGGTCTTGACAGGTGGTATCAGAGCTTGCACCAACCGGAATTGTGAGGTGGATCCCGCAAGGAGACGTGCTTGGGCAGACCCGACAAGTGTGGTGCTTGTTGTGCTTGGGCGGGTCCCACATGAGATAAGCTTGAGGTGTTTATTGTGCTTAAAGCGGGGACTTGTCTCACAACGCTTGGTGGGTGGAAGTAATGGATCTTGTGGAGCAACGGGGACGTTGCAGCCAAGAGGGAGAGATTGTAAAGTCCCACATCGCCTACTTGTGGGAAGAGAATTCCATATATAAGAGATCGCGAGCAGCTACTGTATAACTTGAGGTTAACTTTTTGATTCACGTGGTTAGGCTAAGAGTTAAGCAGGTTAGCTGGCGCGGGTCTTGACAAAACATTCTTGGGCAATTCATTGAAAATTGGTCCTTGACTCAACCCAGACACTTTATTCCAAATTAGTTTAGCTGACCGCCCTGCATCCAATTTAGGGTACTATAAACCTGATGAATCTCTTATTTATTCAACCTTCCAAACTGATTCTGAATAGCATTTCCATCAACATCTCACTCTTCTTCTTCTTTCTGAATAGACTGCCGAAGAGGCTATGACGCCCATTGAGTCAACATTTTCCCTGGACGTGAACTCAAAATTGGACTGGTTAGTGTTGTTTTATTGTTCATGTGGAACTCTTATTATATCTGCATCATGTGTTCCTTTGTGATAAGTTCACGAATCAGTTGAAGTAATTTCTAGAACACTGATGCATTTAAGATTTACTTATAATTCTTTCGACAAAACTAAATTAGGGAAGCAATGGGAAAAGTTCTTGCTCGAGGTCATAGTAGAGTTCCTGTTTATTCTGGCAATCCGAAAAACATCATTGGACTTCTTCTGGTGAGTTGTATAGCCTAAATCTATCAGTGAATTTAATGTCAGATTATAAAATTTATTTTTCCATTTCGCTTTACTATTCTACCATCATTGTAATTAGGTAAAAAGTCTTCTTACGGTACGACCAGAAACAGAGAACCTTGTTAGTGCTGTTTCAATTCGGAGAATACCACGGTGAGTAAATTCACCCTTGTACTTTCTTATGTTGTTCCAAAAGCATTGAGCTGAAGTGGTCCTATGTGGTTTCCAATAGGGTTCCTGCAGATATGCCTCTATATGACATTTTGAATGAGTTTCAAAAGGGTAGTAGTCATATGGCAGCTGTCGTGAAGACTAAAAGGATAAACAGATACACCTCATCCAATGTTGGTGAAGATAAAGCTAAAGAGAAGAAAGTTGTTGGTGGGGACTCCCAAGTAACTACTCCTTTGCTATCCAAGCAAGATGGGAGTCTAGAAACAACCATTGATGTTGAGAAGGCTTCAAGGTCATCCTCCATGAAGAAGCAAACCTCTTTTTTGAACAATGACGTTCCAGCAAATGGATTATCTCGCTTTCCAGAGGATATTGAAGACGGTGAGGTAATTGGAATCATCACCTTGGAAGACGTATTTGAAGAACTTCTGCAGGTAATTATTATAGGCCGTTGAGTCCTCTGTTTCATTCATGTATGGCTTATCTAATTGACATTGAAGTTTATGGTGCTCGTTTTTTATCTGGTGCAGGAGGAGATTGTAGATGAAACAGATGAATTTGTTGATGTTCATAGACGGTACTTTGAACCTTGAACCTTTGAGGTTTCGATGGGAGCTCTGGGTGTTTTTCAATCTCGAGGGAAGAAAAAGAAAAGAAAGGGACTTTTTACCCCTTCCTGCTTTTGTTTTCCTACTATGGGAGGGATAGGGGAAAAAATCGCAGAGAAAACACATGAAAGTTATTTTCCTTCTTATTCTTAGCCTTGTCGTTCCTCTTTTGCTTTGATAATTACGGTTTGCTTTTTTCTTTTGGTAGAAGGAAAATAAACTCACTTTCCTCTCCATTTATCTGCAAATCAAAAAATAACTTTTTTTTTTTTGGTCCAGAGTTTCTCTGTCACTTTCTATTAATTTTCCCTTTTCCCTCCCACAATTTTCAAACACACCCTTAGGCGGTTGCTGAGAAAGGAAAATTAAAAACTGATGTGACTTTGCGTTTGCAGGATACGTGTGGTTGCAGCTGCGGCGGCTGCATCAGTGGCTCGCTCGCCATCCATTCAGAGGTTAACTGGCCATAAGGGAGCGGTGAGTGGGTTCCATAAAAAAATATTTGAGTGTTGAGAATTACATCTCCGTGGGTGATTATATTCCATGGTCATGGTTTCTCGCTGATGAAATTTCTTTCAATGTGAACGAGTTCTAATGGATGAATACTTTTTGGTTCTTGTAATTCTTTTAGGTAAGCCAAAGTAAGCAAGGACAAACCCCAAAGAGATCTGTAGAGGAGATTCAAATTCAACGAGGTTTCTAGGGAATCTCGGTAAACCTCTTCTCGTTGACACCACCAATAGGCAATGAAGTTTTGTTTTATAGGGCTGCTACTGTTGAAACGTGAGGAGAATTATTTGTTTAGGCCACGCAAAAAGAAAAAATAAATAAATCTATAGCTTGTGCCATATGCTGTAAACTGTGGAATTTATTGAGCAAACTATTTATACGTGTATATATTTGCCACAGGACTTGATCATCTGTTGGAACTCATAATCTCCCAACATTAATCTCAGGTGCCATATTTACATAATCAAAGGTGCCACATTTACACCAACGAAGTTACACATCTTTAATAAACCGCAGTGACATCTTTCGGTAGCAGCTAAACGTAAGTGTTTCATGCTAGGAATCATCTGTGCCTATACTACTACATGTAAACATTGGCACACAAGAAAAGGATCGCCCTCACATAGTTATATCGCTGCGATATGTAAAGCCTAGTTATATCACCTAATAATTCAACTGCTGCACTTTGGGTAGTTAGAACTGAATAATATATCACCTCACATTCTGAACCAAATTTATTCATTCCAACGAAGAAGAATCACCGTGCACCTCCACATAATGTAGAAGCGTGCTCTCTGCTCCTGAAAGTACCTTGAACACCGTTGCTGTGATCGGAACTTTGGGAGTCGTCTAGAGCAGGAATTTTGTCTTGCCATGTTCATGACTTGTAGGACAGGTACTCAGACCTTTGAAAATTGGTTCAGGGAAGCCCAAATACTCACCTCTCTTATATAAAGGTTGTGGGAAGTATTTGAGAGAGAGAGAGAGAGAGAGAGAGAGAGAGAGAGAGAGAGAGAGAGAGATGGGTGACAGGTGTTGGCCTCTGATTTGAGATTCTGGGGGGCAGCATTGACTGTGTGGCCCCAACTGTTTGTGGAAACTCAATGGAAAGGGACTAAAGAGTTGTTAATAACAACATTATGAAAGCCCGCACATGTCTACAGGGTCTGTGTTTGCCCCACTATGTAAAGATAACAAAAACGCCCTGACTTAATGCTTGTATCCCTTGTGTTTAGAAAAAATGTTTAGTATCAAGCCCAGTAACACTTGGGTTCACACTCACATAGAACACATTTACCTGCTCAATGCCGTAAAACACAAGGATTTGCTTAGATTATCGTGAAACAACATTAGAGTCAGATCGTAAAACATCCCGACCTGATCGAGATTGATTTTACTTGGACTGAACCTGCTTTGGCTAGCCTGAGCAGCCACAAAATTAATAATTCAGTGAGTATATCTCGAGAGTCAGATCGTAAAACATCCCTTCTTATAGCATGTTGATCTTCTTGTCTTGACTTATTACCCTCTATTGTTATCCTTCTTTTTGACTTTTTGCTTTGCTGGTTAACAAAACAATCCACCAAAGCTGTAACTGTTCATCACTCTAATTGTGCACTGGAGTTACTATTTTCTATTTATTTTTTGCCATGGATCAATATATTCCCTTCTGCTCTTGCAAATATTCAAGGTATAATAAAAAAGATAAAGAGAAAAAATCTGATCTGCAAGTCTTTATGTGAAGTTATGCATTAGAACGTCTAGAGAAGTAGTGAGTAATCGAGTATCCATGAGATAACTGTTTTGTGCTTCTAACAGCCAAACAAAGTTAACATTCATGCATGCACAGGAGATACATTACTGGACTAAAATAAGGTAATAGGACCCTACATAGGGAGATGAAGTACAATGCAGAACTAATAAAAACCCCTTAATCCTATGCTCCAAATTTTTTCTGCACCCCTGTTCCAGGGTAGTTTTGGCCGTTGCATATTGTGAGAATCGTATTGGATGAAAAGACCGTCAGTTGATCCCACGGCTAGAATGCACTGCAACAGGGGCATGGAAACTTGGGTACAAAAGATTTGAACACTAATAAAAAAGAGCATGAATTAAGGCTCCTTGAAGACTACAAAGCACAATTCATGAGTTTTAGGAGTACTTATGCCAACAGAGAAGCATAGAGATACAGACCCTCATGATATAGAGTTTTGCTCTCTGTTGTCTCACTTCTCTCTTCCACTTTGCACATCTCTCACTCATCCTTCCCATTAGTCCCTTAATTGCCCTCACTCTCGCAACAACTGAACCTAATTTATTGACACTGAGATCTCATCTAATGTTTGATAAGGGCTCAGAGGCCTCTAATCAGGGGCTCCACTTGTACCTTCAGAACTCATCCGTGTCACGTGACTCACGGGCCAATGATCAAATTTTTTTTTTTTTTTGGCTCGATGGTTAGGGGTGTCCGGGCCAGTTTACGCGCACCTTAACTAATCCCTTCCTGGGCCGGTCAAATTCAGGCCATCCACATCTGAACTAGGAAAGTCACAAGAAATTACTTTGTCGCAGTCTAACCCCAAGAATCCAACCCTGATTAATTGCAACCAACCTGAATAAACCTTTGGGCTTGGCCACTGATCATTGCCACCCGTGTTTGAATCTGAGAACACACACCAACCTTATCCACCTTATCGCCAACCCCACATCAACATCTTTTCTCGGACACTATTTTTCCCCCCTTCCCCCCTTTCAATAAGGACATTAAGTTCAATTGTCGGGCGCGAACTTGGAAAGTGTTCCCTGGCTTTGATGGTTCAAGAATATGATAGACATGTACTCATGAGTCAATCAAAAGGTCCCAGTGCCATGCTAAAGAATGGCAGAGAGGGCTTCTATAGATAAGCATATACCTTATCTATAATCAGTGATAAGATTTTTAAACAGCATAACAATCCATGTGGACCTGGGAATTGAACTACTGATATCTAGCTAAGATGGGTCCTAATTGGATAGTCTGGGAAAGTTTTGGTCCTGGTTAAAGGCTTTGTCGAGCCCAATTGAGGTTGTAGGATATATCAAAGACCTTCTATTGTTGCAAACTGTCCGTCAGGGACCTATTGTTGTTGCAAAATATCCATTCTTCCAGAGCATTTTATTGGAATCTTCAACCAGAACGATATGCCGGTGGTGACATTTTTTGAAACTAATAGACAGACAACTCCTCACGTCCTACTGTCGATATGTTTCAGGTTTTTTTTTTTTTTCCCTTCTTGTTTGTGTAACGTTACAGTAATGTATCGTTGTTGTTCAATGACACAGGACACCCACGGTAGAAAGTTAGGGACTTGCAGGACTGTGGGCAAAATAGATCGGTGAAAGTCGGTATTGTTAGAATAGTTAGATTAGTACCTTGGAAGATGAGTTGAACCCTTGACCTCCTTTCTCCTGAGACCTAAGTGTACCCTTGATGCCATTGGGCTAACAGCTTCTTGGTGACATAGAGACAACTTACATCAATCTATTTGGAATGTTGTGATTATTGAACTCAAAAGTTGGAGATAGCAATCAATATCCAAGTTGCTGTTGGGGAGTCTTCTTTTATGGCAGCAAGCGCAATAATGGACTAGAAGTGGTTGATACGTGGTAGTCAGTTCAAGAAACATGGAGAGAGTTGTTGATTTGTGGTAGTGCTGATGTGACTAAGTGGAAGTGTGGAACACCACAATAACAACATTCCAAGAAATACTATGTAGTAAGACCCAGCGAAGAAAATAAAAAGGAAATAATTAGTTAAGCTTTTTCCTCTCATTATTTGATAGTAATAATAGTCTTGTACTTTAATTTCCTCCTCCCTTGGTTGAGAAGTACGTAAACTGTATACGTATCTATCCAAAATACGCCAAGTACCTATCGTAGATTCGTAATTCTATGTTGTCAAGCTTTCTGAGTCTTTATATTTTTTGCTATGTCATAGTAACTTCTTTCAAATTGAAATCGACGATAAGAAGTTGATTGTCTTTTAGCCGTAGTAGCGTAACATTATCACTGGCTGACCTATACGTGGATACAAGTCAGTTTGTTTGGTATTCTTTTCTTCTTTCAGCAATCAGAATTTTCTAAGCAAGTCTGCAGTTGCCGGGCTCGACTTTCCATTGCATCGCTGAGGGCTCTTGAGAAGATGGCAAGTTCCGAATGAGTTTCGGATGTTGATATGTGTCCAAGTGTTGGTTTCATCCAATTTTCATGTCAAGAAAAATTAGGACGTTACAAATATTCATATTTTGATGTTGTATATTTGGGAATTTTGAACGTAAATGGGGTTTACAAGGCGTCATTTAGAACTTTTTCTACATTATAAACTACAAAGTTTTGAATATGTAAATATATGTTTTGAAGATGAATGTCCAGCTAAAAGTATTAGGCATACTCTTGGTGACTTTGCCGTTGTACAAGGTACCCAATCGAAGATCAAAAAAAAACGAAAGGTACCCAGTTAGAAGTTGGCTCCATCAATGAAGCCCGTTTTGCTAAGGTTCTTATTTTTTGGGAGGCGGGGGGGCTACTGCCCCCCTTGCTGCTGCCCGACGCTGCTGTCCGGGGTTTCCGGGCCCACTCCGGTCTTGCTCCGATGATCGGAAACGTTCACTTTGTAGAGCTCGTCGAGTAGAATAACCATGAGAAAAATCAGCTTGATTGGATATCATTAAGTACTTGATCGGAACCTTTTTATCTTAAAAAGAATGGATCCGAAACACTGGATCAAATCCATTGTAACCCATGGACCAAGAGTTATATGGGCTCCGATCAGGCACTTAATGATATCCAATCAAGCTGATTTTTGACATGGTTGTTCTACTCGACGAGCTCTACAAAGTGAACGTTTCCGATTATCGGAGCGAGACCGGAGTGGGCCCGGAAACCCGGGCAGCAGCGTCGGGCAGCAGCAAGGGGGGAGCAGCCCCCCCGCCTCCTATTTTTTGAGTACTGATTTTTCATTTTACGAGACAAGTCGTTCTTTCCAAATACATCACTTATTTTAGTTAGTGGAACACACCTTGGCTTGGCCGACGACAGAGTTGCTGCTGCATGACTTCTGCTCCATGGGATATATTCCAGCTTACGGTTTCAAGATGTATATTCTTACGTGAATTTGATTAATTTGAAAAGTTACAAGTTTCTTGCCAAAATTCGTCTCCATTAGAAAGAGTTTGAAACGTTAAAAAGTTGGAATTTTTTTTTTCCCCCTTCAGTAAATTACTTTTACATTATGTTATTATTATTTTTATTTTTCTAATTACTCTCGTCAAAACAACCAAAAGCATGTTTCGATCACCATCGTAAAATTAATATAGAATTTCCTCTCATTCAAAATATAATTTCCTTAGTATGAGACCTAAACTCAAGAATAGTGTGATAGTACATGGATATTTGATTAGTTAAAAAGAAAAAGTTAAACTTGAGAGTGACATATAAAGGTATCCCTCCGTCCCATTTTGATAGTTTCATATTTATTTTTGTGATGTCTCAAAATGTGTCCATTTTCGAAATTTAACTATTGAAACTTGGTAAAATTCCATTTTATTAGCCTTATGTTTAAATTGAATTACTACTATCTACCTGAGGCCCCGTTCGAGAACGAATAATAAGTACTTATTTTTTAAGAAGACAATTTCAAGCTCAAAAATAATGGGTTTAATAAATTTTAAAAATATGCAATATGGATCTTGTTTGAAATATCTCGATGAAATCTTTTATACGGTGCAAAAAAAATCAAAAATTTATTTTTCATTTACATTATTTTTAAGTTTAAAAATGTGAAATAAGTACTTATTTTTTAAGAAGGTGCTCTGGAACGAGACTTTCAGTGTACAACAATCAAATTATTAGCATAATTGAAAAGATAAAGGTAGTGGTTGGTTAGGAGTTTAGTTTAGTTTAGTTTTGGTAGTGGGTGGAGAGAGAAATAGAGTAATGATTGAAAATAGAGGTAATGATTAGAGAGAGATAGAGAGAGATGAGAAAGTAATAATTGAAAAAATAGGGTAATGATTGGAGAAAGAAGTAGGATAATGATTGAAAACAAAATTAAAACTAAAACTAAAAAGGGAACTAAACAAAGCCAAATTACTTTTTGATGTAATCATTGTGTTTCTTTAAAATATAGAAATCCTCAAGTGGAACTATGAAAATTATGTTAGAACCGTGAGAGACACCATACACATAAATTCACGCAGTGATTTCAGAGAAAAACTCCATTTGATTATATATTCACACAATATATAATAAAGATGAAAAAACTCTTCGAAAACCACACGCCGGTTCCTCTCCGGGAGGCCACAACCCGGCCCCCCACGCTCGCCTCACCCTCTCTCTTGCATTATGTCACACACTAATCCTAATAGGGTTTACAACTATATATAAGAGACTCTAAGGGTAAATACATTCAATACCCAACATTAAGAGTGTTACACAAAATAACCTTACCACTATGGGTGAACCCCAACAATCACGCCCTCCATCCAGAGTGGGTAATTGTTGCATCCGTCCAGCCTCTCTAGCAAAGCACCTGTGTCACTCCAAGTCTAGCTGCCAGCACTCCCTCACCGAAGTACCCCTACCTGACTGAATGTCTTCTTGCAAGACTAGATCTTCTGAGACTAAACCCACAGCGCTGTCCGGCTGCAAAACTGACATCTCCGCCGATATTAAGCACCCCCTCAATAGAATGCTCGCACCCCCTTGACCGGAGTGCACGCATCCTCACAGGACACGATCTGTGACTCCATCTCTCATCCTTTTACGGCCGCACATCCTGAAGAGTATCCAGTCACAATATCCACAAAGAAAGAGATCCCAGTAATACATTGTCTGGTCTCCATCTTGATCCCTCTGTCCGGAGCTCCCGTGAACGTCTCCCAAACAACTAGTTGCCCGTATTCTACAGACTATTCCACACACAATCTGATTCGGTAACCGACACTCCTGTACATCTCAGGTCATGACTCCTCGTACTCCAGTGCCCTTCTTGTGTGTCTCCGCAATTGTTGCTTCACCTGTTCACTGTCACTAAAAACTCATATTGCTTGTCTAGTACCAAACATCAGCTCCATCTGTCTGTACTCTTCACAAGCATGTATCGGTTGCCCATCATCATCCTCATGCAGCCCAAATCACAACTACAACTCCCGACGATAGGTCTTCATCACATCTGCCACTCCCAGAGCCTCCTGCCACTCTCTGTCATCTCATTTCGGGTCTTCTCCTACCACTCGGTCCATACTCGTTCCATTCCCAGCTTTTTTCCAACGTCCCCTGACCTTCTCAAGATCACCACGAACTGTCGTCCTAAACAAGCGCCTGTTATCACTTTCAAATCAGCGTCCCCTGACCCGATCGAGTGTCTCCTTACTTCATAGGTCTCCTGTGACTGATCATCTTGCTAGGAACAAGCATCCTTACAACCTGAACAACCTCCAAACATCCGATTCTTGCTCAACTAAACATTAGCCTTAGCCTAGGAGCCTCCAATCGGAAAATAGAATGCATGGTTAGATCCGGAACGTTGAGATAGTCAAAATCGACTACTCACTCGCGAAAAACGGAGTCCAAACGGCTTCGAAAAGTGCAAAAAACCAATCTGAAATATTCCCGAAATATTCCTATTTGACTAGGCAGTTTGACCGTTGACTAGTCACGTCATCGTTCACTTGATGACGTGGCACCCAAAACGGGTCCCCTTTGATGACGTGGCAGATGACATGGTGCCACGTGGCTGCTGACTCATCGCCACATGGCGCTGATGTGGCGTCCTCATGGGCTGCTGATGTGGCGCCACATAAGCTGCAGCACATGCATGGCATATGCTGACACACGCCTGGCACACGCCCAGCGCGTGTGGCACACTCCTAAGACTAGATCTCACGCTTGATCAACGACGAACTTTGACTGGCGCATATGGGCTACTCCAGCCACCTCCGGTGACGTTCCACATATTCCTGCGATCGTCTCAACGAGACGAACACAACCCCGTGCTCAAATCTCTTATCCGACCTCGTTTGATAGCTGGGCTTTTCGAATAGTCCCTCGCCTTACGCTGCCACCTTTGACCGACGATTGTGGTTTACTCCGGAGTCCTCCGGCGACGAGCTACACATATTCATGCTCGTCTCGACGATATGAACACAACCCTGTGCTCAAAACCTCCATTCGATGATTCTTGCTCTGAAATCCAACGAACAAATCCGTTGCCTCCGCCCGTCACATTCGAATCACCCATTCAACCTCCTCGGGTGACAAAACATGAGGTTTGTGAGCAACCTTTTTTTTTTAGAAATCGAACTCCTGATTTTTTGGTGACCCTCTTCTTCAACCCCGCTTTGATACCAATTGTTACGACGGTGAGGGACATCACACATACAAACACACGCAGTGATTTCAGAGAAAAACTCTTTTTGATTATATATTCACACAATATATAATAAATATGAAAAAACTCTCCGGGAATCACATGCCGGTTCTTCTCTGGGAGGCCACAACTCGGCCCCCCATGCTCGTCTCACCATCTCCCTAACATTATGTTACACACTAACACTAATAGAGTTTACAACTATATATAAGAGACTCTAAGGGTAAATACACTCAATACCCAACACTTAAGCTCCGTTCCACAACACATTCTTAAAAAATACTCCCTCCGTCCCAAATTGATTGTCCAATCCGCAAAACGGAGCGCTAAAAATAATACAATTTTTTCAAGAAAAAATTCAAACTTTTTTCACAAATTAAAAATTCGCATTGATATCTAGTAAGTTGTTGAAAAACTTTTGATTTTTTCTTGCAAAAATTGTATTATTTTTAGCGCTCCGTTTTGCGGATTGGACAATCAATTTGGGACGGAGGGAGTAAATACTTATTTCACATTTTTAAACTCAAAAATAATGTAAATAAAAAATAATTTTTTATATTTTTTTGCACCGTATAAAAGATCTCGATAAGATCTATCAAATAAGATCCATATTGATAGAAAAATTATTTGCGTAAACACATTATTTTTTAGCATGAAATTGCTTTCTTAAAAAATAAGTACTTATATTGAATTCCGAAATGGAGTCTAAAGGTGTTACACAAAATAACCCACCACTATGGGTGTACAAGGTTGGAGGGATTTCACGGCCTACGCAAACAACAAAGAAAACTGTTTTATTGAAAATTTTATCGTTTTTCTTCTCCTTCCTTTTAATTTGTTGACCAGTTTTTAGCATTTCAATTTGTAATGAATGCGCTCATTTTGAGTCTCATTTCAAAGATAAAAAATTATTGATTTACTCAGATTTAGGGTTGGGAGACTATTCAAAAATTCAATTCTTGAGTCGCCAATTTTGAGTAAATGAAAAAAATGAGCGCACTCTAGAAGTGAATAGCATAATTGAGGGTGAACAAATTACTCCAATCCTTTTCTTGTTCCTCGGGGTCGACCTTTTTTAACTGAAACGTCGTCGTATCTTCTGGTTCTTGTCTTCTAGATGAATCCAAGAAACTGTTGGCTTCAACCACCAGTCTTCTCCCTCAGCTCGATCTAGCATCTATCCAGTTTACACAGAGAGAGATAGAGAGAGGGAAAGAGAGATGTCGTGCTGCGTTGGTTGCTGCGCTTCTCTGACATGCGGCCTCTGCTCAACGGTGGCCTCTGGGATCTCCCAACGCTCAGCTCGAATCGCTTACTGCGGCATCTTCGGCATCTCCTTGATCGTCTCTTGGATCCTCAGAGAATTCGCTGCTCCCCTCTTGGAGAAAATCCCATGTCAGTATTCCCTCAAACCCTTCAATAATCCTCTCATTTTACGCACTTATCCTCAATTGTTAGTACGATTTCCTAGGTTTATACATTTATGTGTACCTTATGCGAGTTGGGTTTTCTCTTTTCCATGGACTTTTCTGATCTGGGTTGTTCATGTTTCTGCTTTCTATTGAATCCTGGACTTATAAAATCTATCATTCGATTGTCGAAAAGAATATGGTTACATACATGGGTACATACCCCGCATACATACGCAAAGATGATCTGAGCCTCTCATTTTGTTCAAAATAGAGGTTTTTGTGGTCCTCGTAAAATATCAGCTCAATCAGGGTATTGGTAGGGGTATTGGTAAGGGTGTTTACGAAACATGTTAGAGGTGTTCCACTTTTCCTCTTTTTGAAAAAGTTCATTTTTTCCAAATTTCAAACTCAAATATAATGAAAATGAAAAATAATTTTATGATTTTTTTTTGCACCAATCAATATCTCAATGAGATCTATTAAACAAGATCCATATTGGTAGGAAAATTATTTGCGTAAATATATGATTTTTTTTTACCTTAAAATTTACCTTTCTTTTTCAAAAATCCACTTTTTCTAAAAGTGGAACGGCATCTAACTCTGCTTCAAATTGAGCAGAAAATAATCATTTGGTTGTCGTCCTGGAGTTAAAAGTTCTCATTTTCGGCTCATTTTTCTCAATTGAGTGGTACAATTCGTATCTTGTATACAGCAATACATGGATATACCTAATCCGAATTGGGTTTTCTCTTTCCATGGACTTTTATGATCTGGGTTTCTCATATTTTGCCTTTCTATTGAATGCTGGCCTCAGTATATTGGTCATTTGGATGTCGTCCTGCAGTATAACACACCCCCTTTGGATTGAGGGATTTCATAAGAAAAGAAAGGGTTATGGTTTCTTGCCAAATCACTAATTTGGATGGCGTATTTTTGGTAAGAAATGGAGAGAAAAGTACAAAAATCGAATCTTTTGATTTGCTCTTCCCCTTTCTCACCAACTCTGATTACTGATTAGGTATATACATGCATACATGTATACATTTATATGGGTAATCCGAAATTCAGAATTGGATTTTCTCCTTCCATGGACTTTTCTGATCTGGGTTTCTCATGTTTTGACTTTCTATTCAAGGCTGGACTCAGAATCTTGATCATTTGGTGGTCACCCTGGAGTAAAAAATCATTTGTTTTTTTTGTATATTTTCTCAATCGGTGGTACGATTTATAGTGTATATATACATCTATACACATTATCCAAGTTGGGTTTTCTCCTTCCAATGACTTAATGATCTGGGTTTCTCATGGTTTGACTTTGTATTGATGGCTGGACTTAGTATTTTGGTCATTTGGATGTCGTCTTGGATTAAAAAGTTCTCATATTTGGTACAATTTTGTTTATTGCGTACATTTGTATGCTTAATTCGAGTTAGATTTCTCCTTCCCTGAACTTTACTGGTCTGGGTTTCTCATGTATTTCCTTTCTACTGAAGGCTGGACTTAGTGTTTGGATAGTTTCTCTGTCTTTGTAGAATGAAAAAATTTAAGCTTATCTCAATTCGTAATTCATCAATTCAAACTTCACTTTGAATTGTATCCTCTTGATAGGGCTTTACTTGTTATAGGTCTTTCCTTTTTCATTTTTTGGGGGTAAGTTTTACTTTTTCTCGTTTATGTTCTTCCAATCTTGCATTTTGTATCACTTTGTTAGGTACTTTATGTTATTTTTATTTGTCCTTGATCTCCTATACGAGTCGTTAAGTTCATTAACTAATCATTGATAAAAAAGAGAAGTCTAATACACTTTATTGTTGAGATTTATTGAGAATCGAGATAGGACTCTTCAGCTTAGTGATGATAACTTGTATGAAATTTATACGCAGGGATAAACACTTCAGAAACTCACTCGACGGAATGGTATCAAATGGAAGCAGTTCTCCGTATCAGCTTGGGAAATTTCTTGTTTTTCACAATTCTTGCTCTTGTTATGATTGGCGTGAAGGATCAAAACGACACACGTGATTCCTGGCATCATGGTGGATGGACTGTTAAGTTTGTGATTTGGGTGTTGCTCACCATTGTTATGTTTTTCATGCCGAATGTGGTCATAACGGTTTATGGTCAGCTTCATCTCCATAACCAAGTCTTATTCCGAGTATTTAATTCTTTTGCTTTTTTCCCATCTCCATACTTGAAGCATTTTTGACACTTTCGTTTGGCATCTGTAGGTGTGTTATATGTTTCATCATCCCAAAAGAATATTTAAAATAAACAATAAGAATTGTGTCCCATGGTCACTTATGCCTTTTGGAAGAACTGGAGGATTGAGATAAATTATTCTTATGTAATTAAGCAAGGGAAAAGCTATGTCTGGAAAGAACCATAGTGTCTTTTTGGCCTGTGGGCATGTTAATTGTCATCTCACCATTCTTTATCACACCAAAAATATTCATAAGACAAGGGATTAACAATTATTCCATTGAATAGCAGTTAAGTCTAAGTTCGTCCACAGGGAGTGAGAAGCTATGTTACGGTAAATTCGATTTATTTTTAATCTACTCCCGCCGGATGGGATATGCTGAATCTGTCTCTTTGCTGCCTGTTCTCATGCTTGGGACTCTCCCCGGCATCCTTTAACTCAGTGGTTCAGCTCAGAATGCACATCCATTGCTCCTTGAGTGCTAAAGCATGAAAAACAAGTATGATACTCCAAGTAACATGATAAATGGACTTAACAAGTGTAACTTAGGGGGCATAAATGCGAACATTTAAGCACTTATCGGTGACCAACTTGGTGAATTCAGCGGACGTATTCTTTTGTAATTATTCTACTCTTCTCTTGCAAACAGCCATGGAGTGATTAAGAGATGAAGCAACTCCTTAATGTGATTGTGAAAAATGTTCCAACTAGAGTTCCTGGGTCGGAAACATCATTCGCCCGTCCTCTAAATTACAGCTCTCAATTAATTATGTTGTATCTCATGAATCATGATACATTTTATGCAGCCACTATGGTTACTCTTGCATCTGACATTTGTACACTATGTCCTGTCCCTCTTATTTTCCTATCCCACCTGCTTCCTCTAAATCTACTTGAGATTCCTTAAAGTTTGCTTCTTTTCCGAGAGAAAAACTTGTAATTGACTGTTATAGAATCACCCTATTTGCAGGTACTCTATCGAAGTTTGGGGCAGGTTTATTTTTATTGGTCCAAGTAATCATATTATTAGATGCCACACACTCATGGAACGATGCATGGGTCGCTAAAGATGAGCAGAAATGGTTTGTTCAGTTTTTATATTTCATTGATATCCCTATCATAGATTCAATTTGACTTATAGCAACTTTTGGGGTTTTTCAGGTATTATGCTCTACTCGCTGTATCAGTTACATGCTATATTGCAGCATTTACAATAACAGGTGTTCTGTTTATTTGGTTCAATCCTTCTGGTTACGATTGCGGACTCAACGTGTTCTTTCTTGTTATGACCATGATTCTTGCGTTTGCATTTGGTGTTATTGCATTGCACCCAGCGGTAAGTGGAAAATCTAGTTGTTTGGTGCTTTTGATTTCCATCTGTTCATGTACATCAATCTGTGATATTAACAATCCTATTGCCTTGTCCTTTTTGTTCTTTAACCAACCATCCGAGCTTGAAAAAGTAATAAGATAACAGAAATACTCTTAACAAATCTTTCTCAACAATGTGAACAGGTGAATGGAAGTCTGTTGCCTGCTTCTGTGATATCCATATATTGTGCTTATGTGTGTTATACGGGTCTCTCTTGTGAACCTCGAAATTATGTGTGCAACGGTCTTCACAACAAGTCAGCAGTGTCCACCAGTACCGTGGTTCTCGGGATGCTGACGACAGTTCTTTCAGTTCTTTACTCTGCCCTCCGTGCTGGATCTTCTACAACCTTTCTATCTCCACCTTCTTCACCCAAGTCAGGTACTCAAAAGTAAAGAGAAACCTTGTCAGACCGTTAAGATTTTATGGCAATTGTTTGAAATTTCTTTGAAGCCAAAATATACTCAAGGAAGTTGAAATAAATTCCCTATTTGGTAGTTGGCTTCAGATCCGGTTTGGATGAATACTTTTCAGATACCATTATTAAAAATATACTAATTGTGGTTTTCTGTTTTCATGCCTTGTTCATTCTTTAGCAGAGGAAGTTTTTGAGAATTTGAAAGCATCTTTTTGAAGTGCTCTTATTTAGAATGGGTTCTTTCTTTTAGTACCGAAAAACAAGTTCCGAAATCTATGAAGGGAACAAGTTTATGAAACGTGTTTTGCAGAACTATTTTGAAAACAACTACCGAATACGTATGTCTTTTGTTTTCAAGAGCTTTCACAAGGAATTTTCCTGGCCTCAGGGCAGCTGGAAGTTTTATTTCAGTTGAGAGCTGTTCCAAAGATCACTTAGTTAGAAACTTTCTGAATTTGAGAACACATCTTCTTGAAATCTCTCTTCAGGGAATGGCTTCCTTTTTTGGGGGAAAATAAATCTCGAACATCAAGTTTTGAATAGGATCTACCAAACGGGTACGAAGGTCTTTCGCAAAACTCTGAAAACAACTACTAAAAACGAAATCTCTCTCGCGTTAAAAAAGAGCTTCAGTGAGGAAATTTTTGTTTTTGGTATTCGGAATATAGGATAGCTGTTCCAAAGATAACTACTACATTCGCAGGCTATCTCCAGAAGTCCTTCATGTCAGAAATTTCATGAAAATATTGGTGCTTCTTATTCAAATAGTTTTTCTTGATATTTCCACATCAAGTTTGTGTGATAAATTTTCCCCTGCAGCAGAGAAGAAACCCCTGCTTGAGTCGGAGGAATTAGAAGAAGGGAAAGAAGGAAAGAAGGAAAAAGAGCCGCGGCCAGTTAGTTACTCTTACACATTCTTCCATCTCATATTTGCTCTGGCTAGCATGTATTCAGCCATGCTTCTTTCCGGATGGACCAGCTCTTCCGAGAGCTCAGACCTTATCGATGTGGGCTGGACTTCGGTTTGGGTCCGTATCTGCACCGAGTGGGTCACTGCCTTGCTTTATGTCTGGACCCTCGTGGCTCCATTGATCATTCAAGATCGCGAGTTCTATTGATGAACCGTCTTTAAGTACATGGCCGGGTTTCGATCGTTCAACTTGCATCGGTAATAGTAATGTTCATGTTACAATAGTGGTGTACGGAGCAATCGAGATGAGTTGTATAACTTCTGGGAATTTTTTTGTGCATGCAGAGGTGTGTTGTAAATACGGGTTTGATAGCATGAAAACATATCGGACGATCCAGATTCACATATATCGGACGATCCAGATTAATGAATTTGAATCGTCCGATATGTTTTCATGGAAGTGAATCTGGACCGTCTGATTTGTCATGGAGTCTAACATTTCTCTTGTAAATATTTGACAGAAGTTGCTTTAAAAACGATCATAGTTGTCTGCTATTCTGTTTTTTGGCTGTCATTTACAAACAATTGTTTTGATGACTGCGTGATCATAACTGATAAAGTATAATCACATCCACTGGAGAGGAGCTAGATTCATATAAGAAAAATTGACAAGCGAAAAGAAGAGCGAAGGATCGAGAAAGCACTTTTGGGAAACTAGGCATGCCTTGCGTTCGTGAATCGTGATTGATTTTTTAGATCAAATTGTGTCCACCTCAATTGGAATCCGTAATTTTTACCATTGCTATTTTTGAGACTCTTCATGCATTTATTGCAGTAATAATTTGAACTATTTATATTGTAGGGCATGCAGAGTAATATACATGTCAAAAATAATAGACGATCTGATCCTGTCAATAATTTAAAAGTTAAGATCAGCTATTTTGTAAACCAAAAATTCATTTTTTGATATACATATCGACGTTCGATCAAGCAGATATGTTGAATAGTTATAATTTTGTGCCGTCCATACAGAGTGAATGATTTATATTATTGGTGTGAACGCACGATGAGACCCAGTGCTTCGAAAGACTCAGTAACACAACATCTCTCTGAGAATTAGGGCATCCTTTGAGTATGCGGCACGGCACCCATTTACGGCCGCATCCTCAAATCAAATGTTTCCCTCTATATATATGGAGTATTTGGCAATTCCTCATCGTTCACTACAATAAGAAAAAAGAAAACAAAACCCGAGAGGCTAGACACATACCAAACAGTTTCAAAGGAGGATGGGAAGGAAGGCAAACGGCAGACGAAGGAGGGATAAGAAGAAGAAAGAAATCATCCCAGAAGAGAAAACACGAACAGAAGCGGAACCCAATTTCCCTTACGTTCCGGAAGAAATTGCGGTAGACATCTGCTTGAGATTACCTCTCAAATCGCTTTCCCGATTCACCTGCGTTTCCAAGCAATGGCATTCTGTCATATCTGACATCATCGCCCAAAGAATTGGAGGGAAGGTGGCTCTCGTCCAGTCCACCTTGACAGCAGGGGTCCCTACGTTTCACTCCATCAACGAAGAATGTCACGTGAAAAGGGTTACTCGACCATGGAACAAGAAGAGTCGATGGTCTAAGTACCCTACCATAGTCGGTTCCTGTAATGGGTTGTTGCTTATGGGCGTGCATGATGACTTGTTCTTGTGGAATCCCGTGACTAAATATTTTAAGGTGGTCCTGTCGTATGAACCTTTGGGTGATGAAGGTTTTCGTATTGCTTGCGGGCTTTGTTACGACACCTCTGCCAAAGAGTACAAGGCTGTAATGGTGTTTTCACCCGAGAATTATAATTCTGAAGGTCCATTTGCAGTTGTTGGTAGTTTCAGAAGCAACAGTTGGAGAAGGGTTCGCTGCCCCTACAACGTTTTTCAAGCAATGAAGTCAGGACCTGTGGTAAATAAACACCTAATTTGGTATGCCTATCATAATCCTTTTTTGTCGCACACAATTATGTATTTCGATATACAGACGTATGAATTCCATGAGGTGCCGATGCCTGAACCTCCTACGAATTCCGGATTTGAGATCCGGGGTTTGGGAGTTTTGGATGAATGCCTTTATATGATTTGCCATGGAAATTCATTCAACAATAATTTTGAGGTATTGGCAATGAAGGAATTTGGCATAAGGGAATCGTGGACTAAAATGTTTATCATGATACCTAATCTGGCATTACCCCTAGCAACATATTCGGAACTATTGGGTTATACAAAGTGTGGCGAAGTTCTAATGAAAGTTTCTGTAGATGATATGGGATGTGAGATGACAACACACAATCCTATGGACAGTTCGTATCGAACAATTCCAATTCAAGATGATTGCGACGATGTCAATGCAATTATGTATGAGGAAACCATGGTTACACCTACCGACTACGATTGGGAAGAGAAAGAGTTAAGAGGAGAAGCAACATATGTGGAGTATTTCCTAAACAAGTCTCCCCAAAAGATGAGAAAGAGAAGGGATGGTATTTGGGAAGTTTGCACAATGGAAAAGAAAAAACACTCTGCTTGGTTATACTCTCAGAAATACTCTCTATAAATAACTTTTAACTATTTCGTAATCCGTATTTTTTCGTCTTCAGTAAGTGTTGTGCTTCACCCACTTTGAATAATTTTCCTAGGGTTTGGAATATATATTCACGTGATTTTGAATAGTTAGCAAGGAATAGTTGTTGGCATGGAAATCTACCAAGGGTGGTATTTGATTTGAATGTGATTTCCAAAGATGGAATATTGGTCAAACTTGGAGACCAAGTTCAATTTAATTGGAAAGGTGAATCAGAGAAGATATCATATTGGTTGGCCAATATATTGTTTTCCTTTCGGCTGATATATTTTTTGCATGTATACATATATCTTGATTAGGTATGAGATATATAAATGTGTGTGAGATATACATAATTGGTGAGAGCAAGAGAGAAAAATATATTGTGAGAATGAGGGAGAGAAAAAAAATATTAGTGAGCTTGGGTTTGGGAATTAATATTTTTCTATCTCATTGTACTCGATCAATATAGTGGAATTTCTCTTTTGTTTCTGGAGTAGGTATTGAGACCGAACCACGAAAATTTTATGTTCTTTATTTTTCTTATACTTGTTTAATTTTGTGGCGTGCTTCCGTTGCGGCGAGGGACTAAAAATTCCAACAGTGAGAAGAAAGACTACTAGTCTGCATTGTTGAAAAATGAGACTATGAAGACATCATCACCCAGAGGAGTTTGAGTTATGGCCAGAAGTGTTGTGAGATTGTAGTCAATGTGCTACTATCAATAAATTTTTGCTTGCGACTGTGGGAATTTTCCTCCCCCCCTTGAAAAAGTGCTAGAGATGAAAGTAAGTAGACTTTTTATTTTATTTTCCCCCCCTATTTTCGTCAAAATTAAATAAGAACTTGTATTTTCAGCGTGTTAGTGTATTATTTGGGGTATGATCTATACTTGCATGTAGTCTATTCTTTGATCTTATGGTTTATTAACAAAGATAGTCTACGATTGCTATGACTTTATACAGGCACCAATGATCCAATTTTCACCCTATTGCAGAGGTGGTTCACAAAATTGTGAACCGAATGCCCAAGTAGAACCCATATGTGGTAAATCAATAAAATAACAATGAAAGACTTCTATTTAATAATCGGTTTGGATTTTCGGGAAGATTTAACTTCTTGACCTCTGTCAGTAGAAAATGTGAAAAGATAACTAACTAGACTAGCGCTGATCATTCGACTCTTGGACCTAGCTCAAGCGGTCATTTACACCGTATGACAACAAAAAATAAAAGACTAGCACTGATTCGGGAGAATAATTGGATGAACACAAGTGATGCACAAAGGTGACCAACTAAAGCTTTGTTATTGTTCTTTTGATATCTCATGACAAGCTTACGCGTACTTCGATTAATTCCTGCTAGACGACCAAAATCCCACCGTCCACTACCAGAGCTTATTTAAAGTTGGTGGCAAAGTCATGTATGAACAAGACCCACAAAAAGGTTGATAGCGCCTTAGAGATACCGATTCTTTACTTGAGAGGGAGCGAAGTATCCCGAGCCGTGATCTACCCTGGGGTTATGTAGTTGATTTATGCACTTGTTTGCTTCTACTCACTTCACTGGATTGGTTCATATATATATATATATATATATATATATATATATATATATATATACACACAGA
>BPLS01000174.1:999391-1032475 GCA_019656275.1 Rhododendron kiyosumense | reverse complement strand
ACGGAACTATTTCCCGTTCAGTCACTCTTGATAATGCAAAGCCTGGGATACCATAGCAAAGTACTAGGTATATCAAGCGCAACGTTCCTCTTACGCAATGCATGTAATGTGTTTCCAAGATTGTGCACCAAGTAATCAATTCAGATACTATAATCTACAAGAGTACTTACAAGCAGGTGTACCCCTACTGTTTGTACATACGTATAAGTACTAGCAAATGTGTTTGTAATAACATATTTGTCTACCGAGAGAATTGACCTGTTGATTGACAATGCTTTATCTCATGGTCAAAATTGGCTTCAAGGGGATGAAACCCGTACACATTGAGAAACCCCAAAAAAAAAAAAAACAATGAACTTCCAAAACACAATAAAAGCATCACAAAAGCCTGAAACACAACAAAGACGAAGAAAATCACCTATATAAAGAATCCACAAAATCAACAATTTGATCCGAGATATACAAGAGAGCTTACCCGCCTCAAATTTTCTTAACAAAAAAGAGCCGACAGCAAAATTGGCATAAGGACCAAGATTTTGTACCAGCTCGTACTTTAGAAAGCCACTTCCTAATGATATGCCTTTGTCGAACTAGAGGAAAAGGCATAACTAAAGAAAAGGAAATACCACATAAACAGTCTGCTCCATCCCACCCCAACGAAAGTCGTATTGTTCCACTTTCTCCAAATCAAACAGTCCTCATCGAAGGTATAAAAAGTAAGGCACCATAATGAGATGATTGCAAGAGCCACTTTGCACAAGATAATAATATAGGAATCAAAATACCAAAACAAAAATAAGACATTCAAGGCATCTAAGCCGAGTAGCTGATCTTACAGTTTAAAGTTTAACCAAATGCATCACCTTCCCAGTACAAGTTGACACGAAGATTTAGTAGTAGTTATGAAGCCCACAATTAGATTACATAGGAAGAAAAGACAAGTACATACAAGAAAAAGTGCAAATGGATATACGTCCATATTGTCCAAAACCTGGGAATTGGATCATTTCACACTTCTCAACAGATATGCCAACCTGAATAAATTGCTTAGTAGTTCCACGGTGCTCGAGTAGAAGACTATCAAGAAGAAATTCCAGAAGCTGATTGGTACGCCTTATCACCTTCTTCTTCTTGTTTAGCAAAGGGTAAATGCAGTACCATCCTAATTAAGCTAAATCAACCCGTCTCTTGACAGACACTAAGCTCTCTGAGTAAGGAAAAATATGTGTTATAAAACGTGGTTCCGGCAAATCGCATAACTGTTTGTATTCTTCTATGCAATGTGTAATATGATTGTACGACACAATCTTCCCATTTTCACACACAGTCAGAAGAACCTCGCGGTTTGGCCAAAACCCAAATGGAATGTGACTTCCTAAGAGAGGCCCAATTGTGTACTTTTTATTCCAAACCCCCTTAAGTCCATATTCGTCCATTAACCATACGTCAAACAGCATCTCTCCTCGCTGGTCGTCATACTTGGGCACAACAACGGAAATGGAATCATCCATAAGACAAAGATTAAGATGCCCATCAGACCTAATGCAGGCGGGCAAGGATATTCGCTCAAACGATCCTTCAACTGTGTTTAAGGCATCGATTGCGCAGACACGAGTAGAAGAATCATAACTCAACCAGTAGAAAATCCCGTCCAATGACGTGCAAAGATGATAGTAAGTGGTGAAGTCGCGGTTGGGCACCACAGCATCGGTTTCTTTCCACGAATCTGTGCTCATGCCGTAGATTTGAATTCTATGATCAACCAGCGTGGTTTTACGGAGGGTGGCGACTCTTACCACTTTGTAATCACTGGTTTTGGAATCATAAGCAAACCCAACATATCTAGTACGCCAAGTACGGTAAGGAGGTTGAGGGAGTGACCTACACTCTCTTGTTGCAGGGTTGCATATCACGATATTGGACTTCTCGGAGAGACACATGAGTCCGTCACAGAAGCCACGGTACAGGCTCGAATCCGCAAGGTGCGGCCCGGTGAAAGAGAGATCTAGGTCACGTATCGAAGTTCGGTCGGGAAGTAAATGCATGTGCCAGCTGTAGGGATAATTCGCGACGATGCGGGAGGCGCAGTAGCAGGGAGGGGCGCGGGTGCGGTGGAGGGAGATGAAGTTAGAGTTTAGGAGGAGAGAGTACCAGTGTTTGGAGACGGATTTGAATCGGAGGAGGGATTTCGCCGGAAGCCGAGATAGGATGTCGATCAACACGTCTTGCGGCAGCTCCTCTACAATCGCCATTACACTTGTCTTTCCAAGAAATCTTCCTGGGATATGGATACAGTGCCGTTTGGATTTGAGAACTCAATGGGGACCAAAAAGATAAGGGACTTGTGGATATTTTGTTTACCAGTGAAAATTATTAGAGCAAGGCTCCGTTCGGTTTTCACCAAAAATCTTCATTTTTATTTTAAATTTAAATATAACGAAAATAAAAAAATAAAATTTTTTTGCACTGTTTAAAAGATCTCAATGAATTCTATCAAATAAGATCCATATTTGTAAGAAAATTATTTACGTATACACATAATTTTTGACCTTAAAATTTATCTTCTTTGTCAAAAAGTTATTTTTTGAAAAGTGGAACGACCTGTGAGCCAATTCACTTATCCTTTTTGTCTTTATTTAAAAAATATCTCATTTTTTAGTTTCACGTCAGATTTTTTTGGATTATTGGTACTCTCGTAAAGTAAAAAATTATTGTCCAAACCTAAATTTTTTTAAATAAAGATAAAAATAAACCAAAAAAAACATATTTTTTGGCTTTACTCAAAAAAAATCAGTTTTGATCACAATTTTTTTACATTTCTTATTCTTCTTGTTGAGACGAACCGGTAATTCAAAAAAAAATTAACGCAAATCTAACAAATACAAAAAAAAAATAATTGAAGTAAAGACAAAAAAAAAGAAGAAGCTAAATGACTTATTCAGCCTAAACATGATGTGCCTCTTTGACACGGTCAAGTTGTGTCCTAAGCTCTTTCACAACCACGCAATCGTGTGAGTTCAATATAAAGTCTATGGATCCCACATTATGCGTTATGAACGAGGTGCCCGGTTGGTGGTGCACAAGGCACTGACTAATCTCTAGTACTCTAGTGGCAATCATCTTTTATCTAACCCAAAAAAATGTCAAACGTATATTACGTTAGCCAACTTTAGATTTCACACACATAATTGAACTTGTTCATTTTTTATTATAAAAAATAGTTATTCTCCACTTCTTGTAAAGGAATATTAAAATTAGCTCAATCAAATATCATCAAAGTACTTGATCGTTTCATTCAATTTTTTTTACAGAATTCGTTCTTTAGGATTCCATTAGTTTTGCTCTTTTCTTATTTGATGTGCATCCTATTAGTTTGTTGTTCTTAACCTCTCGATTTACCTTTATATGTGTAAGTTGAACTTTTTCCACCAATTAGTTATTATACTTTAGCAGGAACTCAATTCCATCTATATTCGTAAGCTAAATCCACTGAATTTGAGTAAGAGTAATGACTTCATTTGAAACATAGTTCAGGAAGTTTCCCGATCGTGGCCGATCCCAAAAAAAATGGCCCTTTCGCATTTTTCCTCATTATCAATTGCTTATTTTTCATGGGAGTTTATAAATACAACTGCGAATTTACTGCATGTAACTTGTTTTTAAGTAAATAATATTCGGACAATAATGCCTTTATAAAAATAGACAAAAATACCCCTACTTTTATTACATACAACCACAAAACATAAAACCACGTCAAAAATACATACACCCCTAAATCCACCACATTTCCCTCCAATTTTTTTCCATCTCCTTCCAGGAGAAATCGTCTGGTTCTCTGGTTCCATTCCAAACCACCATTGTTGAGCTCCCACCTCCCACCATAAATCCAGTCGACATCTGCCTTCGAACTCGCGCCTCACACCTCCTAACTCTCAATGGAAACCTCCATTGCTTCCTCTCCCTCCATTGGTAAAGAAGAAGTCTTGAACCCAACATATGAGAGCAATGTGTATTTTGATTGGGGATTGGAAGGTTGTGCAATGGAAATGGAAGTTGACAAGGAAGAGGGAGCCATGGATGTTGTAGTTTCAGAGCCAAAATCACAGCACGAGGTAACTCATCACTCCATTTTTAGTCTGGTTCTGTCCCAACATTGTCATATTCTAAAAATTGAAATTACGCCACAATTTCAAACTCTAGAGTTTGAAAATTGTAAACAATATCATATTCTAAAACTCGGAATTTTGCCAAAATTTCAAACTCTAGAGTTCGAAACTTGTCGACAATAATCACTCCTCCATTTTAAATTTGGTTCTGACACGACATTGTCAGATTATAAAACTTGAAATTAGGCCAACATTTTCAAACTCTAGAGTTTGTAAATTGCAGATAATATCATATTCTAAAACAGAGAGAGGCCGAGAGAGGAATGGAGGGTTTTCAAAAGATTTTGGCCGATGGAGTGGGGAGGGATAATTTTGGAAGTTCACACCTATTTTGTGGTTGTATGGTAATAAATTTTTATAAGATTTGTGGTTTAAGTTAGTAAAAGGTTACATCCAGTAAATTCGCAGTTGCATTTATAAACTCTCTTTTTCATTCCTAAAGCAACTTCAACTGAAGAGTAAGAACTTTTGGAATGCTGGCTAACATATGGACCGGGTTTGGAGAATTACCTGCACTGGTCTTTTGTTGAATTTCCATCACTGCGACCAAACAAGCAAGCTTGCAAAGGTACACCATAGGTGAATTTGGAAATCCTGCAGTGCAACCCGCACTAGTGGGGCTGTAGGGCGGCGATCCAACCATCTATTTTGACGCCGATGGCTTAGATTGAATCCGAACTTCTATTAATCCAAACCGTCCATTGCTGCCACGATTCCCTTGTGTTAGTCCCCGCATATCAATCACCCCAAACCGAAAACATTCCATAGTCATTCGACATTAACACTAAATTAGGAGATGGTCTACTGATTAAGTGTAAGCTTTATTAACTGTAATATATTTGGGTTGATATTGCTCGTCGAAAGAAAAGTGCAAGCTTCACAAAAATTTCACATTGTTTTTTATTTTGCTTTGTTTTTTCATTGAAAGCTCGTTGTTTTGGTTTTGAAATAGAGAAATACTATGTACACATCTTTGTTTTGATTTGTACCTAGACTTTTTGTTTGAAATATCAAAAGTAAGAGAAGATCTCTCTCTACCCTCTTACACACAAATTCTATTTGCATCCCACTTTTGTCTTCATACAGATCCACTAAAAAAATTCTAAAGTTTTTGACAAAAGAACCCTCATACACAATGACCTTATTACCCCTCTAATTTCTACATACAACCACATACCTTTTTTTAATACCAAAAATAAACTCGATTTATATATAAAATTAAAATACAAAGACCGGAATTTTATCAGTCCGAAAATACAAAAAAATAACAAACAAACAAACAAAATATAACAAACAAACAAAAAGAAAAGTCACGCCGGAGTCGGACCCGTCAGTCACACTTACAACCACATACCTTAAAACCCAATTTCATTACTTCTAAATTCATTTAAAGGCATCATCGCGAGTTTACAACAACAATTGAAACCATTCATCTTGTACTTATGATTGAGAACAACATATGATATAAAAGCCTGCTGGATTGATATAAACAAGTTGTCTCGACCAAAAGGGAATATATATAATATATATAATGTATAACATATGTTCGACAGATTTGAGTAAACATACAATTGGAGGATTATAACTTAAATTAGAATTAAGGAGAGGTAGAGCAAAAACTCAAAACCTGCCTTTCGTCTTTTGATTATATATTATTATTGTTTGTTTTCTTGTAAACTGTTTTTATATATTAATGTATTTCTATTGTTGCAAAAAAAAAAAGGCAAGTGACTTTATAGCAAAAAAATACTCCATAAGAAAAAGACAAAAGGGCAAGTGACTATGTATGTCTATAAGGGAGTATACGTGGGCGGCAGCTCCGCCAACAAATCATATGCGATGAGATAACGCACGAACGCGACTTCTCACTCCCCTCGTCACATAACGACACTCGATTCCGTGGAGAACGGATTATAGTATATTCAGATTACAGAGGCACATAGAGAGAGAGAGAGAGAGAGAGAGAGAGAGAGAGAGAGAGGCAATGGGGATGAAGGAAGACGAGGAGAGGAGGTTAGACGGAGGAGTGGTGGTGGTGAATCCGAAGCCGAACAAAGGATTGACTTCCAAAGCCGTCGATTGGCTGGAGAAGCTGATAGTGAAGCTCATGTACGATTCTTCCCAGCCTCACCACTACCTCTCCGGTAACTTCGCTCCGGTTCGCGACGAGACCCCTCCTTTGAAGGACCTCCCCGTCAAAGGTCACCTACCGGTACGTCTAGTTCCCTTGCCTGTGTACCTGTGTTCGTTTGTTAAAAAAGCTCGTTTAAGATCAGTTTGTTACATAAAAGGATAGTTGAGAGACGAAGTAACAAAAATGAGATCGTTTAGGGACGAAATTTAGTGTATTAACCCCTCACGTAAACAAACCAAGCCTGAAACGTCTCGTTAAGTTTTCAAACCTAAGTTTGAACAAGCTACTATTTGGCTCATTCGGTTTATGATTTATAAAAAGTTAAAGCTAAACGAGTTCGGATCGTGGTCGGCTCGATTAAAGCTTGGCTTGTGCGTGGTTCGAAGCTCGTTAAGTTTTCAAACCAAGCTTGAGCAATTAACTACGCAGCTCGTTTATCCTACTCTATACATTGCTATAATTGTGTAGGAGATTTCTAATTGCCATTGTTATTTCTATAGAGAAAATATTGAAAATTTTGGGCACTGATTGGTTGGGTACTTGATTGTTAAATTGATGGATGCACTTGTTTAATCTGTTGCGGTTAAAATCCTGCAATACGAGTATCCTACAAATCAATATGTTTAGAGGGTAAAACCTATACGTTTCGTTAAATGTGTCATATGT
Source organism: Rhododendron kiyosumense (assembly GCA_019656275.1). NCBI lineage: Eukaryota > Viridiplantae > Streptophyta > Magnoliopsida > Ericales > Ericaceae > Rhododendron > Rhododendron kiyosumense. The sequence continues at coordinate 1,025,509 of BPLS01000174.1, read as the reverse complement.
TTTTTGTTTTTGTTTTGTTTTGATTAGTGTCTTATGTTTACACACATCTTATGATGATACGGTACATATCTTATCATACGGTTCAGTGAGAGTATCCCCACATGTATTATGTATTCTTATGTTTAAATGAGTGTTTTTGAACCAAAATCATGTTTGAAATTTGTTGCGAAATAAGTGAAAGCCGACTTTTGTGGAATTGGCATTGTTTTTGTGGAGTCCAGGGGCGGGGGTTTGCTGGAGTTTGAACTTTGAAGCGCTTTATTAAGTCGTCGTATTTGTATGGAGATGGAGTTTTACTCATTCCTTTGAAGGGAGTTGATTTTAGATGAAGGCTGCTATAATTGTAGAAAAAACGATATGCTAGAAATTGAGTGTTGCAAAAATGAATGTTGTGGCATGTGAGTGGCAGAATCGTTTTTCATTTTTGTTGCTGCTGCTGGGAACAGTATAACTGTATAAGTTGATCAAAAAGATGTGGAGTCAGTGTATTTGAGGGGAATTATAGCGAGTCTTTGCACTGGTTGAAGTGAATGAGTACTTTTATGTCAAACTTTGTCCACTGCGTACCTAAATTGTTTAAATGGAGATTCGGTCAGAAAGTTGGCCGAATTAGTCCTATCAATCAGATAGCTTGGTAGATTGGGTCTCATTCTAGTTGGAAAAAGACGGCCTGAAAATTAGAATATCCTCAAGACGGGGCAATGAGTAAGCAAAAGCTTTATGGAATACCATGACAGCAAAAATGCAAATAAGAAATTTTGTGGAGCTGATCAGCTGAGGTTGGTTGTTAAATTGATTATGAACCATTTAATAAGAAGAATTTGCATTCCCTAGGCCAAAAGCTAATAAACAGGTTTGTTGTTATATTGCGAAAGGATAAGCATGGATTTATCTTTTGGAGACGGGGAGGAAAAGGGAAAGCAAGGGGTGTGGTTTCTCTTGTTTTTTACATCGCAGCCCCAAGTAGTAGTACGCACACATGAAGGGGTGTTGGCTTAATAATAGAGATAGCTCTTGTTAACAGCATCGTTGTGCCTTTTTGGCTGTGAAATGACGAGTCCTAAATCTATTACTTAGTTATTATGAAGCAGATTTGCGATCCTTTAGATTGTACAATCTGGAATGCTTGGAATGCTTTGTGCCCAGTTCTGGCCTCATGGCTTTTGGGAATCATCTTTACAGTGGAAATCTCAGAATTTGTTGAAATGTTCACTGATATTCAAAAAATATAAGTGAATAGAAAAATTGAAACTGATTTTTAATGGCTTATGGTGGCTTTAAAGTAGCTAAGAGGTCAAAACAGAAGGGATGGCATGCTGAAACTGGCTGCTCATCTATACCCAATTGCATCATGCCGAAACCAGGGAAGGAGTTTGAAGAAATAAAGAAGGGCCCAGGCCCATTTCCTCCGAGTTTCGCAATCATGGGTGCATGATATATCAGATCTCCATCGTTTTTTGTTAGTGTGAATGGATCTTCCATTTGCCTAACGGCGGTTGGGAGCCCGTGAATGGCGTGTTGGTGTGGCTGTGAACCCGAGCGCTCTTGGTGTTGCTCAGCTTTCTTGGGGAGGCATTGCTACGGCGGTGCTCTGGGCCGGCTTTCCTAGCCGTTTGGGGAGATCGAAGTGACAATCTTCGGCGGTCTCCGGGATTCGGGAATGGATGGGCTCTCGGCCCAGCTGGTCGTTGTCTGGTGACCGGGGGAGAGGGGTTTGGGTCTTGATCGGTGGTTTCTGGTGGTGGTTGGTGGCGAGATGGCTGTTTGGTCGTTGGCTGTTCGCCTGAGGTTTTCGGGTGGCGGCGTGCTTGGGCGGCGGCAGTGTGGATGATGGTTCTGTGTTAGATTTTGGGTTAGGCAGTGGTGTTGGGCTGAGCTTGGTCCATTTTTCGGGCAGGGCTTAGCCCGTCTCTTGAGCTCTTGTTGCAGATCTGGGTTTGAGACCCATAGGATTTTTGGGCTTGGCCCAATGGGTATAATGGGGCTTTGCCCTAATGGGTGTTTTCTTGGGTTGGTTTCTTGCTAACCTAGGCTTTGGGTCTCAAGTGGGCAGATGATAGTTCTTAGCTTTGCTTAGGATTTGATGTCATCATTTCTTGTCCTTTTAATCTTTGACAAATTTCAAGGATTAGTAAAAAAAATTGCCATTAAAAAAAAAAAATGTCTTTCAAGTCTGTTGCTTTCGTTAGGTCAGCCATGGGCTCACAATTTTATGGCTCTTGTAGTGGTATTGAGGCTCGATTAATATAAAAATACGGCGCATTGAATATACGTTATATTTTCTATTATTCACAAACATATAATATCCTAGTCTCTAAAACTTATTCGTACTTTTGAGAATACAGTAGGAATACTTACAATTAACCCTCCTCTAGGCCCCCAACCTTACCTTGTAGTCATCTCATCTATGTGCCCTCACTCCTGTCCCCCTACCCAGCGCCACTTCCGCAGCGTACAGCAAGTTCATAATTCCTGACAGCCACTATAGAAAGAAACTGTTACTCTTCTCTCTCTCTGAGATGACCTGACAATTTGAAAGTTTCTAACATGATGTTTTAATCTTTTCATTTCCTTTTCACATTGAAATCTTTCCTTGCCAAATATATGGCATTTCATTGGGTTTTAAAGGTCATATAACTGGCAGGGAAGTTATATTATGTGTAACTTTGTTTATATGACAGCCGAGCTGGAAGAAAAAAAAACTCTTTGTTTATGTGACTGTATATGGCAGTTTGTTTTGTCTAACCGAAAGGATTTGCAGGAGTGTCTTGATGGTGAGTTTGTCAGAGTTGGTCCTAATCCGAAGTTTGCTCCTGTGGCCGGATATCATTGGTAAATCGTTTTTCTTGTCATTCTCCAAATTTCAATAAGGACTTATTGATCTATTTAGAGATGTACTCATGTTGTGGTGTATTCGAAGGAAAAGATAAAACCTTTTCCTGGCTTATCTGCTCCATTTTCGCTTTAGAGATACAAGATTCTCATACGGACAAATATCTTCCCTTTTTTATTATTGTCTGTTAATATCAACTGGATGAGAGTTGTGCTAATTCCTTTTGTTGCTCAAATTGCAGGTTTGATGGAGATGGGTGCGTCTTCTTGTCCCCTCACTCATCTTAAAGTATATGTAGTTTATTTTAAGGGTTTTTTTTTTTTTTTTTTAAGGAGTTCTACATTTTACATTCACCATCCCTTTTGATTCTGGGAAGATGGCTTCATTGTTTACAGATAAATCAACCTATGCTATTATCGACAAAATTCTCCACAGAGTTTTAACATATCATTTCACTGATGTAACTAAACTTCTTTACATCTCAACATGCATCATAGCTGCCTAAGTGCCTATCCAATTTGTGCATACTTTAATCCTAGTGACCATGTATGAACTTCAGTTTGGATGCTTAGGTGCAATGTTGGCATTTGTTTAAGATCTGGCTTGCATCATCTGATTTCATTTTTGCACATTCCTTGATAATCTCGTGTTCAGTACAAAATAGGAAGCTTTTGTATTGTCACACCCATGTATGTACAAGTAGTGAGAATGTGAGATACTGGTACAAACTTACAAATATGTTAGAATGTTGTTATATACCAAGCTTCCTCGCCTTAACTGCCAAGGCGTAAAGTTGGTTTTATGACTGAATGAGCAGCAGAGAGACTCTTGTGCCTGCTGTTTCGTTGGAGCATCTCCAGTGGTGTAGTTGAAAATGTTAGGTAAAATTTGTTTTATATAACAAATATAGAAAAAGTGGGACCCAATTTTATTTGTCAACGTTGTGTTAATTTTGAGAGTGATTGGATGTTCCAATGGTGTTGGTAATGAGTGTGATCTCCACCCTTTTGTTTCATTCTCTCTCCTCTCTCTCTTTCTCACACTTCCCAACTCTTTCTCTCTCATGTCCTCTCTCTCTCTCCTTTGTTAGTTAGTATCTCCCTATTACTAGCACCCTTCCTAATGAACTTCCTAAGTAACACCTAATAACACACAAGGTATTACATTCATTGGAGCACCAAAAACACATATATTTGCCAACTCTTAATTTATCTACTAAAACACTCATTGGAGGTGCTCTTACTCAGTTCTCAGAGTACTACGGTCAACGCCTATTCGTTTTACCGAGGTGCTTCCAATGCCTAAAGACGTCTCATTGTACATCATCAAGCTTTTTAATGGCAACGTGTCCTTTGTTCTCTTTCTCATCATTCAGTTGTTACATGGTATTATCGGTTGATGAAAGGCTTTTTAGGAACATAATCGGAGGTGATGTACCAAAAAGGGGACTGAAGGCCCAAGGTTGGTGCAGAAAGACTCCATGTGGACGCTAAGTGAGAAGTACCCGTCATTTTGAAGGAGAGAATCTGTTAAGCAACATATCCAAAACTAGGACTAAAGGATAATATTCAATCTTTATGGTGCAAAACAGAGTGTTAGTCGTACAATATATTGTTGTAATATATTCGGAATAAAGGATAATATTCAATCTTTATGGTGCAAAACAGAGTGTTAGTTGTACAATATATTATTGTAATTAATAACTTAACAATCGTACTGTTTGCCCTAACTAAATTTTATGCATCATATTTGATTTAGGACTCAGGAAGCAAATGTGTTGATGCTCCAGTCTGTTGATCAATATATTGCAATAGTTGGGTAGAATTAGATTAAATGTTCCTATTGAGGTCTTAGGATTTTCTAAGCCTTGACATAGCATTTGCTCACGTAACATCCGATTGGCCCTTTTGGATGCACAAAAAGTGGGAAAATGATTGGAAACTCTCTCTCTCTCTCTCTCTCAAAGTTTTACTATTTTCCTCTTCCTTTCTATATAGCTGTCCTTGTTCTTATCCATTCTTTGGAGTTCAATATCAGAATATGTCTTCAAGTTCTCAAAGGGTTTGAGTGATGAATTTAATTATGCAGTATGATTCATGGTTTGCGCATCAAGGAGGGAAAAGCAACATATGTTTCCCGTTATGTAAAGACATCACGTCTTAAACAAGAAGAGTTTTTTGGAGGATCCAAATTTATGAAGGTATACCTTTGAACTCCAGAAAGGTTCTGAGGTTTCTACAAGTGTAGTCTCTCTGTTCATAGCTGTAATGTTTACTAGTATGGCATGTAATCACAAAATACTTAAAAGGTAAAATAAAAGGTAGCCAAACACGGGAATATCTTTGTAAACTAAATATTTGGGAAGTCAAACTAAAATGTTGCTGAACTTAGAGGTCAGAAAGGAAGGACAATACCTAAATCTGCATGATTTAAGTAATGACAAGTTTCTTCATTTTGTGACAAATCCAATCTAAGACTGCAACCAGTGCTTGAATATAAAGAATTGGATGCCTGCTGTTTCTTGTTTGTATTGTTGCAGCAATCTAACTTTGGCTACTATCTACAAATGATTTGTGCCCCAGGGTGAGCAAGAGGCAGGAAGCAAATGAGAGAAATTAACCATAATCTCGTTCTGTGTTCCTCTCTAGGAACCGTAGTCTGTCTCACACCTTTTCTTTTCTCTCTTTTGCTGTTCCCCAAATTTTTGCTTTGTTTGCTTGTCTCTTGTCCTTCTTAGCCTTTACACCTAAGTATTCCAAATGTTTTGTTTCTGAAGGGATAAATTCGTTAATTGCATGGGATAGATGTAGAAAATAGGATGAGTAATCAAGCACATAAACTGTCATACAGAAACCAAACCAAACCAAATCAAACCAAAACCGAGCCTTGTTTCCCAATCAATCGGGGTCGACTACACGAATCCTATTTTTCCATGGAGCTTTGTCCAGGGCTATCTGTTCACTTAGATTTAGTAAGCCGAAATCCTTTCGTATCATGGTATCCAAAGCCAGTTTAGGTCTTCCTCGTCCCCTAGCCCTACTATCCACTATTATCATGTCACTCTTGATTATTGCGTCTGCAGGTCTATGGTAAATATATCCAAACCAGTGTTCTAAAACAAGGAATTAATCGGTGGTTAATCGCCAATTAATCACTGGCGGGGTGTATATGATTAGGTCCGACTTACGATTAATCCCCAATTACTAATTAATATACACCGATTAACCGCTCGAAGGTGGCTGACTAGCGCCTAGGGACTTTTAGTTCATTGATCCAAACCACCTTAATCTATTCTCTCTCAGCTCATCTTGTACATGTACAACTCCTACCATCTCATGAATAGTTTCGTTTCTAATTCTAGCTCTCCTAGTCTTACCACACATCCATATCAACATCCTCGTTTCAGCTACACTTATCTTACTCTCTTGTTGCTTCTTGATAGGCCAACACTCCATCCCGTAAAGTATCGCTGTAACAGTTTTACAAAATTTTTCTTTCAATTTTATAGGTATCCTTCGATCACATTATGCACTAGAAGCTCTCCACTTGAGCCACCCAACTTGGATCCTATACACCTAAAATGCTCACTTTTTGGTATCTCCTGATCCTAAATCCTCATGTCTTCTTTTTGGGCACTTCTATTGTTACTACCCTTACACTGCATATACTCAATTTTACTCACTCTTATCCTAAATTCTTTGGACTCTAGTGCTTTTCTCCAAATTTCTAATCTAGCATTAACCCGCTTGTAGTTTCATCTACTAAGACTATCATTTGCAATCAACATATACCACGGAATATCATCCTGAATATGCCTAGTCAACTTCAGGGATGGCGACGAGGCGGATTGGGGATGGATTTGACGATCCTCGTACCTGATCCCCAAACCTCATATTCGCCTCAATCCCCACCCCGTTCCCCAAACAGGAAATCACCTCCGCCTTGCCCATTTTTCAAGACATAAAAATTAAAATATAACCTTTTTAAATATAACATATTCCAGGCAAGTAATGGCAAATCTAAATTTTTTAAGTACCCTTATTTTTGAATTCCAACAACCATCAAAACCAAACAATTAAAACCTCACTTTTCCACAAATTACACAAGCATAATCCATACATCATCTGCAATAATCATAGTGGTAAAACTAAAAAAATTATATATAAAAATCATGGCGCGGGGATCGGAGGTACATGGAACCACCTTAGACCTGATCCCCGAAACTTTTAAAAATGTTGCCTGCAAATCCGATTCGAACCCCGGAAAAAACTCCGAAACTGCTATCTTTAGTTCACTCATCCATAACTAAGGCAAAAAGGTAGGGCTAAAAGTTAACCCTTGGTGTAGCCTTATTGTGAATTTACTTGTTTCCCCTACTGATGATCTAATAGTAGTGATGACACCTTCATACATGTCTCTAACTACATCGATATATCCTTTTGTCACTCCCTTTCGCTCCAAAACCCACCCTTTGATATCCCTGGGCAACCTATCATAGGGCTTTTCTATCTAAGTCTATAAAAATCAGGTGGGGATCCCTCTTCTCTTCCTTGTACTTTTCTACCAATCTCCTCAACAAATAAATTGCTTCCATGGCTGATCTCCCCAGCATAAATCCAAATTGCTTCTTCGACACTGTTGTCACCATTCTTAAGCAATGCTCAATAACTCTTTCCCACAACTTCATTGTATGGCTCATCTACTTGATGCCTCTATAGTTGTTGCAACTTTGAAAATGGTGCTCCTCCTCCACTTGTCAGGCAACCAAATACTGAAGCACATGTAAATTTATTTCAATTATCCTTTGTATTATGATTGTTGATCCATTTATCGTGTCTTTGTATTGTCAAATGTAGATTGGAGACCTCAAGGGGCTCTTTGGGTTGCTTATGGTTAACATGCAAATGTTGAGAGCAAAGCTGAAAGTATTGGATGTTTCATATGGACATGGAACAGGTAGGATGAATGACCTTTTTCTGCGGTATCCCATGGGATTCTGAATGTTTGACAAGTCAATTCTTGTAAAATAGTCGCAATAAGTCATGTGAGAAGTGCGGAAAAGAACTTACTATTTTTCACGTTCTGCTAGGCAACACAGCTCTCGTATATCATCATGGCAAGCTCTTGGCGCTTTCAGAGGCAGATAAACCATGTGAGCCAATCTCCTCCCTCTGTTTTGATGGAAGAACCAAATACGGTTTTTATTTCCTTATGAGTATTAATGTGTATCGGTACTAAGTGGTTATGTGAGATGGACCCATGTCTTAGTCTTTTTTATTCATTTTTGGATTGTATATTTGTATTTATATGCTGCATGCATCTTGAAAAACAGATGCTTAATTGTCTGAAGGGAACTGGAAAAGCTGAAAATTTTGTAGCATCATACGTCATCAAGCAACTCCATCATGCTTTCCAATTATTTTGCAATGCTGAATGTTTTCTCTGCTGCAATGTGCAGATGTCGTTAAAGTTCTGGAAGATGGAGATCTGCAGACACTTGGCATGTTGGATTATGACAAGAGATTGGCTCATTCCTTCACTGCTCATCCCAAAGTTGACCCATTCACTGGTGAAACATATCTTCCAAAATGTGATCTCGTCAAGTGCTATTCATAATACTCCCTTTTGATCTATGGAACCTTGCATGCAGGCGAGATGTTTACTTTTGGCTATTCTCATGCACCACCATACATTACATACAGAGTTATTTCAAAGGACGGTTTCATGCAAGATCCGGTGCCAATAACAATACCGGAGCCAATCATGATGCATGACTTTGCCATTACTGAAAATTATGCAATTATTATGGACCTTCCTTTGTACTTCCGACCAAAGGTATAGTTATTTTCGGTTTCCTTTCCTATAATATTATGGTAATCTGTTGTTGCCGAGTGGTTAAGACATTCTATGTGACTGAATCTCATAGAATACTAGTAATTGATTGATTTAAGCAGCTTAATATTTGGTTATTTATTCTTTGGTATGACAAATAATATGCTTGAAAGCCAATTCGCTGTCTTGTGATTTTCACAAGACAGCAATCTGTTTTGTTGGTCCACGTCTAGGTAAAATGTTATGGGTACCAAATGGCATCAAGCCCATATGGGGGTTGTGTTTCTTTGTTCTACTTATCTTTGCTCAACCAGCTGAATGTCTCACAATGTCACACATATCAGATCACATGAATTGTGGAAGGAAAAGAGGAAGAAGATAGGAAAATGAACAGTTCATTTGAGGCTTCCCATTCTCTCATACTGGAAATGGCAGCTATAATAATGATTTCTTAGAGCATCTCCAATGGCATGTTATATTTGTTGGCATAGGCCCAAAGCTATATTAGAGTGTAAAACTCCAAATTTCCTTCTTCAATGGTGAGGTAAAACACATGCTATATTTACTTATAGTTATATGTTGTGCCATATGTAGCACAATATACAGCTATAGCTACAATGTTCTCTCATCATGGGACCCATGCATGAAAATTGACATTTTGTAAAAAACTAGAAGAAATAGCATTTGCACCATTGGAGCTACATTGCTATAGTACAGTAATTTGTGATGATTCATTGCTATATTATAGCAATAACTATCCATATAGCTACTCCACCATTGGAGATAGGCGTTCATTTTTAGAGAATGCGTATTACCAGTTAAACAAGAAAACAATTCGTTATTTCCTTTTTCTTAGACTGATTGCTCATTTGCTCTATAAAACCTGCTACTAATTATAAAGTGCCATACTCTCACTGCCTTCACATGATTCTATAAATTACAAGATTTGTATGAGATCAATACATAAATTTATTGTCAGTCGGCTATGGACTTACTTCCATGGCAGATGATCAATGCCAGTACAAAGCCACATGGAAAGCCTCGTCTTATGCTCCCTTTTCCTAAGATATGGATGGAAAGGGAAAGGAGTCTATGGCCTATGAAAAACAAGTAAACACAAGAGAAAAGAAAAGAAGAGAAAGGTCTTTGAAAAGGTTAAGGTTCCCCCTTTCTGGTTGAAGTGTTATTATGTTGGAGACATTTATTTTTGGTTGCTTGGACAACTGTTTGTGAATAATTTTCTTTCTACAAAAGAAAATTCGATTCTCATAAGTTGCAATCTCACAGTAGGCCTTGCATAGTGGTGTTGGTAATGGCTACATAACATGTATTAGGAGAAAGGCTTGGTTGAGAGAATCATACAGGGGCTGTTGATTTGTATAGGTTATTGAATTGTGCATGAGATATCGAGCTCTACTTGCTTATGACACTTCAATTTTCAGGAAATGGTGAAGGATAAGAAACTGATCTTCACGTTTGATTCAACTAAAAAGGCCCGTTTTGGCATTCTTCCACGATATGCAAAGGATGAACTCTTAATCAAATGGTTCGACCTTCCTAATTGCTTTATATTCCACAATGGTGAGCCCCATTGCTCAGCCTTTTCTTGAAATCCAAAACACAAAACAAAGAAAGTACCATTATTTATCTCAGTTTGGATTGCGCAGTTGACTATTTTATATTTTCTTGAGTGTGACGGTTAACCTACAGTCAAGTTGTATTCTGACAGGAAAACTTTAGATTTTTCTAAGATTCACTTGATCATTGTTTTGCCTGTAGCCCTTTCTAGAAGCCTAAACAGTAGAACGCGCTTGCCGCTTACTTCTGTTGCATTGTTTCTGAAGTTAAACAGCATTGGCAATTGAGCCTACAGTTACTTGGTAAAGTTAACTATAGAAAACCCAAGCATTTTCTCAGTTTAGAATGAACTTGAAAGCTTACTCAAGGTTTACCATCTATAAAAGCCAGGGTTAATAAAACATTACTTTAGAAAACCCAAGAATTTTCTTGTTCGTTTGCTTTCTTGTTGCCCTCTTAGTGCTCGTAGGAGTTAGTATTTGCTACAAGTCAACCCTCCAGTAATTATTTCTGCTAGGAGACCCAACATTGTTAGTTAAGTAATAAACGATGAGCCACAAGAATAGGCTCATGCAATTTGATGAAGGGAATCTATATGAAAAGGTACTCAAACCTCTTTCGGACTTTTGAGGAACACATCGAGCGAGAATTGGATTTTGGTTAGGCAATGTGTGGTTGGTAAACGATGATTAGTTTTTATCAAGGTACAAAATGTTTCATAAGATGTTGAATATGATTCAAGAGTTTTTTTTTGGTAAACTAATAACAAAAGCAAAAAAATCCAGCATACAGAGCAAAGGAAGGCATTCCTTTCTGGCAACGAACAACAGAAAACTACCTCCCTCTACAAACACATTACCTCTAAGACTCTATTTAAAATATTTCATTGGTTACAAAGCCAAATATTCTCCTAAGTTTGAGGGAAGTTCCTCCAAGAACTAACCCTAGCCCGAACATTAGTATGAATAGCTGCAATCATCCCTTGAATATCTGCTGCTCCTCTTCCAAAAATTCGATAATTCCTCTGAATCCAGATTTGATATAGAGCTGCTGCTAAGGAGAGTTTATACAGATTGACCCTAAAAGAGTTGCCCCAACAAAACCCAAAAGCCCAGCTAAGCTCTGGACTCGGTTCCCTGGGCCTTCTCAAGCTTCTAAACCTGCCCAAAATGATTCCCCACATGGCCTTAGAAAAATCACAGTAAAAAAAGAGATGATCATGAGATTCATTCCCAGTATATCCTATCCTATACAAATATAGTGGGGGCTTGAGAATCCTCCAAACACCGATACCCTAATTTCTAGAATTTAGATTGTTTTATAAATTTGCAGAAACCGAAACTCTACTTAATTTTCCTCAACTCCTAAATTAACTACCCACTCCTCACCCACATGCTATGTAGCACGGACATGGGCAATTAAACTTAATGGACACGCCACTATACGTTTTCAGGAGTTTCCCTAGTGTGTGTGGTGCAACAACCTCCGAGAAGTGTTGGTGCTTCATATCCCACATGTCATACTTCCTGAAGGTTCCACCACCTCCCATACCGATGGGTATGATATCATTGGTTTTGGTTAAAATGAATGAGTATTAAACTTTAATCAAGACTCTTTTAAAGAAAATATGAATCTTCCTTGAATTTATTGAATTTTTAGTTATCCTAAAAACACATGGAGTTTTCATAGTATCTACTTGCCAATTTGAAGTTATTATATCGTTGTATCCCTCTATTCTATCCTCCTTTTCCCATGATTTTCAGTTACTCTGAAAAAATACCATACTTTTTCTGTATTTTTCCTGTATCGTGTGAGGTTACTGCTAGTTGCATATTATATTTTTATGCCTCATTACCAATCCCTTCTCATTACCAATCCCAATCCTAATCCCATCTCCTTACGAATCTCACCGCTCTAATACTTTTATCAAACAAGGCCTTAATGCCTTACGTGAAAGTGATATGATTTCAGCATGCAATTAGGGTCTGAGAATATATTTCGATCGACGCATGTTTCTCCTTCCACAAAAGATGCATATTTTGATTGTCTTGAGTTGTAAGAAAGCAACTGGTCGTTTGATATTTTGACATCATCAATAATTATGTAATAAATGTTTTGGATGAATTTTGTTTCCTGTTAGTCTGTATGATAAGAAGATTTTCTTGCGACTTTATTAGTTATCCGATACTAGAGTCTAGAGTAATTAACCATCAACCGTAGGGTAAACTTGTTTCTCGACACTTATCCAGCGGTCACTGCATCCAACACGTGCCTGTTTAATTGGACCATAGTCTGCTGACCTTATATGCTGTTAATTTGTATAAGCTGGTTGTACTTGAATGTCTATTTTCTAGTTTTGATTTATCGTTGAAAGTTTCATTTTGTGATTCTTTTACATTGGGAAAAAGGAAGGAAAATAGTGCAAAACAAACACAATTAATTCCTTTAGAAAATTCTTTGTGTGTGTGTGTATGTGAGGGGCTTTACTGTGTATCTTTCTTTGAGTGAATTTTGAGTGCTTTTAGGCTTTATCAGTTCCTGTGGAATGCTCTCGTTTGCCTTGTTTCCTCCCTATCCTATTCAGTGGAATTATTTGCCTTTGTCTAGCCAATGCATGGGAGGAAGGGGATGAAGTTGTTTTGATCACTTGTCGTCTTCAGAATCCGGATTTAGACATGGTTAGTGGGAATGTCAAAGAAAAGCTCGAGAATTTCACAAATGAACTGTAAGACTCTGGCCTGAAGAACATTCGAAGAACAGATTGTACCTTTATTAGCTAGCTCTAATTGCTTCTTATTGGAGTTTTTCAGGTATGAGATGAGATTTAACATGAAAACTGGTCTGGCATCACAGAAGAAACTATCAGCATCTGCTGTAGATTTCCCAAGGGTGAATGAGAGCTACACTGGGAGGTATGTAGATTGAGCTTTTACAATTGCGATTTATAGATTTTATTGTTCACTTGTATCTAATACAAAAATCAATCATTTTCTGTGATTCATGCGTTTAAAGTTATATGTACTCGTTATCTGTTGTTTGCATCATCTGATGTCCAAGAATGCGCTTCTTATTTTTGACTCCTAAACTGTTGTTTCAAGTCCACTTCAATTCCACAAGTTCTTGTTTACCTCTTGATATTAGAAACATTGAGTTTTATCTGCACCTTGCACTAATGATATTGTGCAACTATAGGAAACAACGATTTGTTTATGGAACCATGCTTGACAGCATTGCAAAAGTTACTGGAGTTATCAAATTTGATTTGCACGCTGAACCAGATTCTGAAAAAACAAAACTTGAAGTTGGGGGAAATGTTCAAGGCATTTTTGACCTGGGACCTGGAAGGTTTGGTTCGGAGGCTATTTTTGTCCCTCGTGAGCCCGGTATTACTTCTGAAGAAGACGATGGGTACTTAATATTCTTTGTCCATGATGAAGCGAGTGGGTATGTGTTCCTTTCTTGCCTTAGCGTTAATGTAACATTAACTGCTTCTTTGTCCACCCTTGTTCAACTAATAGTATGAGAATATGTTGCAATTCGTTAGTGCAGTATCTTAGAACCAAAAACTGTTAACTGTATATGATAGTATATTAGTATCTAATCGCTGATCAACAAAGTAAATTCCAAGTTCAGTTTGCTTTGAACTTTGTTGAGCTGATGTGCTCTCCAGGTTGTGATGGTTAAGAGAGAAACTATAGAAAAGTATTTTCCTCGAAAGGGGAAAATTACTTTCTTGTACAGTGGTAGCAAACACAGATGATTGGGCCTGTGAAGAACCTAAACAAGTTGAGTGGATCGGTCGATTAAACTATAATCTGGATGGATCTTTCGTGATCTCTGATTAGTAACCTTGAAGGACCTCTATGAACTTTGTTAGAACAGTGGCTTAAGTCAGCTGAGTTGGACTTTGTAGCCTTATTTATTGCTCTCTGGCTAATATATGCCTTCAAACCTTTGTATGTGCCAATGACATTCACAATCCTATGATTTGGAGAAGAACGAGGACCAACAAGTCTTTAAAAATCATAAGTTTGTGAATGTCATAGCCACCACTAAATAATGCCATCTTCAATTTATCTTTCCGTATAGATAGGAGAAGCAGCAATGTTACTTTGCCTCAAAACTGAAATCTTAAGTGCAATCAATTTTGTGTTATATTTGCATTCTGACCAAATTTTGTTCTATGATGTTCAGGAAATCAGCAGTTAATGTGATTGACGCCAAGACGATGTCGGCTGATCCAGTTGCAGTGGTTGAATTACCACATAGAGTTCCTTATGGATTCCATGCCTTTTTTGTTACAGAGGTCAGTATTTTACTGTTTTCTTCAAAGTCGAATCCAGTGAACAAGATCATCAACCACCATGTTGAGGTTAAAAATTGTGGGGAAATTAGCAAATATGCTGAGAAAAGCTTTGAATTGGTTTAGAAAACAAAGAGAAGTAATAAAGCTTTGAAGTATCATATGGGAGAATGTTAAATTAGACCGACAAGTCTAAAATTCCGAATACTCTTATAAAGATGCACACACTTGCAAATAGGCTCTTATGCATTGTGAATACACAATACGATTGACACTTAGCTGAATATTTACCTGTACACGTCTTATTGGTGCTAATGAATTGTTTGCTTGATAATACGAGCGGAAGAAAAAAATTGACTTGGGTTCCTCAAATCTTAGTGGATCAACTATGACAGGACTGTTGCATTTGGGTCTACAATTAGGTAGGTTATAAAGTATTCTAGAAGCTCTTAGCTTCTCTCTAGGCCCAAGTTGTTAAAAGTGCGTTTGCATGTAATTTTGTTGGAAAATGAGCTCTAGTTTTCTCGATTATGGATTGACAAGACAAAAAACATTACCCTGTGATAACGCGGATAGATCTACCATTTCCCACTGAGACTTCTGAAGTCGTAACAATATGCAGCTTCTTCCAACAGCATTGAGGCATTCCCCAACTAATTCTCGACTTCTGCTTCTCGAGTCAAACAACCATCTTCGAAAATGTTTTGCTCCTGCTACTGTGATCATTTTTCATTTGACTTCTCCCCGTTTTTGTTAATTATGGTGCAATACCTTCATTAATTTCTATTCACGATGTTTCGAACAGGAGCAACTTAAAGAACAGGCAAGGCTCTGAAGATGTAACTGCACAAGTGGTTGAAGTAGAGCCCCAGAGGCATTGACAGTCCAGTGTATGTAAAGTAAGCCACTCTGTCAGTATAGTACTATATAGAAAACAGAATTTCACAGTATGTATCATTTGCCGAAAAACCTTTGACAGCTGAGGAAGTAAATGTTACGAGAGACGCAGCATATTACATTGCAAGTACCGCTGTGATAATATCGTTGTAATGAATGTTTAGAACCTGTTGTACTCTACGCTAGTGTATCAATGCTCTTGCTTGCCTCGGCTTCCATTTACTTAGGTGTCTTGAGAAGTTATTGGGTGCTTCTACGGCAAATCTGAGAATTGCCCTAATTTGATAGGAATTGGTCTGTACTCTGTAGTACGGCCCATCACTTTTGTATGAGAGTTTTTCCCGACATGAACAAATATGGATTGGAGAAAAAGTGTGCACCTCTATTCCTGTGCAATTTAAACCACATGATTGCAAAATAGTCTCTTCCCGTGAAAGAAAACCATTCCTATACTCTACAACGCAAGGAGAAGAGAAGGAGAAGGGATATGGATGTGCGAGTCAAACCTTTCACTTGGTGAAGCTCTCATTGCAACCGTAGTAAAATAAAAGGAATAGATTACTTTTTCAGTTTAAATACTGATCTGTGTTCAATATGAGATGCTCAGCACAACTAAGTAAATTTTGTCAGGCCACCAACGGATTACTGCTACATTAAAATACCGGAAGGCCCCAAAGTGTTTCCCACACTTTATCTTCCAAAAATACCTTTTAGAAACACATGGAATAACTAACCCTACCAAATTGTGTACACTGCTCACAAACAAAACTTGTTGCACTGTCCCCAAACGACACCCAAATGCCAAGCGAAGCAACGCTGAACTCTTGTGCCTTCAAATTCCAAAGCTCTAGGCATGACTGTGACACCAAATGCTGATCAAATGCACTGGCTTCTCAAGAGGGACTTCCACGGATGACCCTCTCGCGACATTGCACACAACCCAATAGCTCCTTGCCTCCTTCAGTGCCTGTAGTCTCCTGCGCCAACGCCTATCAAATCCCTTGGCACCCTTCTTCGTTCACCGCTATCACTTGTCAAAATATCTTCCTGCCAGGGTTCTACCGATTTGAAATTGTAAGCATTCCTCAAACGTGTAAATCTAATGCTGGGTTTTGGATCATAATAGTGTTGGTCATGACGAGCATTTTTTGCACTTAAGTTTTTTGATGAATTGCTTAGTATAATCCAAGCGTTCCACGGACTATATTTTCCTTACCTGTCCCTCTGATGGTATTTTGCTAATTCGAAATACTAGATACTCCAATGTAAGGAGAAACCAATGAAAGAGAAAGAGGACCTCACAGTAGTAGATGTTATGGGTGGTAAACTCAATTTGTTTCGCTGGACACCAAGTCATCTACCTGACTTTGTAAATCCATTAAAGAACATTAATTGCTGTGTTTGGATTGGTATTTGAAATTTTTTTTGAAAAATATTAGGGATAATAAGTGGATAGAGATAGAGAGAGAAATTTTGAAAGTAAGAAATTTTTTTTTTTGAAAAATGCTTTTTCAAAAGGGAAGAGAACACAGTGTTCCCCCATTAGTTTTGTTTGCCTTTTGAGTTCAGAGCTTTATAGAATAACCAATATGATTTGCTTGATTGCTGAGAATATGGAGTTTGAATCTTTTCATATAAGAAGACATGACAAATTACAATTGATATACACAATGTAAACAAGATATGTAAGCCATAAGAAATATTGACGCCTATTTATATGGGAAATCCATACCACGCAAAGCATATTGATTATCAGGCGAAGTAATTAGACAGGGAAAAAAACTAAAAAGTAGTAGTGTATTACGATACAAGATGAGATCATGTTTCTTGACAGAAAAGCATTAGCAAATAATGGCTATGAAGTATGCACTGTATGCTACGAGTTTTGTGGATCGATGCATGGATATTGTCGGGTGGTGCATGTTCACTCTACTGAACTAAACCCCTCTCTCTGTAATCTGGATTACTTCACTTTGGTATTGGGAGCTACCCCTCTTCTCTCTTTACCTGTTTCTGCACAAGAAACACACAGTTAGTTCCTTCCGGCAAAAGGTGGCCGGCGGGCACTCCGATGACTAAGTTAGTTCCGATTTAAGGAGAGGAAGCTGCACTTAGTAGGAGAAGAGAGCATACCTATTAGGGCTTATTATCATACTAGTATATAGGAGAGTGCCTGCCTTGGGAGCCAAGTTCGGAGGAGCATGTTTCTCCCGGCCGGATGACGTCACCGACCACCAACCCCCACTTGAACACAAAGCCAGGTTGGAGTTCAGCTTGTTGGGTGGGGCTCGGGCAGGCTACGTGGAAGCGTGGAGGGTGGCTTTGTGCGCCCATATCGATATTGCCAAAAGTCTTCCCTTTGCCCAGACGGGACCGCTTACGTGGCACGTGGCTTTGTGCAACGACGATGCGTGGCCAGACTGTACATTTCCTGCGGCTGGTTCGTCGTATTCCGTTTGTCCATGCCACGTGGCCAAAATCAATTGGTGACACGTGGCCGAGCTGATCCGCTCCATACTGGCACACCTGAGATCTACTGCAGCCTCTAGAGTGACCTGAGCCAGGTATCCAACCCGGCTGTCTCCCAAATGGACATAGGATCTCTACGCCTCTTTGCGGGAAGTCTCCATGAATGGGCCCAAAGGGGTCAAAAAAAAGAGAGGAGGAGAAAGAAGACAGAACATAAATCTTACCATTCACCACCCTCGTTGTCAGGGGTGGAGGTAGCAGGGGGTGGCACATGCCACCCACGTTTCAAAAATACCCACATACAAAAAAAAATACACAAAATAAGGTTAAATATTATATATGCATAACAATTTGCAGAAGATGATGCCTTGACAAAGTGGAAAGCTATGTTAAATTGAAGCCTGAATGCAGGTGTTTGAATCCCCTTGGCTCCAAAGGAACGTTACCCATTTAGATATGAGTCTGGATTTCCTCCAACCCCATAGGAGGAATTCCTACAACCAAGGATACATGACAACTCTTAATTCGCACAAGTCCCTTCATTCCCTACCTAATAGCAATTAACCCTTCCTTCCCTACCTAATAGCAATTAACTCTAAATCTAACGTTTCCTCTAAATCTTAACGTTAACTCTACATTCACCATTAAAAAAAAAACTCCTACTTTTTTGGAAAGCTCCTCCATGTAATTAAGAAATTTTAATTTCTCTATTCCATATATCTTCTAAAAAAGGCAAAAAGCATAAGAATGGATAAAGCATTTGTTTAAAACAAAATGGAAAAAATCTAATGGAATTTTTTCAACTCTATGCATAATCTTGTTCTTCGATGAATAATAAGCCAACTTCTTGCTCTTGCAAAATAAGTGACCGATATCAATTTTTCCATCTTCTCCGATGAGAATATTGTTCAATTGCAGCATGAAATTGCCAGAATTACAAGGAGGAGTTTTCCTAAAAAGTGGAACACACCCAATTGGACTTGGGGGGCTGCTGTCCCGGCCAAGGGGGCCCCGCTCCGGTCTCACTCCGATGATCGAAAACGTTCACTTCGTAGAGCTTGTTGAGTTGAACAAATATGCAAAAAATCAGCTCAGTCGGATATCATTAAGTACCTAATCGAAACACATATAATTTGCCAATAATGGGTTCTAGTAGATTTGATCAAGTGTTTCGGATCTATTCTTTTCAAGACAAAAAGGTTTCGATTAGGCACTTAATGATATTAGATTGAGTTGATTTTTTTACATATTTATTCAACTCGACGAGCTCTATGAAATGAACGTTTTCGATCATCGGAACGAGACCGGAGCGGGACCCCCCAGGCCGGGACAGCACGCTGCTGTCCCTTGAAGGACAGCAGCCCCCCAACTCCCCACCCAATTGAAATCAAAGTTTGAATAAAAGACTCAAAGGTGAATAAGTTTAAAAAAAAAAAAAAGTTTAAAACTGTAGGACCTATAAGTGGAAAAAAACCTACATTCTTCTCTGCCGTTGGATCTGATTTTGGCTACAAGTATCCAAAACGCATCACTCGCTCTCCCTCTTTTTTTTTCATCCGGCCTCACTCACTCTCTTGGATCTCCCAAATTTGCAACCGTGAGATGCTACGACTGCACCCAAATATACACCCTCTCACAGAACATAAAGGTTTCACACTCAAAGCACAAGGATCATACACACATTATGTGTGGAACCCTTGTATTTTATGAGAGAATATGTATTTAGATGTATGATTTTAGGTATGGTTGTAGAATTTTTGTTCGCAACCCTAGATAAGAACGGCAGTCTCACAGAAGCAAACCGGCAAACAAAATGGGTAAAGCAAAGACCCACAGTGTACATGAACAGCTTATATTAATTGTACAATAAATCTGAACCGTTTATATATACTTTTAAGGATTTTTTCTTTTCCCACTTGTTTTTGTTCCTACCACTCCTCTCTCTCTCTCTCCCGGATCTGGATTGTGCTTAAGCTGATTAGGTCCTTTTTATTGCTTTTATTTGGGGATATTTGAGTCTAATTAGAGTTTATCTTCTCCCTAGTCTTCTTTGTGTCAAATAATCTTGATGTAGATATTGTAATAAATTATTTTCTTGTTTGCAATTGTATTTGAGTAGATGGATTCCAGCGAACAGGGATATGGCAGCGATGAGCAAGTTACCAAGCGTGCACGCCTAACTCCTGAGGTATCAAAGTTTTATGACATGCTTTCCTGATCATGTCCAACGATTTCGATCTCTGATTTTTGACTTATATCTCTGCGGACTTGTCATGCGATTTTTTAGTATGATTTTGAAATGATGATTGCTTTCACTTGTTTAGTTGGACTAAAACATACTCCCTCCATTTCTAAATACGTGTCCAGCGCGCAAAAGTAAGCTTTAAAAAATACGCATATTTTAGATTAAAAAATTTAATTTTTTTTCACAATCTAATAGAATTCATTGCTATCTATTGATTCGTGAAAAAAATTGATTTTTTTTATGAAACAAATGCTTTTTTTGTAAGGTCTAATTTTGCGCGCCGAACACTTATTTAGAGACGGAGGAAGTATAAATTAGCATTTAGTATGTGAGATACATCAGATGCATGTGTTTAGCATCTTATAGGTTTTCATATTAGTTAGGTTTTTTGATGAGGAGGATTGTTTACAGAGAAATCCGGGTCTATGTAGACTCCGTCACACACAAAGCTGACAGCAATTGAACCCCTTGCCTCCCCTTCCAAATTTTCAAAGAGCTTTTGTATCTTTAACTTCCCACAACAGCCAACGTACTCTTTTTTTTGCAAGTGATTGTCGGACCACACGTAGTTCCAATAATACAACTAAACAAATTGCATGAGTCATGACACCACATATTTTCACTTGGTGCTCACTGCTGCATGGAGCCTACTTGATAGATGCGGTACCAAATAAATGTTCGATGATGTAACAAACAGAAAAAATAGCGACTTTAGGAAATAAGTTATGGCTAAAGTTGAATGGTAAATTCTTTGTGACATTCAATGACACCTAACTTTTTGATATGAATATCCGAGCATTGGGTCTCTCTCTCTCTCTCTGATTTAGATTGTCTCGAACTCCTTAAGATGGACGCTCCATGAGTTTTTGTACGGTGTTGATTGTGAGATTTAAGGTCTATCTTAATTTGTCTTTAACTTCGTTGTATGTTGTTTGTTTCTTTTGAATTTTTATTCGAATAGGTGGATTCCAGCAAAGAGGAACACGTTAGTGAGTTGCTGGTTCGAAGTGGTGCAGACAACGAAAAAGCTGGAGAGGAGCAGTTTGCCAAGCATGCTCGCATTACTGCTGAGGTATGGATGTTTCATGGTATGCTTTCTTTGGTTCTCGATGATGTCCAATGATGTTGACGTAAGGAGGCCTTTTTTGTTGCTAGATTGTTTTGTTGTTCTTGTTCTTGCTTCGTTTTAATGATTGATTGCTGGTTTTCGAAACCTGTAGCTAGTCATCAGTTTGAGACATGTAATTGTGTCCTTTTTCAAGTTGTGCTTTCTGTCATGAATCACAAATGTTTTTGAATAAATCAGTAATATAAGCCTCGTGAATGTCATGAATATTTTTTGAACTTCTCCTTTGTGGTTTAGCCATCCGTTCTTGAATACGGCGGTTCTTTTTGATCTTTTGCTACTTCTGGTGAATTAGTAAGTACATTGACCGATATGGATTAAACTGGCTAGTTAGGTTTAATCTTCAAACAGTGTTTTGTCATTTATTCTAATGCTTTTTGGAATTTATTTTTGTAGATGTCTCTGTCTGAATAGATGTGTAATATTGGTTTAGTTTAAAATTTTTGTTCGATAGATTGTGCATGGGAGGTTCAAGACACTTTAAAAATCTCATGCCTTGTGTATTGATCCTGTACCGATCTATGATTCCTTAAGTGGTAACAGCAGGTAAAGTGGAAGTTTGCACTACCTTACCCTAATCTGACCCAGGAAAGATGGTTTGTTTCGTTTTGGTTACAGGTTTTGTTTTTGTTGTATTCTTAGGTTCCTCCCAGTGGTGATATGGTCTGTCCCACCCCACCAGCTGTTCCATGGAGGAAAACCTCTGCAACAATTGGCACTGGCATGGTTTGTATTCTACCCTCATATACATGTCCAGATTAGACATCCTGGATTGACCTCTTCCTCTTAAATTTAGTTTATAAGCACGTGCTCGTGCTGAAATTCACCAACTTATATGTCGTAAAGAATTTGTTGTTTATCTATTGCAGCCCTTCAGAGTTTGGCTTAGGAAGGAGCTGTGAGTTGTCAATTCATTCTTATATTGCTTTGTCCCTTCTCATGTTTTTGGCAATTTTAAAGTGATGAATAAATGCTTATATTGCTTTGTCAATCCATGCTTCTTGTGTTCAGGTCATCTTCTGGGAAGCCCTCACCTTCAGAGATGTGAGTTGTCAACTCATGCTTATATTGCTTTGTCCCTTCTCATGTTTTTTGTGCGATTTTAAAGTGATGAATAAATTCCTATATTGCTTTGTCCATCCATTCTTCTTGTGTTCAGGCCACCTTCAGTGCTGCAACAGTTCATCTTTAGGAAGCCAGATGGATCAACGAGGACATTGACTTTAAGAAGGGAGCTTCCCGTTTTTAAAGGTAGAGTGGTTCATCTGTAGGAAGCAACGAGTACGTTGAATTTAAGAAGGCAGCCTCCCACCTTAAGAGGTGCAGCGGTGCGTCACTTTGGGAAGCCAGACGGATCAAAGAGTACTTTTGATTTTAAGAAGGCGCTTTGCATAGTAAATTCTAGTAGGACTAGCTCCTTTGGTTTCAGTTGAAGACAGACATCTCGTATTTTGTTTGAACTACTATTTTGATCCCTTTAAAATATGGCTGCTTTCTTTTTCGTCCTTATAAGTTCTATTGTGTTAATTTCTTTCTTGGTCCTTAAAAAATGGGCCAATGTCATCCTTGCCGTTAACTAACCGGACAATCTGAAGTGCTTAACGGAAGCTAAACGGGTGCAGAAGTGGATTTACTTGTTTGAGTTTTGCTCAATAAGCGCATGAATATACACTGCTTGCCACCTGCCCTGCCTGCTTGACAATTTAATAACAATGCAAAAGTTGACTAAAAGTTTTAAAACAGAAAATTGGCCCAACCATTGCCACCGCAACCTCTTTTTTGCACATGAGTTCACGATAATAGGTTGTTGAGTTAGTCGATTTACCATTGTTTTTTTGATTCTCTTCCACTCTTAAGATTTGTAACAATCCAAAATGCCTCCTTGAATGTGTTCGATCTAGGTTGCCATAATCGAAAAAACCGAGGTTGCCTACTAAAGTGTTGTTTAATAGCCTATCGAACCTTCCCCAACCTCAATTGGTTCAATAGAATATCATTTTACTATGCCAAGTGGCACTTTTGGTGCCAGGTGGCTCCATGTCAAACCAGCATTAGAGACCACCAACCAAGTCAGCATTTTCCGTCACTTAGTTGACAACAAGGATGACATTGGTCCAAAGTTTTTGTATCAAGGGCAAAATTGACAAAACAGAATCTCTGAGCACGAAAATGAAACCAATCATCTTTTATAGGGATTGAAATAGTACATAAGCCTAGATTTTTAATAGTATTTTTTTTTTATGGGAATAGAATTTGTATTTAAGTAGTACCAAGTTGGTGTGATTCCGTTTTTAAACAATGGTTCTGCTTCTTTTTTTGTGTTTGATTGGGCATATGATTGTCACGGGTCTAGATGCCAACATAGTTGGAATGCCTTCTTGTTATAATGTCGTTCTCACATGCTTTCCCTTATTCTTTGTTACTCTCATTTCAAAGATTAATAAAATTACTTTTTGCTGTTCAAACAAATAAAAGTTTTGGATCTAAGTATAATTTTCGTACCGGAATCATGGACAGGTTTGAAAACCAAACGGAGACTGCAGGTTAATTTCGAGCTGATATAACACAAGCAATGTACCAAAGACAACTCACCGTTGTAGTTTAGTTCTAAATTTCCAAGGTTACTACTTTTACAAGTTTGTTTTCAAGCACAAAAATCTTTCATTATATATTGGATTCTGGTGTTAATGCTCAATTCTTAGAATCTGGGGTTTTCATTATAAATGTCACAATGGCTTGGTTTTGGTGAGGTGATGGGGAAGACAAAAGGAAAATCCACCGGATGAGTTGGGAAAAAATGGCAGAGAAGAAATCTGGGGGAGGAATTGGCTTCAGGGATATCTCTTGCTTTAATTTGGCCATGCTGGGGAAATTCGGCTGGCGATTATTAACAGATGGAGCATCGTCCTGGGGCTTGAGTTCTAAAAGCCAAGTATTATCCGAACACTACGTTCCTTTCAAATGTAGATTGGAGACCTCAAGGGGCTCTTTAGGTTGCTTATGGTTAACATGCAAATGTTGAGAGCAAAGCTGAAAGTATTGGATGTTTCATATGGATATGGAACAGGTGGGTTGAATGACCTTTTTCTGCGGTATCCCGTGGCATTCTCAATGTTTGACAAGTCAATTCTTGTAAAATAGTAGCAATATCTCACTTGAGAAGTGTGGAAAAGAACTTACTATTTTTCACGTTCTGCTAGGCAACACAGCTCTCGTTTATCATCATGGCAAGCTCTTGGCGCTTTCAGAGGCAGTTATTTTCGGTTTCCTTTCCTATAATATTGTCCTTGTGATAATCTGTTGTTGCCGAGTGGTTAAAACATTCTATGTGACTAAATCTAGTAGAATACTAGTAATTGATCGATTTAAACAGCTTAATATTTGGTTATTTATTCTTTGGTGCGACAAATAATAAGCTTGAAAGCCAATTCACTGTCTTATGATTTTCACAAGACAACGATCTGTCTTTTTGGTCCACGTTTAGGTAAAATGTTGTGCGTACCAAATGGCATCAAGCCCATATGGGGGTTGTGTTTCTTTGTTCTACTTATCTTTGCTCAACCAGCTGAATGTCTCAAAATGTCACACATATCAGATCACATGAATTGTGGAAGGAAAAGAGGAAGAAGATAGGAAAATGAACAATCCATTTGAGGCTTCCCAATGTCTCATACTGGAAATGGCAGCTATAATAATGATTTCTTAGAGCATCTCCAATGGCATGTTATATTTGGATTTTGTTCTTCTAACCAAGCATACGTAACCTCATTATCATGTTTGTCAAAAACGATCGTGCTGGAAATCCACTTCCGCTCACAAGACAGAATTAATTATCATTTGTCGAAAAACCTTTGGCAGCTGAGAAAGTAAATGTTATAAGACGACGAAGCATATTACATTGCAAGTGCCTCTGTGATAATATCGTTGTAATGAATGTATAGAGCCCGTTGTATTCTTCGCTTGTGTATCAATGCTCTTGCTTGTTCTGGCTTCCGTTTACTTTAGGTGTCTTTAGAAGTTATTGGGTGCTTCTAGGGCAAATCTGAGAATTGCCCTAATTTGATAAGAATTGGTCTGTAGTCTGTAGTACGGCCCATCACTTTTGTGTCTACTACTACAAAATACCGGAAGGCTCCAAAGTGTTTTCCATGCTTTATCTTCCAAAAATACCTTTTCAAAACACATGGAATAACTAACCCTGCCAAATTATGTACACCGCTCACAAACAAAACTTGTTGCACTGATAACAATTGCGCCGTCGAATTCCAAAGCCCTAGGCATGACTTTGACAACAAATGCCGATCAAATGCACCGGCTTCTCAAGAGGGATTTATACGGATGACCCTCTCACGACATTGCGCACAATCCAATGGCTCCTTCAGTGCCGTTGTCTCTCACGCCAATGCCTATCAAATCCCTTGGCACCCTTCTTCGTTCACCGTTGCCACATGACAAAATATCTTCCTGCCAAAGTTCTACCAATTCGAAGTTGTAAGCATTCCTCAAATGTGTAAGTGTAATGTGGGTTTTGAATCATAATAGTGTTGGTCATGACGAGCATTTTTTGCACGCAAGTTTTTTGATGAAGTGCTTCTATCGCCAGTGAGTATAATCCAATGACACCTCTCGATCTCTTTGCTTCTACCCTTCCGTGCCTGTAGTCTCTCATGCCAATGCCTATCAAATCTCTTTGTTGTTCTTTTGCTTTTTCCTTGTCAGTTTGGTTAACTTTCGAATACTTCAATGACACCTCCCAATGGCTCTACGAGCCCCTACCAAATCAATCAACACAGTTTTTCGTTTGATGTTGCCCACTGGCCAGAATCTCTTCTTGC